>BLSH010418940.1:278817-298726 GCA_018402905.1 Glandirana rugosa
GATTAAAGTGGGCACAGCATAATCTGGGGGGGAATTATAGTGGTCACAGTTTAACCTGGAGGGAAGCATTATAGTGGGCACAATTTAACCTGCGGGAGGGATTACAGTGGGCACAACATAACCTTGGGGGGGGGTTATAGTGGGCACAACAAAACCTTGGGATGGAGGATTACAGTGGGCACAGCATAACCTAGGGGGGGTTATAATGGGTGCAGCATAATCTGGGGGGGGATTATAGTGGGCACAGCATAACCTGGGGGGAATTAAAGTGGGCACAGCATAACCTGGGAGGAATGATATTGGGCACAGCTTAACCTGGGGGGTTAACTTCTAATTCTAGGGCATTCCCAAAGGGTATGAAGTAGAGTACCCAGGTGACCACAATCTCTGAAGCAGAGAGGGGAGGTGGATGGGAACATTTGAGCAAGGCGGGTAGGAACCAAATACCACCTTGTGAAAATCTTAATGTTAGCCTCCACCAACGAAACGTTAAGCAAACCCTTGATAGATCTGTTATACATTAAATGCCATGTTTCTAGGTCCCATTCAGTCTCAAGGTTCTCCTCCCAGGCACGCATGTAAGGTGTTTTCTCCCCAGGGTCCAATAGGCCCAAATAGATGAGGGAGATACCCCCCTGACATCCAAGGCCTCCGCACACCACTGCTCATAGGGAGTGATTTGGAGTATGGCCTTCTTATCCTCACGGAAAGAATTGAGGAAATGTGATAATTGGGCAAAACGGAACCTCTCCAACATGGGCATTTCCAACTTGTCTATACAGTGTTTAAGTGAAAGAGGGCCGTTCCTGTTAAAAAATCCTATCCTATATAGGCCTTTATTCAGCCACCATCTAAAAGCCTTAATATCCTGACCAGGTGGAAAGAGGGGGTTGTTGAATATGTGTGCGAGTGGACGCCATTTCGATGTGATAGTATAAGTTTTGTGTATTATGTCACACAGGTCAATGGAGTGCGAGAGAATTGGGGCCAAGATAGGGGAACGTAGTCTCGGTTGACACCATACCAGATAGTCTAGGGTGTACAAGGGGACCGCCTGCCTCTCCATCCCTACCCAGTCAGGCTTACGCCCCCTGGAGTAGATAGTCGAGAACTGAGCCAATTGAGCTGCCAAATAGTAGCGCCAGAGGTCTGGAAGGCCCAAGCCCCTTTCGATCTCGGGCGTGTGAGGATTTGGTGAGAGAAGCGACCCCCTCCAGGCAAACCGGACGATGGCCCATTGGAGTTTTAGAAGGTGCTGTTTATTATTTGGTATGGGGAGAGAGGAGAAAAAATAGAGGATCCTGGGTAATAGGGTCATCTTTATGGTGTGGATCCTGCCTATCCATGACAGACCCAGAGAAGACCACTTTGCAAGATCCAGTTTAAGCTTCTTAAAGAGTCCAGGATAGTTAAATTCATAGGTTTGACTGAACATGGAGGGAATACTGACCCCCAAGTATGGGATAGAGGTAGAGCTCCAAGGGAAGGCAAAGCTTCTTCTAAGAAACTCTGCCGTCTGGACTGGAACTGACACATTGAGGATAACCGATTTTGTCATGTTTACCTGCAAACCAGACACTCGGCTAAAGGAGGAAAGTGTTTGGGAAATGGCCGGCAGGGAGGTTAAAGGGGAAGTTACAAAAAGGAGGACATCATCCGCGAAAAGGGCACATTTGTGAATTCGAGAGCCACACTGAACCCCATGGATATCCGGATGATTCCTGATCGCTGTGGCCAAAGTCTCCAAGGCCACCACGAAGAGGAGAGGGGAAAGGGGACAGTACTGTCTAGTACCCCTTCTAATCTCAAAGGGGGAAGAGAGGTAACCCTAGAAGCGTATTTGGGCTTTAGGGAGGGAGTAAAGGGCTGACACCACATTCTTGAATTTGGTGCCAAAACCCCAAATATCCAGAATTTGGAAAAGGTAGGACCAAGCTATAGAATCAAATGCCTTGTGGAGGTCCAAGGAGAGGAAAAGGCCCTCCTGAGGTGGGTCTCCAGCCCAATTTGAGGTCAGGACCGAGACCAGATCCAGCGCTCTGCGGATCTGGTCTGGGCCCTGCCTGGCCGAGATGAACCCCACCTTGTCCCCATGCACATAATGGCTAATAAATGAGGCCAGCCTATTGGATAGAATTTTAGACAGAATTTTGATGTCATTGTCTATTAATTAATGATGATTAATGATATGGGTCTATAATTCCTGACCTCGCTCGGGTCCTTTTCCGGCTTGGGGAGCATTGTAATGAAGGCCCGCTTGGCAAAGGGGTCCAGCTGGGGTCCATCCCTGAGAGAATTGAACCAACATGTCAGATATGGAGCCAGAGCTTGGGCAAATGTCTTGTAATATAAATTGGAAAACTCGTCCGGGCCTGGGGCTGACGAAGGTTTAAGATTTTTAATCACAAGGAAGACTTCTCTTTCTGTGATCGGGGAGTCCAAATCATCCCTATGTTGGTGCTCCAGTAAGGGAAGGGAAATCCCCCCCCCAGGAAAGAGGCAGACTCAGAGGGTTCATCAGCTAGAGTTTGGGAGTATAATGCCGAATAGTATCCGTGGAATGCATTAAGAATGTGTTCAGAGTTTTGAGTGAGAGTGCCTTCAATGGATTTAACCTTCGGGCATGACAGAAGTTTGTATTTAGGGGATAAATTGGAAGCTAAACTCATGCTTATCTTATCTTTTGGAGGTGCCTATTGGATGACGTGGTGAGCGCCAAGTTCAATGTCTGTTTGGCCGCCTCAAGGGACTTTAGAGAACTTGACGGGGTACTCCGCTTGTGGGTCTTACTGGCTAGCCACGAAGGCCTACTCCAACTTCTCCAACTCAGCTTGGAGTTCCCGCTTAAGTTTGGCCCCTAACTGAATGTGATTGCCCCTAAGTACCGCTTTGTGGCCACCCCATAGTGAACCCGGGGAAACATCTGTTGTGTCATTGATCAGAAAATAATTCTGGATCTCCTTTTCCAGCATGATACGGTGAGGTGGGTTGGAGAGGATTGACTCATTCAACAGGGGGCATCCAAAATTTTGGCCCTAATGATTCTGTAGGAATCGGGCGTAGAAATAAAGATATGGTCAATCCTAGCAAATGTCTTATGAGGGGCCGTAAATGGGTGAAGTCTTTTGATGTAGGGTTGGCTTCCCTCCATGAGTCTATCAGTCCAAATGAGTGGAGTAGACGGGCCAGTTTAAGTCCCTTCTTGGGGGGTTTCCTCACCCGGGGGATCCCTGAGTGTGCTTTATCCAACATATTATCCAAAGCCAAATTGGAGTCCCCCCCCCCATAATCAGAATCCCCTCAAAGTGGGGGGCTAGGGTTTGAAACATAGAGTAAAGGGGACCTGTTTGGAAACAAGAAAACAATGCCCTTGATTTTAGTATCTGAGTTGGCCAAATAAAAATGAGGGTATTTGGGATGTAGGTAAGAGGGGCAATAGCTATCGGAAAAATGGGTCTCCTGGAGAAGGATGATCTCAAAGCCCCTGGAGTAGTAATGTTGAAGAGCTTTATGCCTCTTGGCGGGAGAGTTCAGTCCCTGGACATTGTGTGTCCCTATTTTAATGTGAGAGGTAGAAGGTTTGGATCTGCCATGGATATCAGAAGAGGGGGTGAGCAAACACAAATATAAAACTCACCATGGTGTCAACTGGGAGGACCTCGAGACTGAGAGGACATGGAAGAAGACTGCTCCTCAAGAAGTATACAATTAAATGTCTGTGGGATCGGACCCAGGAAAGCGACTCTTCGCTAAAAAAGTATAAATACAGTATTAAATCAGTGTTGAAAGGGGAAAGAGAAGAACAGAGCACAAGATCAAGAAAAGAAGCGGAAATACCAAGAGGTAGTAATAGAGGGCAGGGAAGGAAAGAGAGACAAACAGAAAAACCACTTGTGAAGTGATTAGACCTGAGAGATACAAACAAAACAGTACACTGGAAAAGCATGCGTATAAAACAGAAAAATAAACAAGAACAAAAAGCAGAGACTAGGGGTTAGCTAGGCTCCAAGCGGGTAGGACAGAGAACTCCTGAGCCTACCCAAGGTCCCTCGAAGGGTAACAGAGTAAGTTGGCAACCTAGACCTAGGTTGCTGTTTCAGTGGGGAGAGAGGCTAAAGACCTCAAATCACCAGCGGGAGGAGGCACATATGGTACCACTCCAACCGGGGAGACCCCCGGCTAGAATAAAAACCCCAAAAACCTGCATAAACCTTATAGCATTAGCCAAGTCAGTTCACAAAAGTAATTGGTGGCAACTATAAAATTGACTAACAGGCAAAGCTGGCTGGATGGAGTCTTTAAAAAGTCCCCCTCATCTAGAAAGGACTGATGCAGCCCTGCTTAGCTGTGGGAGACAACTCTGACTGGAGCTAAAGGAGAGACGGAAGGGGGGACCCCCAAAATAAAACAAACAAAAAAAAGGGAACATTTGTTAAAAAAAAACCACAATTAACTGTCCTGAAAAAAGGGTTCACATCTGGGGGGACCATGGGAAACACCCCAGTGCTCCTGCAGGGAAACAAGAGGCCAAGAACAACCTCAGGCCCTGGGCCGAGCCCAAAGACAAGGATTAGGCCATAAGAGAGCATCCCATTCATCAGCGGTTGGGTCTGGATTCCTTCTGTCTCTTGCTCTGTTGTTTGTTCCATAGTGGAGTGAGGGGACTCCCGGGTGGAGGTCTCTTTGCAGAACCCTGTCGGTTCACCCCTGATGAAGTTTGGGGTTCCTGTGAGATCAAACCAAGTTGATAGAGAACACGTTCTCCCTCCTGAAAAGTGTCAAATCCATGTGGTTTATTATGGTGGATAAATTGTAGGTGAAAGGGAAAAGACCACCAGTACTTGATTGACTTCTGCGCCAGAACTGCGAGGAGAGGTTTTAATGCCCTTCGTTTCTGGATCGCTGTGGGAGAGATATCCACAAACAGCTGGATGGGAAATCCCATAAGACAGAGCTCCCCAACTGCATGGGCTTTGCGCATCACCCCCTCCTTAGTTGTAAAGTGATGAGGCTTAACTATAATGTCCCTGGAGAGACTGTCCTGACGTGGGGGTTGGAGGTCCCTGTGAACTCTATCCAGGTCCAGTTCATGGGCCAGGACCTCTGGCAACAAATCCTTCAGGAGAGTCTTCACTGCTCCTTGGACATCTTTAACAGACTGTGGTAGACCCCTAATCCTGAAGTTACCCCTGCGACTCTGGTTCTCCAAGTCATCGAGTTTAGATAGAGCTAATTGGTCCTGGAGGGTCTGAATGCACTGAGTGTTCTGGTTAACTCTAGCTGTGGCATTATCCACCGCCTGCTCGATAGCTTCAATCCGGCTCCCCAAGCTGTTAATATCAGCCTTAATCACCTCAGTGATGTGAGCTGCATTCTGCGCTAAGCCTGCTGCCAGTATCTCTGAAAAATTGTTCAAGAGAAGCCCAATGGCTTGAACATGGGTGCCCATGGAGGGGAGATGCAGGACTTAATTGTTAAGTCACTCCTGGGTGACAGTAAGGACTCCTCCATCGTGCGTCTCAGCAGGGCCTCCATGCACAGCGGGTAAGCCGGGGAGCCCGGAATTAGAAACGGGGGGGATGCAGGTGATCCATAGGCCTGGGGTGACTCCCCCTGTGGATCTGCTATGGAAACAGGCTCATCGGTGCCACCGCATGGTGGGGTAGTGCCGCCATTTTGGAGGCGCCTTGGGCCTGTGGCTTGAAGCTTAATTTTCGGTGTACCTCCTTACGTGGAGAGTCTCCCGTCATCCAGGCCAGTGTGCTGGGGTTCCACGAGCTGGCTGCGGAGGCGGAGAGCAGGTGTGCTGGCATTAGCTGGCCGGAGGACTCCCGAATGGTCGGAATGCAGCCGTTCAAAACGTCTTCACGGCTTGCCCACGCATGCACACTCCTGCAGTGAGTTTTTATGTGTTTGAAGTGCATTTGTAGAGCGTTTTTGTCTTGTTTGCAGTGCATTTGCGCTACGTTTTTAGGCATTTTTTATTATTTTTTTACATTGCATATGAATGCATTTTCAGTGCATACATGTGTGTTTGTGTAGGTTCTGGTAAGTTTAATGCAGCGTGATGTATTTTTTAAATAAGAAGAACAGCGGTGTGCAATCCAAATGTAGTATATTAACAGATTTATTGTGGGGAAAAGACAAATGGCAACTCACATTGTGACAGTTAGAAATCACAGGACTCCATACCTGACAAACCCCCCTCCTCCAACAATATTAAATTATATTTTTGCTAAAATGAATGGCGGCACAGAGGCCGATCGCTGACTGTGTTTATTCATATTTGTACACACCCCCCCCCCCCCCGCTCACCATCCTGAAACAACCCACCTGTGTGCCCTCAGCAGCTTCTGTCAGGAAAGTTAAGGAGGGAAACCAGCAGCACTGAGGGGAAAGGGGGCACAGATACTAGAACCGATCCCCCTGCACTTCAGCCAGAGGAAGAAAAGAAAATAGAAGCCAGCAGCATTGCACAAGAGCCACTAGTGTCAGCAATAAGGCAGTACTGCTGGCCCTCCTGCTCAGCAGGTGCCCAAGCCCCCCTTTTGAACTGATGAGGCCTGGGCCTAGTACAGGAGAGTCGGCTGTATTGGCTTATCAGCAGCCCTGTTCACAACAACAGGGAACCTCAGACCAAAAGGAGTACTGGGTGGATGGGTACACCTGCAGGACCAAGAGAACACACCGGGGGCACCAAACTAAGTGCAGAATTAATAGTACTGAGAAATACTTGTAAACTAGTAACTCACATGGGAAGAAGAAATTGCACTTTTTGTATGTACAGTAATCCGTAAGCTGTCGGAATGCATCTGGAATGGGGAGCCTCTTCCTACAACTTTCAGCCTGGAAAGTCTGGACATCAGGCTGGATGACAGCTTAGATGAGGAAGTGGAAAGCAACAAGATGGCAGAGAGCTCCTTGTGGGATGCAGAGCAGACCGAAAGTGATGTAATCAGGATGTCGGGGGCAAAGCTATGCATTTCACGGCTGCCCAAGTCTCTTTCTAACTGTCACAATGCGAGTTGCCATTTGTGTTTTCACCACAATACATTTGTTCATTTACTACACTCAGATTGCACACTGCTGTTCTTCTTATCTGTTTTCCTAGAGATACTTCATTCTCTCAGAGGTGCATTGAGATCAGTGGAAAGTTATCCTTATGGGCTTTGTTTACACTTGCTTTGGCTTCAATGCACATTAAACCCCTACTGCTTCAACAAGCTTTTATGATGTGTTTTTGAGGCTTCGATGGTGCTTCGATGAGGCTTCGGTGGTGCTTCAATGAGGCTTCAGTGGTGCTTCGATGAGGCACTTTTGAAGCTTTGTTGAAGCTTGGCCATTGCCCTGTGTGTTTGTTGATATCTCACACCTTCAATTTCTCCAAAACAAAGCAAAGCTAAAGCTGAATTACAGCCTCTGAAAAGCCACAGATGCTTCAAGCGAGCTTCAAACAAGCTTTGTCATAGATTTCTCTGAAGACGTTGAAGAGGCTTTGAAGCCTGGCTAAAGCTACACGGGGTATAATTTTTGACACAAAGCTGAAGCAAAGCAAAGCCAACGCAAGGTGTAAACAGGACTGTAAGCTAACCATTTTATTTAGTGACAGGAGCTTTGACTGGCATTAAGAGAACTTTAACAAAGCGTGTCTAATGCCCTATTTTGAAGCAAGTGTAAATGAGCCCTAACGCTCCAATTGGACTCTATGAACTTTTTGCTGTTCTGTATAGACATTTATGTACAAATAGCACTTTTTGCACCATATACCCCATTACTACTACTTTTTAAATGCACAGGAAAGCACCACAGTGGTGTAAACTAGAATATTTTTAAATAAAATATTTTTTTGCATATGTGTTTGTACTGTTTTAAAAACACATTGGACTGCCTCTGGTGTAAATGAGCCCTTAATTGTAAACTTGTATACTTGTCCTAGGGCAGGTGACTGGTAGATCGTGGTCTGGGCTTGCTGACCTGCCATTCCAGAGCATCAAACAAACTGTAATGCAGAGGGACTACTTGTAAAGCTGAAGCTGTAGAAGGGAGCAAGAGCCGCATAAGCCGATGCCTCCACTGTAGTGCTGACTCTTGTCCCATACGAAGTGATACCAACTGCACTCCACCTCTTATTATGGCTAGTGGTCTCCAGAGTGGCGCCAGCAGCAGGAAAGAAGAGATCTTCAGGTCAGTGTGAGGTAATACACTGGGCATAATAGTATAGGGCTGCTTTCACACCAAGGTGCTGTGGTTTACCTACACCGCAGGTGCAGTGCAGTGTACCTGCAGCTTTCCTGCGGGTTTGCTTGGCTTAGCCATAGCCTTCTATTATATCCTGTATGCAGGAGTTTTGGTGTGCTTTCAGAAAGTGCACCACATCTGCAGGATATAATAGAAGTCTACGGCAAAGCTCAGCTAACCCAGGAAAGTTGTAGATGCACTGCACCACACTCACGGTGTAGGTAGACCATAACACATCAGTGTGAAAACAGCCTTATAGGAGGCTCAGAACAGTAAAGGTTCATTCACAAGTGCAACAGGCACTGCTGCTCCCCTGAAAAGTGATCCAAGTGTGTTTGACAGGTGCTGAGGAGACAATATGTTGCCTCCTCACCATCTAATTTAAACCCATGATTGCCATGCAATGCACACAATTGTTACTCGGTAATACGGTAATTAGAGGTTTAAATCAGGTGTGAGGAGGTGACACTGTGCCCGGTGATCTTTGACTTCTCCCATGTTGTTCAGGTAGATCTCCACCTCTTTAAGGTTGCATACCCATGGTCTAGTCTGTGCTACTTTAAACAACACATATGATACTTAATTTAATTTCTTTTGCCCAATGACTATTTTTTTGATCAGACTGAAATATTCTTACTGTACACAAGCGATGACTGAGACGAAACTACTTTTACTAGGCAGTTGTGCTGAATCTCGCAAACGAATGTGTTCAATTCAAGGAGGCATAAATAGAGGCTTCCAGCACCTGCTTAATCTTCATTTACATATTCTTTGTAGCCAATTTAAAGAATATGCCTGAGTTAGGTTTATGAATATTAATAACAGACCACAAAGCTGCCAAAATCATTTTACTTTTTAGTATGTCTTAGTGTTAGAGAAAAAAACAGTTTACAGAGAATCAAATAAACGCCTAACACTCTTATGTTGCCTTCTTTTTTCTGCTGCTGTGTTTTATTATTTATTTATTTTGGCTAGAATGGATTTAGCATCATTCTATATAATGAAATATATTATAATCACTGTACTGTTTATTTGCATTAGGCTTTTTCCATTAAGAAATGCAAATTTTGTACGTGTGATGAAACGTTTAATAGACAATCGCAAGAATATATTTTTACTAGAAGAAATTACAGAAAAGGTAAGTTCCCAAACCTAGTTCAGAAAAAAAAAAGTTAAAATATGGTTTAGTGATAAAATTAGTTCTAAGATCCAATGTTTGCTTGGGACTAAATGCTTATCAACTTCAATTTATTTACATATAGTGCTACCCCCGTAGGAGCTAATGGACAGGATAAGTACTCTGTTCTTTGCCTTCACCTTCTCAATAACCTCAGCCCTCTGACACACCAAGTTGAGTATATAAACATACAATATCACAGGAACTCATTTAAAGTAATATTTAGTACCCAATAGTAGTGCTATATCAAAGAAAATAGGCATCAAAAAGATATTGTCACCCAATCTCGTTGGTAACTACACAATCATAAACTGGATTACCAATGGTAATAACAAAATTTAGCATTCAAAGTGATTAACAGTTGGGACAAGGCCGCATAAACAGTAGCAAGGCCACCTCATGTGCAACAGTGAGCAGTAGTAAAGTTTGATCTACCCAGTGCTGGATCTATAATGCCAGAGGGCAGTTATTGTGGTGATGCAAGTCCAAGACTGACTGGGTGTGCACTGTTCAAAGAAAAAATGGATGGTAGCAGAGGCGGCATGGGAACAAAGGGGGCTTGCAGAATAATTATAACAGAAGGGGCAGTTATTTGAGATAATCTTCTGCCGGCTATCGTTAGAGCATTAAAGCGAGCCTAACAGAAAAGGTAGAGCTTTTTGGCAGAAGAGACATGGGGTGGGGTGAAGTGCAATGACAACATCCTGTGTGTCCTCTTCCACCTTGTCATGAGATTTTGTTAAGCTGAGAGCTTGGTGGCATTTTCCATGTACTGTATAGGCACGTGGCATCCACCCCTTATACAGTATGGTGCACAGAAGTGTATAAGCTTGTGAAATATCAAGGAAAACAAGGGCTTGAAAGAAAGTATATCTCTCCACTGAGGACAAGGTCAGACATGTTTGGTTCCTAGTCACAAACCACCTAAGCTATCCCACCAGTAAATTGTCACAGTGCAAAGGCAATTATAAGCACCCAAGACATTCATCGTCCCTCAGCCACATGTATACACACCTCTTGTACTTTATATTGGTTTACGTTGCTAGCTGCCTAGTCTGATTGGTGACAGAAGAGGGTTTTTTTTTACTGACATGGATTTTCTTGACAACATTGTCAATTTTGTAGGTTTGGTATGGATATACTGAACAGTATATGTATTGTTTTTCTTATTAGCACATTTTTGCAGTAAAGCTTATTTTTGGAGCTATGCAGATGGTGGTGTCATTGTTCACATTTTTCCTTATCCATGTTATAACTCCAGTGTGCATCCTACTGACTAAAGAGAGAAGGCATAAGATCCAGAAAAAGGGCAGCGGCAGAGCAGTGAGAGAGAGAATGAGAGCACAGAGGTGCCAATGCTGGAAGAAGGCAAAACCAGAGGTATGTCTGTTATAATGTACAAGTATACAATGCTTACGTGCACATTATGACGACCTTCATAGTGCAGTTCCATTTTAGCAGAACTGACACCTCAGACAAGTGTAAGTATGTGGGTAAAAAATACTAGTCAGGAAGAGTTCAAACCAACACTTAAACATCCCTAGACAGACAATCTCTTCCAACAAATGGCAGGGTTTCCAGAAAGGAGGGCGGGCCTGTTTTTTTAATAACGCCAGATCTCCTGAAATTGTTCTTTTCCAACCCCTACGGACACTAACCCATGGGTCAATCATTTTTAGCGTGTTGCCACCAGAACATTTCCATATGTTCATCTTTAACTGTCAAGTAAGTTTGTTTTCTCCACTACAAAAAATTAGA
Source organism: Glandirana rugosa (assembly GCA_018402905.1). Lineage (NCBI taxonomy): Eukaryota > Metazoa > Chordata > Amphibia > Anura > Ranidae > Glandirana > Glandirana rugosa. The sequence goes on from BLSH010418940.1 coordinate 289,991, forward strand.
ACAAAGGTCACTGTTTTATGACTTGGTTCTGTCTGCCCCATCTTTTTACTATAACTTCATTAAAGTGTTTCATAGGCAAATAAGTATTTGACATTCGGGACAGTAGAGTCAGGGCTAGAGAGAGAGGCATCAGTTTGATATAGTTGACCAGCTTAAACACATATTACAATATGCAGTGTGTGAACCAAAAATGCCTGTTTTTTTGCAAAATGTTTTTTAGAAATATGAAAGGTTGTATAGGAGTGTGAAAAGTGTTAATTTTACATTTTCAGTGTTAGCATGTGATCTCACCTCTTTAGCACCTTTGTGGTTTATGTATGTAAGCTATTTGGATTTGAGCACTCTCTCATCTCTATTGTATAGTGCAAGTCAGTGACGAGACCTGAATTGGCAGCTTTCCTTCAACTGTATCTGTCTGCCCCATATTTGCATTATATTCATTAAATATGCTAGAATCCAATAATTATTTGCACACTGAAGTAAGGATTGGTCAGAGAGGAACTACTGCGATGCAGTTAGCTAGTGTGAACATGTATTGCGATATATGTGAAACAATTTTTTTTTTTTTTTTTTGCAAAAGTCTGCTAGAAACTGCATACAGTGCCTTGAAAAAGTACTCATACCCCTTGAAATTACCCACATTTTGACATGTCAAAACCAAAAACATAAATGTATTTTATTAGAATTTTATGTGATAGACCAACACAAAGTGGCACATACTGTAATTGTCAAGGAAAATGATAAATGGTTCTCAGAATTTTTTCCAAATAAATATGTATAAAGTGTGGCATGCATTTGTATTCAGCCCCCTGAGTCAATACTTTGTAGAACCACTTTTCGCCGCAGTTACAGCTGCAAGTCTTTTTGGGTATGTCTCTACCAGCTTTTCAAGTCTTGCCACAGATTCTCAATTGGATTTAGGTCTGGGCTTAGACTGGGCTATTCTAGCACATGAATATGCTTTCATCTAAACCATTCCATTGTAGCTCTGGCTGTACATTTGAGGTCGTTGTCCTGTTGGAAGGTGAACCTCTGCCCCAGTCTCAAGTCTTTTGCAGACTCTAACAAGTTTTCTTATAAGATTGCCCTGTATTTGACTCCATCCATCTTTCCAACAACTCTGACCAGCTTCCCTGTCCCTACTGCAGAAAAGCATCCCCACAACATGATGATATCACCCTCATGTTTCACGGTTGGGATGGTGTGTTCAGGGAGATGTGCAGTGTTAGTTTTGCTTTTAAGCCAAAAAGTTCAATGTTGGTCTCATCTGACCAGAGCACCTTCTTCCACATGTTTGCTGTGTCCTCCACATGGCTTCTCGCAAACTGCAAACAGGACTGTTTATGGCTTTCTTTCAACAATGGCTTTCTTCTTGCCACTCTTCCATAAAGGCCAGATTTGTGGAGTGCACGACTAATAGTTGTCCTGTGAACAGATTCTTCCACCTGAGCTGTGGATCTCTGCAGCTACTCCAGAGTTACCATCGGCCTCATGGCTGCTTCTCTGATTAATGCTCTCCTTGCCCCACCTGTCAGTTTAAGTAAATGGCTATGTCTTGGTAGGTTTGCAGTTGTGCCATTCTCTTTCCATTTTCGGATGATGGATTGAACAGTGCTCCATGAGATGTCCAAAGTTTGGGAATTTTTTTTATAACCTAACCCTGCTTCTCCACAACTTTATCCCTGACCTGTCTGGTGTGTTCCTTGGCCTTCATTATGCTGTTTGTTCACTAAGGTTCTCTAACAAACCTCTGAGGGCTTCACAGAACAGCTGTATTTATACTGAGAATAAATTACACACATGTGGACTCTATTTACTAATTACGTATCTACTGAAGGCAATTGGTTCCTCTAGAATTTAGTTAGGGGTATCAGAGTAAAGGAGGCTGAATACAAATGCATGCCACACTTTTCAGATATTTATTTGTAAAACATTTTGAAAACCGTTTGTCATTGTCCCTGCACTTCACAATTATGTGCCACTTTGTATTGATCTATCACATAACATTCCAATAAAATACATTTACGATTTTGGTTGTAACATGACAAAATGTAGAACATTTCAAGGGGTATGAATACTTTTTCAAGGCACTGTAGTAGTGTGCAGAGGGAGTCACACTTGCAGAAAGGATGACAATAAAAAAAATGTAATAGGTCAAGTGTGTTTTGCAAATAATTATTTGATTTACTTTTTAGGTCATTTAGCAGCAACAGCATGTTCAGAAATGTAGACTGGACAGGAAAGCCAATTAAACAAAAAAAATCAAACATGCAATAAAATATGTTGGTTTTCCCCTATACCATCACTGATTGCCAAGCGTGGAATCCAGACAAAGGCAAAGAGGAAGGTTAAATGTCTTCCTGAAATAAAAATCCACATCCACAAAACAAAGGAACATTGAGGTACTTTTATGTCCCAAGGTACCTTATTCCATGTTATCAAATGACAAACACTAGGCAGATATAAGAGACACAGGGTCATGTATTTCTGCAACAATAATACATCATGAAATGTGTTTTTAAATGCATGTAGGACAAGTACAGAATTTTGACCTGGTATCAGGCTCTTGAAAACCATGTATAGCAGATCTAGAGTGTGAGAAACAAGCAGTACAAGGAGTCAATCAGTTCATGTACTGAGAAGAAGCATGCTGACAGGAAGAAAAAGCAGAGTGACGGAGAGATAAGCTCCTCACAATGCTACTTTTCATTTTACAAGCTGGAGTGGTACCAGGATGATTTAGGCTCAGAGGAAGTGGGTTAAATGATGCTGGCCATCATATTGAGGACATCTATTGGCAGAAAAAATACTGCATGGAAAAAAGTGAGATAGATCAGTGAATACTGGTTTTATTCATGTACCTTTAACCTCCCTGGCGGTATGATTCTGTCTGGAATTTTGTTCCAAAAGCGGTACAATTATTTTGCATGAAAATTTGGCGTTTTATATTGTAGGCCTGTAATTCTTAGGAATAACTCACTTAAATCTGTCCAAACAAGAGTCTAGTAGACATCCCGGGTATGAAAAAGTTTGAAAAATGAAATCATAAATTATAATATAATAAATAACTAAAAATAAGCTCAGTTGCAGAATTGTCGCTATCGTCACTTTCAGTTGCTGATGATAAATTTCCCCAAAAATCAGTATCACTCAATTCTGCAAATGATTCTTATTTACTATTGGTGTTTTCTAGCTGATCAAAAACCACTTTTGACGCAAAGGGACACTTTTTGGTTGCTATGGACATTCTCAAGTTTCCTGGCAGAAAGAATGACATTTATTATATAAAAGTGCATGCAGGGCTCTGGGCAAACCACTAGGGACAAAGGGGGTGTGAAATGTTTTCATACAGTAATGTAATCTGTAAGATTACAGTGTACTGTATGTGTACTGTGTGTTTTACTTTTTGAATTTCCCGCCGGTCTCCGTCCCCGTGCGACGCGACGCTCGCAGGGAACGGAGCCCGGCACACAGGAATCATCTGGCCGCGGGGAGACACGCTGACACCGCGGGAGGACATCGCTGGATCCAGGGGACAAGGTAAGTAACATTGCCTGGATCCAGCAATGCAATCCCGAGTGTGGCTCGGGGTTACCGCTCTTGGTACTGAAATTCCACCCCGAGCCACACTCGGGAATACCGCCAGGGAGGTTAAAGGGCTATTCTGGTTTATAATGTTATTTTTTAAAGATAATATGCAGCGCTCAAATACATAATAATAAAAATCATGTAAGGTCCATTAAAGATAGATATCAGAAGATGGAAACCCACGCACAAGCTTCAATGTGAAGAATGAATACACATAGCACCACAATGATGACGCAAATCTCCTTACCAGAGGATGCAGACCCACAAATGGTAGAGTGGTTTATAATGCTTTATTGTTGTTTAACCACTCGAGGGCTAGAAGGATTTACCCACTTCCTGACCAGACCATTTCGATACAGCACTGCATCGCTTTAACTGACAATTGTGCGGTCGTGCAATGTTGTACCCAAACTAAATGTGTGTTCTTTTTTTCCCACAAATGGAGCTTTCTTTTGGTAGTATTTGATCACCTCTGTGGTTTTTATTTTTTTGCGATATAAACAAAAAAAAAAGAGCAACAATTTTGAAAAAAAATATTTTTGTTACTTTTTGCTATAATTAATTATTCAAAAAAAATGTGAAAAAACAAATTTCTTCATCAGTTTAGGCCAATATGTATTCTTCTACATATTTTTGGTAAAAAAATCGCAATAAGAGTTCATTGATTGGGTTGCGCAAAAGTTATCGCGTCTACAAAATAGGGGATAGATTTATGGCATTTTTTTTAAACTAGTAATGGCGGCGATCAGTGTTTTTTTAGCAAGACTGCAACATTGTGGCAGACAGATTGGACACCTAACTGACATTTTTGACACTTTTTTGGGAACCAGTGACATTATTACAGTAATCAGTGCTAAAAATATGCACTGTTATTGTACTAATGACACTGGCAGGGAAGGGGTTAACACTAGGGGTGATCAAGGGGTTGAATGTGTTTCCTCACTGTGTGTTCTAACTTTATGGGGGGTGGGCTGACTGGGGAAACACACAGATCCCTCTTCCTGCATAGCAGAAAGACAGGATCTATGTGATCAGAAGGAAAGGAGTTCTGCTTTGTGTACACAGGCAGATCCCCGTTCTGTCACTGCAGGGAATGATCGTGGGTGGCCGACAGACATCAAGTCCTCCGGACTAGCTAATTGGCTCCCCCCACTGGCCAGAGGGAGCGCCCACAAAAGCGAAATCCCACACTAACATGCAGCTACAGTATAATGACAGCGGCTGGTCAGCAAGTGGTTAAAATGAACTTCCAATCAAGGATCTACACCAAACATCAACTGGGAACCTTTATAATAATTTTCGGTTCAATATAAGAAGCCGTGCTCTTCATGGATATCCATAAACAGATGATCCTGATGACTGTCTTTTTCTTTGATACCCATGTCTGATACTTTGGGCAATTAACTCGCAAAGACATAAATAAAAAGTACCATAGTGCAATAGGTTATTTTTAAAAATGAGGGTCACTTAATCACTAAGATTTAAACTCACATGTACATAGTGTGGGAGATTAGCTCGTGGGCATCACTTTTCAGGGGAAAAGACTCAGCGTGGATGTCAGTTTCTTTAAAGTCTGGTGGCTTGCCAGGTTTATTTTTACAGGTTTGCAAGTTCAAAACATAAAGAGAAACAGAAAACAAAACCTTGCCATCTGGCGCTACACTAAACAGATTCCTCTCTATACAGTGTGGGGCTGTCCCCGACACCCACAAAACATAAGCACATTGCAATCCTTGTTTTTAGAGTCCAAAGTAGCACACAGAGCTCTCCCAGCTTTCTCCCTCTGAGATCCAGGACAGAGCTCTCTTCCTGATCATTAAATGCAGGTGGAGAGCGCCAATCGACATGGAGACTAGACCCCTCTCTACTCATGGATCCTGTAATTGCATCCGAAATTACAGCTAGGCTAAAACAATACTTCTCCGAAAACAAACCCACGGACACATCCCCAGTGACTAACTGGGAAGCACACAAGTGCGTCATCAGGGGGGGCTTTCATTGCGGCGAAACGTAACCGCATTAGACAAAAGCACCTCGTAGAACTGACTTACCGCATACAAGACTTGGAGAAAGTACACAACCAAACCCAAGCTCTAGGTGTGTTGCAGTCTCTGCTGACGGCTAGATCAGACCTCCTTGAAGAATTGGGCAAAACAACTAAGCGCAAATGTATCCTTTCCCAGAAGATGTGTTATGAATATGGCAATACATCAGGGAAGCTATTAGCCAGAGCCCTACAAACCCAACATGCAGCTATGATGATACACTCCCTAACAGACCCCACTGGATGCAAGATCAATTCTATCCCTGACATTGCTAAACAGTTTGTAAACTACTATTCTCAGTTAAACAATTTAACTTCAACTGATGCATCGAAAACCGACCCGTCCAGAGCACAACTAATCCGGGGCTTCTTACAAAAATACAGCCCCAACCCTATACCCGAATCAACGGCCCAAGATCTTGAAAGCCCTCTTTCGGAGATGGAAGCTAAACTTGCACTTAAAGAAATGAAACTAGGGAAAAGCCCGTGCCCAGACGGATTGAACACAAGCTATTATAAAACCTACATGGACCTACTGCTCCCCCCATTCCTGAGTGCATTCAAACCCTATGCATCCAGAGACCTATTAACGGCCCATATCTCAGTCATCCCCAAACCGGGCAAAGATCCAGCCTTAGTCAACAACTACAGGCCTATATCTCTCTTAAACGTGGATTTAAAGTGGTACACCAAAATATTAGCTAATCGTATACTACCCTTGCTTCCTCAACTGGCCTCCCATGACCAAGTAGGCTTCATTCCGGGCAGGGAGGCAAGAGATGATACCATAAGAGCTATCAACATTCACCTCCTCGCATAACCCAGGCTTCCTCCTCTCCCTAGATGCAGAGAAGGCATTCGACAGAGTGGCCTGAAACTACATGATGGAAACACTTAGGGCCATAGACCTACACAACAGAATGCTAAACTTCATCCTCATGTTGTACTCCTCCCCCTGCATCAGGGTACGAGTCAATGGGCACCTGTCAATTGCCTTCCCAATCACTAACAGAATACACCAAGGCTGCCCCTTATCCCCTCTTATCTTTTTTCTCACTCTCGAGCCTTAGAGCCAACCCAGACATCAAGGGCGTCATGTTAGCCGATCGAACATACAAATTAGCAGCATTTGCGGACAACGTTCTCCTCTTTCTTATGTAACCACATATAACCATCCCCAACCTACTCCAAGATTTTGCCACCTTTAAACTACTCTCCTACCTACAAATGAACTTTTCAAAATCGAATGAATGTCTCTTTATCGCGTGAAATATGTCAACAGTGTCAAGCCAACTTTCCATTTAAATGGAACACACAATCCATCACATACCTAGGAATACAATTGCCCTCATCCCTCACTGACCTTTATTCCAAAAACTTCATTCCCACTGCAAAAAACTATTCACCAAGACCTTAAGTCTTGGTCCACAGGCCTCTTCTCATGGTTCGGCAGGATCTCCATCTTCAAAATGAACATTCTTCCTAGAATCCTATGCCTCCTACAAACAATTCAGATTAGGATCCCAAACACATTCTTTGCATCATGCAGGAGAGCTTGCACAAGCTTAATTTGGAGCAATTTAACCACTTCAGCCCCGGAAGGATTTGCTGCTTTAGGACCGGAGCCCTTTTTGCAATTTGGCACTTCGCCGCTTCAAATGGTAATTGCGCGGTCATGCAATGCAGTAGCCAAACGAAATTGGCGTCCTTTTTTTCCCACAAATAGAGCTTTCTTTTGGTGGTATTTGTTCACCACTGCGCTTTTTAATTTTTGCGATATGAACAAAAATATAACGGAAATTTTGAAAAAAATGATATTTTCAACTTTATGTTATTACAAAAATACAATAAACTAAATTTTAGTCATAAATTTTTGCCAAAATGCATTCAGCCATATGTCTCGGGTAAAAAAAAAGCAAAATCGCGTATATTTATTGCTTTGCGCAAAAGTTATAGCGTCTACAAACTAGGGTACATTTTCTGGAATTTCCGCAGCTTTTATTTTATGACGCCTATCTCATTTCTTGAGGTGCTAAAATGGAGGGGCAGTACAAAACCCCCACAAATGACCCCATTCTGGAAAGTAGACACCCCAAGGAATTTGCTGAGAGGCATGTTGAGCCCATTGAATATTTTATTTTTTTGTTAGAAGTGATTGAAAGATGACCAAAAAAAAAATAAAATAAATAATTACACAAAGTTGTTACTGAAATTATATATTGCTCACATATTCCATGGGTATGTGTGGAATTACACACCAAAATACATTCTGCTGCTTCTCCTGAGTACGGGGATACCCCATGTGTGAGACTTATTGGGAGCCTATCCGCATACGGGACCCCGAAAACCGATCACCACCTTCAGGATTTCTAAGGGCAAAAATGTATGCCTTCACCCCACACTACCTATCTCAGTTTTGGAGGCCATGAAATGCCCAGATAGCACAAACCCCCCCCAAATGACCCCATTTTGGAAAGTAGACACCCCAAGCTATCTGCTGAGAGGCATGTTGAGTCCATGGAATATTTTATATTTTGCCACAATTTTCGGGGAAATTACTTTTTTTTTTTTTTTTTTCACAAAGTTCTCACTAAATGCTAAGTAACTTGAACATGCCATGGGTATATGTGAAATTACACCCCAAAATACATTCTGCTGCTTCTTCTGAATACGGGGATACCACATATGTGAGACTTTCTGGCAGTCTAGCCGCGTACGGGACCCCAAAATCCAATCACCGCCTTCAGGCTTTCTAAGTGCGTAAAAAGGTGATTTTACTCCTCACTCCCTATCACAGTTTTGGAGGCCATGGAATGCCCAGATAGCACAAAACCCCCCCAAATGACCCCATTTATTGAGAACAACTCTCATTTGGTTTGGAAAATGAAGAAATAAACCGATTTTTTTTTTTTTTTTTTAATTTTTTCAAATTTCAAAACTTTGTGACAAAATGTGCGATCTGCAAAATACTCAAAATACTTCTCAGCGAATAGCTTGGAGTGTCTACTTTCCCCCAAAACACGATAGACCCGTAAGGTACCGGAGGTTTTGACACTATCCCTCACTCCTCATTTTAGTGGAAAAATGCGTGAATCTTTCGGACT
>BLSH010418940.1:312085-322601 GCA_018402905.1 Glandirana rugosa
CCACCCATAGAAATAAAGTCCAAATATAAAGTGATGCGTTCTTCTTATAAGGTGCAAATCGGTGCTCATAAACTTCAGGGTGTTGTGAAAGTGACACACACTTCAGTGACCCCCTTTGTGCCCACACTCACCAGAGATTGTGGACCCACTGCTTTTCAGTCAGTGGGTCGGAAAAGGTGATATTCTGGTGGGGGCTTGAGTCCGGGACGTCGCTGCTGTTTCAAATGTGTGGACCTTTCCACTGACTCAATATCCAAAGGCACTTCTCCTCAGCTCTATGTAGGGAGGGACAGGGACTCACTACGGGCCCGTAGTGAGTCCCTGTCCCTCCCTACATAGAGCTGAGGAGAAGTGCCTTTGGATATTGAGTCAGTGGAAAGGTCCACACATTTGAAACAGCAGCGAGGTCCCGGACTCAAGCCCCCACCAGAATATCGCCTTTTCCGACCCACTGACTGAAAAGCAGTGGGTCCACAATCTCTGGTGAGTGTGGGCACAAAGGGGGTCACTGAAGTGTGTGTCACTTTCACAACACCCTGAAGTTTATGAGCACCGATTTGCACCTTATAAGAAGCACGCATCACTTTATATTTGGACTTTATTTCTATGAATGTTTATTGGTTTAAAAAATTTTTTGATTATGATATATATGGTTGCTGATATGTGAAATGCAATTTTTGATTCATCAGTTGCAGTTATACAGCCCCATATACTTATTGGATATATATATGTTTTGACACAACATCAATATTAGGGTAGGCGCTGATTTTTATATTACAGCTTCATAGCAGGAACATCCTGAGTACAGCAGCCCCCTAGATGCACTTTACTGTTGCACTGAATTCTATATTCTTTCACATATTTATATAAATAATTTTTTCACAGATATTTTACATATTTATTTTCACATTGCATCACGTAATTTGATTGATTATTAATCTTTTAAGGGCCAGGCACTGATTTTCTTAATAACAACTCTTCTGATATGTCTATATTCAGCTCAATATTTTTTGTAGTGCCTCGCATAACGTCACAATAATTAGAATACACATCAAAAACAAACTTCCAAAATGGCCGCTACATCTGAGCAAGGACATTAATTCCTCTTTTGTACAGAATGTTATTTTTAGCTGGAGCTGTGCTTTTAAAAGAATGATCAGACCAATATCCAATAGATCAATAATGCAATAGATGTAGAGTCAGAGTATAAACAGTATTGTTAGACTGCTAAAGGATAATACATAAATCTAAATATGATGTTGACATGTGTACTGTATATATATATATATATGGTTATTATACCTGCAAAATTTACATTTCTGTCTACCAGTCTTGAGATATTTACAACCCTACAACAAATAGGTAGGCTGGTGAACTGAATTTTCTTTACAGCTGTTAAACAACACATCCACTCACCTCTTCCTGTCAGAATGTCCCTTGCCTTGTATTATAGTACTACTGACTAGCTGCCAGTATGAGGGCTTCTGTACAGGGAATTACAAGAGGCCGATACCATGTCAGTTTCTGCTGCATACACTTGCTGCATTTAAATAAATGTATACATTTTCAATGAGCACAGAACTTGATCGCAGTAGTACTTGATCATTTTTTTATATCTGCCTGGAGTTCAGCTGTAATGAAAGAAAATATTAATCTTATTACTTTCCTGGTATTACAACTATCCAGCAAGAAAATAAAGTACAATGGGAGAAACCCAGGGGAATACTAACCTAATCACCCAAGACTGCTTCAACTTATTTCTGATGATTTAAGCCCAAGGGTCCCATTTATTATATGCAAGGAATCAGGTGAGTCTGAAGTGGTAAGGTGAAAACAGTTTATGGTTACCATCATTTTTAGAAACCATGGAAACAAGCAGGGAGCCAATGACAAATGTTTAGCATTGCATGTATGAACATTTTGAACTTGGAAGATCAACCGGGGAGAACTACAATTTTTATTAAAACCAGGAAATGAAAAATATCACACAAATGGAGTCCTACTAATGATACAATGCTTCCAGCAAAACTGCAGTTCCTAAGCACCATGCCTATTTTCCACAGCTATGATTACCCTTTGTTAATTTGAGGGTTATCCATATTTCTATTAATATCTATTAACTAGAAATTTGCTCTATACCAAGTGATAATGCATCATACATCTCCAGAAGACAATAACAGAGCAGTCTCTATTTAGAAATATGCTGTATGTTGCCACTAAATAATCTAGGATGATATGTGCTATTCTCTGAGCCATCAGTGAATATTGAAATGAGAACACACACTTTCACCTCCCTGGCGTTATGATAATGTCAGATTTTTGCGTCTCAGAGCGGTACATTTTTTCACATAGATATTTGGCGTTTAATATAGTAGGCCTGTAATTCTTAGGAATAACTCCCTAAAATCTGTCCAAACAAGAGTCTAGTAGACATCCCAGGTATGATAAAGTTTGAAACAACGAAATCATAAATTATAATATAATAAATAACTATAAAGGTTTATCAAAAATAATAATAAAATGTATTCAATAATGTAATCAAATCAAAACACTGAAATGTGCTCAGTTGCAGAATTGTCACTGTCGTCGTCACTTTCAGTGTCTGATGACGATTTTCCGCACAAATCAGTATCGCTCAATTCTGCAAGTGATTCTTATTTACTATTGCTGTTTTCTAGCTGGTCAAAAAATGCTTTTGACATAAAGAGACGCTTTTGGGATGCCATGGACATTCTCAAGTTTCCAGGCAGAAAGAATGGCATATATAATATAAAAGTGTATGCAGGGCACTGGACAAAGCATCAGGGACAAAAGGGATGTGAAATGATTTGATACAGTAATGTAATCTTACAGATAACAGTGTACTGTATGTTATAATTAATGATACGGCTCAGCCTAATCCTTCTTTTAAATAAATAGTATAAATATCATACCATAAAGTGAATAGCAATGTAAACACGTAGAAATGTGCAAAATATGAATAAATTAATAAAACATAATAAGGTATTCAATAATAAATAAATACTAGAACATCCATAATCTATGATGGACATGAACTGATGTTAATAAAGTGTACTTGGAGGGATGGAGCCTGCTGGCCACAGCAGATGTCTCCTCCCTCTATACAGTCATTAAACATCACCAGGCATGCAAAGCGACTAAATGGGTCCTCAGACACTTTAGTCCTTTGCAGTGCTTTCAAAGAAAATTTCTAGTGAAATGTATAGATTTCTGTCTGAAGAACAACTATTTTTGGCACAATCAAGCCTATTACAAACAACTAACAGGGGTAGCCATGGGGGCAAAATTCGCACCCAGCGTATCCAATTCTTTTATGGCATAATGGGAGGAGAGTAGTATCTATACCAACATGCCCCCTGAATTGGCGTTATACAAAAGATATATCGACGATTTGATAATTATATGGAATGGGAACAGAGATTCCCTAGTTGATTTTTTGAACCATCTAAATAATAATTACAGAAATATCGAATTACAGTGGACTATACATGAGAAGCAGATTGACTTTTTGGACCTTAACATCAAACTAGAAGGGAATCAAATATTAACCAAAACCCACTTTAAAGATGTTGATAGGAACAGTTATTTGTCCATTAAAAGTTGTAATTTCAAACCATGGTTGTACAATATACCGAAAGGACAACTAATAAGGATTAAGAGAAATTGTACAACAGAGGAAGACTACATCACTCAAGCAAGTATGTTGAAAAGAAGGTTTATAGACAAGGGCTACTCAGAGGGAACTATAGAGAAACAAATTGATGAGGTCAATAGGATGGACCGGAATCGGATGTTGCAAGAAGGTACACGACAATGAACAACATTCCCAGAAGTGCCTCCCCTCATACTGGATTACAATGTTCAGTTTAAAGAGGTGGAAAAACTAGTGGCAAAACATTGGCATATCCTTAAGGGAGATAGACACCTGAAAACAATCCTGCCAGACAAGCCCAAGTTTGTGTACAAGCGAGCCCCCACAATCAGAAATAAGTTGGTGAAAAGTGTGATAGTACCTCCACCGAAAAAAAAAACTTTTACATTCTTTACAGGTACTGGCAAACACTGTTTTGCATGTAAGCATTCTAACAAACAGAAAAAGACTGAGTTTAAAACTAATACAACTGGACAAATATTCCCTATCAAAGACTTTATTGGATGTAATACAGAAGGGGTAGTCTACATACTGCAATGCTCTTGCAATTTGCAGTATGTAGGTAGAACAAAGAGAGCGTTAAAAGTTAGAGTAAAAGAGCATATACAGAATATCATTAAGGGCTTTCCTAAGCATAGCGTGTCAAAACACTTTCTAACAGTACACAATAGAGACCCCTCCCACCTACAGTTTTGGGCCATAGAGAAATATAGCAAACCAGGAAGGGGGATCATAAAGTTAGGACCTTAAGCCAGAAGGAATCTAGGTGGATCTATACTCTGGGCACTCTGACACCCAGAGGTATGAATGTGGAGTTTGATCTTAACTGTTTTTAAGTAATTACTGACATTAGAGATTTGAAGATATGATTTGGATGTGTTATTTGGTTATCTAGAGGGATACTGATATATGTATATGTATAAGCCTCCCGCTCTGTTTCCAGTATGATTGCTTATGCTATTTTATATTTTCACTATGATGAGGTTCCTTAATATAATTGGATTGTTCACCTCCTGAGTTATCGATTTTGTCTAGTGGGTGGCCAACATTGTATGGACGATACTAACACCTCGAACATCAGTCCAGTATTGCATGTTAGTCTCAACAAGGGCTTTATGAAGAAAGTTTATTATATTCATTCATTTTTATTTCTATTTTTATTTTTTTCCAGCGTTGTATAAGCGCTTTATCTATATTTATAATCCGACTATTTAGGTTTTCATGGAGGGACTGATAAATTTACTCATTGTAATAGGTGCCTATAGGTATATGTTTTTATATTTGTGGATTTTTATATATTTTTATATGATTTTTGCAGCGGAGTGCTGTATAGGCACTTGCTTTTAGATCAGATTTTTTGTTTTGTATCTCACTTCAGCGTACATGTAGACACTGATACATCGTTGTTATGTGTTATCGGAGTATGCTACTTTAATCTCTGACAGTCCTCCCGACTTAGTGAACGAAGCCACTGTAAAGAATGTTAGTGTTAATTATATACGGACGAATCTTGATCTACGATATAATGGCCTTTAGGGTGGACACATCATTGAGAATTTGAGATCGTTTTTAATAGTCCTTTGACCTATATACAACCATGTTTGCACCTATGAGTACGATTATGGTAAGGTACTGTATGCTATCTTTGTTATTTCTTTATTTATAATTTCTTGCTCGGCCGGGTAAGGTAGTGTATTCAACATATGTCTATTCAGACAACGGGAAAATGGCCACAATACATGCGCGGTACATTGGCTCCAACAAAATGGCCGAAGGACGACTTCCGGAATTTACCATATATATTGACAGTTTAGACATCCAATCCTGTTACCCTGATGAAGTCACGTGACGTGACGTAACGCGTAGGAGGAAGTGGCTGGAGGATACACGATACTGGAAGCAGAGTGAGAGGCGTTCCACGCCACTTTGTTTTTATCTACTGCGCGTTTTTTTCTGTACTGATGTAAGCAGGCATTTGGCTATAGTAATAAACGCAGGTGTTTTAACTTACTACACTATGAGAGCTTCTTTGTTTTGCCTTTATACCTGAGTGCTATGCGGGTGAACTGATTATTGGTGGAAGTCAACCGTAATCAGAGAGTGGATAGAGAAGAAGTATAGAGGACGGGTCTTAAAGGAGAAGGTTGCCTAATAAGTGGCTTGATGATGAATATGGGCGCTTTGTCTCTGGTTTAGAGGTGAGAGTTCTGTGGGCACGGGACGGGGGAAACAGCACCCACCCAGTAGTCCTTTTGGTGGTGTGCTTACGGACCCCCCAAATCGGCTCCTTCTGCATGAGTGAAGCACTTTAAAAGTTTTTTGAGCATGGATTGCACTAAGTCACTTTTTATTTTGTTTAAGAGACTGTACTCCATGAGGGACATTTGATAGAAGAAGTGGGAGTACACTTTATTAAAATCCGTTCATGTCCATCATAGATTATGGATGTTCTAGTATTTATTTATTATTGAATGATACCTTATTATGTTTTATTAATTTATTCATATTTTGCAAATTTCTACATGTTTACATTACTATTCACTTTATGGTATGATATTTATACTATTTATTTAAAAGAAGGATTAGGCTGCTCAGTATCATTAATTATACCATCTGTTAATATATTGTGTTATATATCAGGTATTGGGGCAACCTATCTAGTTACACATATTTACTACTTTTCTACGTAGCTACATTCATTTATTTATTTATTTTTCCACGAATAGTGGCGCGAGGGCTCATTCACTTATAGTGTACTGCATGTGTTATGTGTGTTTCACTTTTTGAATTTGCCACCCATGCGACGCAGGGAACGGAGCCCGGAACCCAGAGGCATCGGGCGAAGATTCCGCCGGATTACACAGTGGGGGGATATCGCTGGATCCAGGGGACAAGGTAAGTAATTTTTCCAGGATCCAGCAATGCGATTCCGAGTGTGGCTCGGGGTTACCGCTTTTGGTAATGCAAACTCACCCCAAGCAACACTTTATTACTGCCAGGGAGGCTATTGGTTAAAATTCCTCAATCTCACCCAAACCAAATACATAATTTTTATTATAATTATTAGTATTAATTTTGTATAGGATTTATATAACACCAATAGGTTGTTCAGGGCTTTACGAAATGAAGGTAGAGTTACAACACAATTCAGTACATGAGGAATCAGAGGGTCCTGCTCTTTAGAGCTTACAATCTAAAAGGGAGGGTCAAGTAAGACAACTCTGAAAGGGGTGAGAAAATAAAAGGTTAGTTGTTAGGTGGAGGCAGTATAGGCTTCTGTAAAGAGATGGGTTTTTAGAGATTGCCTAAACATAGACAGAACAGGAGATAGTTGGATAGGTCACAGTAAGGAGTTCCAGAGGATAGAAGAAGCTCTAAAGAAGTCCTGGAGGTGCGCATGGGAGGAGCTAGAAAGTAGGGGGTCTTGAGGGGAATGAAGAAAATGGTTTGCTTTGTATTTAGAGATAAGGTTAGTGATGTAGCTTGGGGCAGAGTTGTGGATGGCTTTGTAAATAGTTGTTAGCATTTTGAATTTTATTCCTTGAGCTCATTAGCAATATCAGTCCTGGCTAGCAGCTATTAGAGTGTAACTATTAGAGTGTATTGTAACCTCTAACAACTTTTCTTATTCTACCTCTTCTAGTCTGTTTAACCACTCCAGATCCCCGCTATTGCCGAAGTACGGCTCCAGCGCGGATCTGAAATGCCGGGATGACGTCCATGGACGTCGTCCCCTGTACACGCTCCTCGCGCGCCCCCTGGCGGCAGCGGCGACGCGCGCCGCACGCTGCGCGAGCGTGCCCGTGGCTCGGGCGGACTCGATGTCCGCCCGAGACCCGCCGATCTCTTTTAGCAGCCTCAGAAAGGGGAACCGCCGATGTAAACATGGCGGTTCCCCGTTCTGTGACAGGGGACATACCAGATCTACTGATCCCTGTCACTGGGATCAGTTAGATCTGTTATGTTCCGGCCAGCCCCACCCCCCCACAGTTAGAACACACCCAGGGAACATATTTAACCCCTTCACTGCCCCCTGCAGGTTAACCCCTTCAATGCCAATGACATTTACACAGTAATCAGTGGATATTTAAATTTCTGATCGCTGTATAAATGTCATTGGTCCTAAAAATGTGTAAAAAATGTCCGACCCTTCTGCGGCAATATCGCAGTCCCGATAAAAATCGCAGATCACCGCCATTACTAGTAAAAAAAAATAAATAATAAAAACGCCATAAATCAATTCCCAGTTTGTAGACGTGATAACTTTTGCGCAAACCAATCAATATACGCCGATTGCGATTTTTTTTTTTACCAAAAATATGTAGAAGAATATAAATCGGCCAAAACTGATTAATCATTTTTTTTTAATGGATTTGTACTTTAGCAAAAAGTAAAAAATATTGTTCTTTTTTGCAAAATTGTCGCTCATTTTTTGTTTATAGCGGCGATCAGAAATGACGCAGAGGTGATCAAATACCGCCAAAAGAAAGCTCTATTTGTGGGAGCAAATTTTATTTGGGTACAACGTCGCACGACCGCGCAATTGTCATTCAAAGTGCGACAGCGCTGAAAGCCAAAAATTTGTCTGGGCAGGAGGGGGGTTTAAGTGTCCAGTAAGGAAGGGGTTAATATATCAGTGGAAGCATTTTGTTGCTTCTGTTTAATGATTGCAGAAATAAACCTGTTGATCTTGTAGGAAAGTTAGAGCTGTTCTGTGTCTTCTGCACATGTCATTTGTTATTTCAATGGGTGCTGCTATTTCTTAGGTTAAGTTGGTGATAAATGGCTAGAATTTAGAATTACATTTTTTAGGAAAAGTCCTGAGAAAATGTGTAGTAAAATTCTCAAAATATTCAAATGGACTTTCCCAAATAAAAAACACATACACTGTTAGAATTTGTTTGTAAACGAAAAATGTTCCATCCCACTCCTTCAAAAGTTCCCATACCTGTGGTCAAAAAACAATGTTATTTTCCTAAGAATTTTTGTTGGAAACTCTACCCATTTATGGCAAGCTTTAGACTACAGAATGTTTAGACTTTATGTTTTAGATTAGAGGTCTGAGGATGGCTAAGTAGCTTAACAAGACATTGGGAGGGCTGACAATACCCAATAAACAGATATGTCAGAAGTTTCTATTTGTGTAGAAGCATGAGGCATATGGCATGGCACTGCACATGATAATGTATGGCCTCTGTTTGAAGTCTGAGAACTGATGCTTCCTGTGATGAAATGACTTATTCCACAATCCCTGGAACTCTCAGTCTAGTGCTTATTCAGGTGAGAGCTATGCAGTAATTAGATCTGACAAAGACACATGCAGACAGAGCATTCACAGATACAGAAAGCTCACCATGCTGCAGTAAGTTTTTTATTATTATTATTACATTAGCATGCCCACATTTGTGAAAGAACACAGAATGGATGGCAACGCATGCATTGGATACTGTGTGACCCAGGACAGGAAGTTGTCTTGTCCTTTTAATGAATAGGGACAGGCAGGCTGTAGCAAACCATGAACATAGGGGAATTGATCAGCTATGACACTACAATCTGCAGCTACAACATGTAAGACTATCATCACAAGGTAAAGCAAACAGGCATCACAGGGAATATAAGTACACTTATACCTATCTAATACAACAAAAACATTTTAAAGTGTACAATATCATTAAGGGAGAGCTTGGAAATTGCTAAGGATTATAGCCTTTGACTATAGTGTGTTTATTTAACTCAGCCATTCAATTAATATGTAAACACAAATAAACATACTCGGCGCTACCCATTCAATTAATATGTACCCAATGTGTTATTTAACTAATTTACTGTTATCAAATCCTGCCCCTCTGTACTTTTGGCATCATTTTCCTGTAGAAAGGCATAGTGGAGGACAGCTGTGGCAAGTTGAGTCAGCAGGCAGGTGTTTGGGTAGTGTCTGAATAATTGTTGACCACAGACAATGAGGAGTTATTAGGTAGTGGGTAACTCAAGGTTTGGCTCAGGGATTGACAGCAAGAGAAATTAAGAGCACTGAACTTAGATTTAATTCTTTGGAGGACAATGTTCACATAGCTGCAAGCGCAGGTGAAATTATAAGGAGATCTGTTGCGCAAAGTGAAGTGGACAAAGGGAAGGAGGTGTAGGATTCAGTTATGGGCATAGTAAAATTATAAGGAGATCTATTGTGCAAAGTGGAGTGGAAAAAAGACAAGATGTGCAGGATCCAGTGAAGGGCGCATTGAAATTATAGAGAAATCTTTTGTGCAAAGTGGGGGTGGGCAAAGGACAAGAGACACATGATCCATAGGAGGTTATGCATCCAGCAGAGAACATAATCCAGACCAGAGTGACAGATGATGAAAAAAGGCTGAGCACATAACAGCAAATATGGAAGCCAATGGTGTACCCAGGGTAGAAAGCACAATTGTGCTTTAGTGTTAGGTAAAGAAGAGGTTTAAGTACTACTGTTGGAAAGAGGCAGGAAGTACATTGCCAGGAATTACTGGTGGACTGAGAAAAGAATTGTGACTGATAGTGATCAGCAGTTAGCGTGACCTGCAGGAACAAACTAGTGGGTAGAGAAAAACAAGAGGTAAGAGTTAAAAGGTAGGGGATGTGGCAGCTAGTGGTGGGGAATAGAGATGGGCCGAACACCCCCTATTTGGTTCGCAGCAGAACTCCCGAACAGGGGAAATTATCTAACCCGAGCGAACCCCGTTTAAGTCTATGGGAGCCAAACAGGAAAACTCAAAAGTGCCCATTTTGAAGGCTTATATGCAAGTAATTGGCCATAAAATGAGTATGGGGATCCGGGTACTGTGGATTGTGATTTCGTGTTAACAC
>BLSH010418940.1:322611-352789 GCA_018402905.1 Glandirana rugosa
TAAAGGGGGGGGGGGGGGCAGTATCGATGCAAAAACATTTTTTTCAAACAATTGTTATTTTCAGGAGCAGTTGTTTTAATGATGCTTGAAGTGCAACAAAAAAAATGAAATATTACTTTATTGTCTGCCTGTAAAGTGGCTCATCTGTAGCATATATGGAATATGCCGCAGCAAATATTTCTAAAGAAAAAAACACAAGTCAAATCACATTTAAAATGACTCGCAGTTGCAATTGCTGGCACCCAACGATTAAAAAGAAATAAAGAAAAAACAGCATGGGGTCCCCCCCAAATTTCATACCAGACCTTTATCCAGCACGCAACCTGGCAGGTCAGGAAAGGGGGAGGCGAGGGAGCGCCCCCCTGCCTCAAGGACCATAACAGGCCACATGCCCTCAACATGGGGGGGTGAGTGCTTTGGAGCAGGGAGGCTCTGCCCCCCACCCCAAAGCACCTTGTCCCCATGTTGATGGGGACAAGGGCTCCATCCCCACAACCATGGCTGGTGGTTGCGGGGGTCTGCAGGCAGGGAGCTTATCGGAATCTGGAAGCCCCCTTTAACAAGGGCCCCCCCAGATCCCGCCCCCCTATATGAATGAGTATTGGGTACATAGTACCCCTACCCATTCACCAAAGAAGTGTCAAAAAGTAATAAAAACACACAGACAGTTTTTGATAATTCCTTTATTAAAAAATAAATAAAACAGTGTCCCCCAATGTAAATCCATCATTAATCACGCCACCCGATGCACCCAAAAAATAAAAAAAGTAAAAACGTTCCAGCTGACATGAACACTGGCCGTCTACTGCAGGCTAAGCCATTTGACAATTCTTATATAGATGAGGGGCGGGGCCACCTGGCTACGTCACTTGGTGTCACTGTCCCCTTCTGACGTTACGGACTGTTGCATACTTTTTGACACTTTTTTGGTAACTGGGTAGGGGTACTATGTAAAAGGGGGCCCCCTGCCCGTAAATCCCCACCACCACCTTCCAGGGTCGTGGGGATGAGGCCCTTGTTCCCATCAACATGGGGACAAGGTGCTTTGGGGGGGCAGAGTCTCCCCACCCCCATGTTGAGGGCATGTGGCCTGGTATGGTTCAGGAAGAGGGGGGCACTCACTTGTCCTGCTTTTCTTCACCTGCCAGGCTGCATGTCTGGATAAGTTATGGATTTTGGGGGGACCTGACGCCATTTATTTTTTACTTTTTTTTTTACCAGCATGTTTTTATTTTTTTTTCCCTCAGCTGTCAGCGGGGAATCCCATTGACAGCTGATGACTCATATTGTTAAAGACGCCCACAGCCAGCTTCCTGGCCCCACTCTTAACAACTAGCTTATACCATGCCCTGACTGGGCAAAGCTTTGCACTGTGCAGCACGCAAACACCCATCGAACACCCTGCAAATTCGGGTGTTCCCGAGCAGGGAAAAGAGCCAATGTTTGGCCCGAATTGATGCACAGGCAAAACCATTTGCCCAACTCTAATGGGGAAAGGTGCATTAGTCATTGGTGGGCAAAAGGCAAGAGGTCACAATAAAAAGGGTACAAATACTGTAAAAAGAATTGCAGAGGTGCAGGGGGAGTATTTCAAAACAAAAATGAAGAGTAATATACTATATCACTTTTACTTCCACTATTATGGCAATGAGAAAACTCTTTTTTCAGATCCATTATGAAAACTTTGACCATGATCTTATGTTATTCCTCAGCTGCAATAACATTACTCACTGATAACTATGCAAAATATTTAAACAGAAAAATGTAGATAGAAAATATTTTCACAAACAATTCACAATAATTCCAGCGTTGTAATAATTCAGTGCTTATTTTGGAATTAAATGCTTAGAATATAATGAGGCCTTGTCTTTTGACAGCACAGCAGGACTGTTGCAGTCAGGTAAATCAGGTTCTTTAAAGTACAGCATAAACAGGAAACCGAGAAAACAAGATAATGAGTAATATTTAAGTATCTTCCAGTAGTGTTTCCAGAAACATGCAGAGTTATATTTAATTATGTTAAGAAGGATGTAGGGCATTGTGCAATAAATATAGATATGTGTTAAAAAAAACTTATATATATTTTAAATATGTGTACTATAATTATTTTAAAACTGGATTAGTCCAATATTACCATAAAGCCCTGCACTGTAGAAATTAATACCAGCACTTTAAGCCAGTCAGTTATCAAACTTTTTCCCACAGTCACTGGCAAATCAAAGTTAGGCTCTTGTTGGATCCATTAATGAATGGTAGTCAAAGTGAAGCTGAAAACAGGGACAACATTTGGAGATTCAAGGCTAGTTTCAAGAAAAATCTAAAAACCAGATGGCCTGAATATACATTTTTTATTTGCTGCTGTGGTTTGCCAGATACTCTTTTATGTGTTATTTCTCTCCAAAGTTTCAAGTATGATAACCAATTCTATTCTGTACATGTGTGTTGTGTTGTCCTGACACAGTGATATATTGATGATATCTTTATGATATGGACTGACGGTGAAGGAAATTTTAAAAAGTTTGGCTCATTGATCAACGCCATTTATCAAACTAAAAATGCATTATTCAAACACACATGTCAACTTCCTAGACACTACAGTATACATCAGGGATGACAAGCTTCACACTTCGATATACAGAAAACCGACTGACCGATGCAGCTATCTCCATAGTTCCAGTTTTCACCCCCAATACACTAAACGGGCCATCATACACATCCAGGCCATCAGATACCACCGAATATGTTCAGACCCAGAGGACAGAGATACGCATCTCAGAACACTGGCAGCCTCCTTCCATAAGAAAGAGTACATAGACAAAACCTTAAACAACAGCATAAGCACAGCCTTGAAAACCTGAAGAGAAAATCTACTCCAATACAAAGAGAAAAAAGCAAATAACCGTGTCCCTCTAGTCACTACATACAACCCAGCACTAGACGGGATAAAAAAGATAATCAAAGATTTACAACCCATTATAACAGAAGATGATACTCCGAAAGAAATATTCCAATAACCCCCAATATTGGCTTTCAGGCAACCACCCAATCTCAGACAAAAACTAATCAGCAGGAAACTTCACTCTGATTATGAAGTCCCAAATAATGGAAGCAAACCCTGCAATAAAAAACGTTGCAAACTGTGCAACCAGATCAATCTATCCAAAAGTGTCACACACACAAATGGGACCTTCAATATCATGGGTTCATATAGCTGTACCTCTAGTAATGTGGTATATCTCATTCAATGCAGTAGGTGCAACAACGGATCTTATGTTGGGGAAACAGGACAGAAATTGCAAACAAGGATGAATTTACACAGACATTCCATCAAAAATCATTAAGAAGATGATTTCTGCACACTGGTGGGACATCATTTTTCACAACTGGACCACACTATTGAAAACCTCAATGTTTTAGTTCTTAACCACTTGACCACTGGGCACTTAAACCCCCTTAACAACCAGACCAATTTTCAGCTTTCAGCGCTCTCACACTTTTAATGACAAGTACTCAGTCATGCAACATTGTACCCTTATGAAATTTGCGTCCTTTTTTTCACACAAATAGAGCTTTATTTTGGTGGTATTTAATCATCGCTGGGTTTTTTTATTTTTTGTGCTATAATTAAAAAAAGACCAAAAATTTTGTAAAAAAATTAATTTTTCTTCGTTTCTGTTATAAAATTTTGCAAATTAGTAATTTTTCTTCATAAATTTTGGCCAAAATTTATACTGCTACCTATCTTTGGTAAAAAAAAAAACAAATTAGTGGATATTATTTGGTCTTTGTGAAAGTTATAGAGTCTACAAGCTATGGTGCCAATCACTGAATATTGATCACACCTGATGTACTGACGGCCTATCTCATTTCCTGAGATCCTAACAAGCCAGGAAAGTACAAATACCCCCCAAATGACCCCTTCTTGGAAAGTAGACATCCCAAGGCATTTAGTAACAGGCATGGTGAATTTTTTGAACTTGTAAATTTTTCCCACAATTCTTTGCAAAATGAAGATTTTTTTTCTTTTTTTTTTCACAAAATTGTCATTGTAACAGGTTATTTCTCACACCCAGCATATGCATACCACAAATTACACCACAAAATACATTCTACTACTCCTCCCGAGTATGGCGATACCACATGTGTGACACTTTTACACAGCCTGGCCACATACAGAGACCCAACATGCAGGGAGCACCATCAAGCGTTCTAGGAGCCTAAATTACACACATAATTTCTTGACTACCTCTTGCACTTTTGAAGGTCCTGGAGCACCAGGCCAGTGGAAACGCCCAAAAAATGACCCCATTTTGGAAAGTAAACACCCCAAGTAAACACCCCAACGTATATTCTAGGAGGCATAGTGAGTCTTTTGAACATATCATTTTTTCCACAAGTTTTTGGAAAATGTGGAAAGAAAATGAAAATGCATTTTTTTTTACACAAAGTTGTCCATTTATACAATATTTCTAACACACAGCATGTAGCAAAAATGACACCCCAAAATATATTCTGCTACTCCTCCCGAGTATGGCGATACCACATGTGTGACACTTTTACACAGCGTGACCACATACAGAGGCCCAACATGCAGGAAGCACCGTCAGGTATTCTAGCGGCATACATTTAGAATCTAATTTGACCATCTTTTACACTATTGTGAGGCACTGTGGTGGCATGGATAGGCACTGTAGTGGCACAGATGGGCAGGGTATTGGTGCTGATGAGCAGTAGAGTGGCACGGATGGGCACTGTAGTGGTACAGGTGGGGACTGTAGTGGCACGGATGGGCAGTGTAGTGGCAAGGCTGGGCAGTGCAGTGGCACGGATGGGCAGTGTAGTGGCATGGATGGGCAGTTTAGTGGCACGGATGGGCACTGTAGTGGAATGGAATTGTCACGGATGAGAACTGATGTGGTATGGATGAGCATAAATGAGGCACAAATGAGCCATGGATGGGGATGGATGAGCCACAGATGGGTGGGTGAGCACGGATGGGTGGGTGAGCATGGATGGATGTCTGGGTGAGCATGGATGGATGGCTGGGTGAGCATGGATGGATGGCTGGGTGAGCATGGATGGATGGCTGGCTGGGTGAGCATGGCTGGGTGGGTGAGCATGGATAGATGGCTGGGTGAGCACGGCTGGGTGGGTGAGCATGGATGGATGGATGGCTGGGTGAGCACGGCTGGGTGGGTGAGCATGGATGGATGGGTGAGCATGGATGGGTGAGCATGGATGGGTGAGTGCGCACGGCTGGGTGGGTGAGCATAAATGGATGGATGGATGGGTGAGCACGGCTGGGTGGGTGAGCACGGATGGATGGCTGGGTGAGCATGGATGGATGGATGGGTGAGCATGGATGGATGGGTGAGCATGGATGGATGGATGAGGGAGCATGGATGGATGGATGGGTGAGCACGGCTGGGTAGGTGAGCATGGATGGATGGATGGGTGATCACGGCTGGGTGAGCATGGATGGATGGATGGGTGAGCACGGCTGGGTGGGTGAGCATGGATGAGCATGCATGGCTGGATGGGTGAGCATGGATGGATGGATTGGTGAGCATGGATGGATGGGTGAACATGGATGGATGGGTGAGCATGGATGGATGGATGGGTGGATGGGTGGGTGAGGGTGGATTGGGTGAGGATGGGTGGGGGGTGGATGGGTGGGTGATGATCGCTGGGTGGATGATCGGGTGGTTGCTAACTGTCACTTAGCAACGCTGTGGGCATTACACATTGCCCACAGTGCTGCAGCGTGACCTCTCTCCCCCTCTCTCCTCTCACAATGCACCGATCGGTGCCGAGAGGAGAGAGAAAAGCCAACGTTCCCCCGGACCCGAGGGTCACGGATGTTCCCGTGTGTGCACCCCAGGGGGCGCGCAGGAAGCACGATTCTGGGAGGACGTCAATAGACGTCCTCCCAGAATTAAGCAACCACCCTGTAGACGTCTTTTGTCTATAGGGCGGTTGTTAAGTGGTTAAAGGGGATTTCAGAACCATGCAGGAAAGGAAAACGGTTGAACTAAGAATGATTCTTCTTTTTGACACAAAAAATAACGGCTTAAACTTGGATATAGGTTTTCTCACTCATTATTCTAAAGTTTTATGACCCCCTCTGTGACTGTCTCCCCCCTCCCCTCCCCAGTCTATAACTCTGCCTGTCCTATCTCACTATCTCTGCAGCTAGTTTCATTACCATGGCCTTATACATTGATTTGTATTTGTTTGTTTTTCCTCTCTCCTTTCTCTCAGAGGTTTTTTTTTTTTGTTTTTTTGTTTTTTCTCTTTTTTTAACATTTGGCTAAAACTGTTTTTATTCAGTACTGCTTGGACCTTGAAGAAGGGGAGATACACCGAAAGCTTGTCCTGAAAAATGTTATGTTAGTGCAAATAAAAAAAGTATCACGGACAGTACTCAATTTTCTCTAGGACACAGTGACAAATATGTTTCTTCTTGTTTGCTGTTGTAGTAACAGTGATGACTGTGATGAGTGTTTTTCTGAATGGCACTTCTTCGGTGTAAGCTATGCATTCCAGCTTTAGATATATCTTTTGACATTCTGCTGCATTCACATGAATATATTTCTTTGGCAAGTTTGATCATGCAGTGAGCTTTAGTGTTTCAGTCATCCAGATGGTCAATCTCCCACACATTGTCAGTTAAAATTAGAAGGCTTATCAATTTAGGAGCTGAATGTAAAAAAAACCAAAAAAAAAACAAAACAGGAAAGTCAGAGATGAAGCATAAATAATCGTACAGGAACATCAGTCGATCTGTTGTCTCTAGTATGTCAGAAAGGCAAATATAAACAAAAGGCTTTTTTGTTTAAGAATATGCCCTACTATATAAAATGTATATATGTTTTTCCATACAAGGATTTGTTATATCTGTGTGACTATATACAGTATCTCTCAAAAGTGAGTGCACCCATCACATTTTTGTAAATATTTTATTATATCCTTTCATGTGACAACACTGAAGAAATGACACTTTGCTACAATGTAAAGTAGTGAGGGTACAGATTGTATAACAGAGTAAATTTGCTGTCCCCTCAAAATAACTCAACACACAGCCATTAATGTCTAAACCGCTGGCGACAAAAATGAGTACACCCCTAAGTGAAAATGTCCAAATTGCGCCCAATTAGCCATTTTCCCTCCCCGGGGTCATGTGACTCATTAGTGTTACAAGGTCTCAGGTGTGAATGGGGAGCAGGTGTCTTAAATTTGGTGTTATCGCACTCACTCTCTCATAAAGATCTCCTAGACTATACGAAGATTGCCAGGACCCTGAAACTGAGCTGCATCACAGTGGCCGAGACCATACAGTGGTTTAACAGGACAGGTTCCACTCAGAACGGTTTGCTGAAGACAAGCAGACTAAGGACATGGATTACTGGAACTATGTCCTGTGTTCTGATGAGACCAAGATAAACTTATTTGATTCAGATGGTGTCAAGTGTGTGTGGTGGCAACCAGGTGAGAATTACAAAGACAAGTGTGTCTTACCTACAGTCGAGCATGGTGGTGGGAGTGTCAGGGTCTAGGGCTGCATGAGTGCTGTCAGCACTGGGGAGCTACAGTTCATTAAGGGAACCATGAATGCCAACATGTACTGTGATATACTGAAACAGAGCATGATCCCCTCCCTTCAGAGACTGGGCCGCAGGGCAGTATTCCAAGATAACAACCCCAAATACACCTCCAAGATGACCACTGCCTTGCTAAAGAAGCTGAGGGAAAAGATGATGGACTGACCAAGCATGTCTCCAGACCTAAACCCTATTGAGCATCTGTGGAACATCCTCAAATGGAAGGTGGAGGAGCGCAAGATCTCTAACATCCACCAGCTCCGTGATGTCGTCATGGGGGAGTGAAAGAGGACTCCAGTGTGTGAAGCTCTGGTGAGCTCCATGCACAGGAGGGCTAAGACAGTGCTGGAAAATAATGGTGGCCACACAAAATATCGATACTTTGGGCCCAATTTGGACACTTTCACTTAGGGGTGTATTCACTTTTGTTGCCAGTGGTTTAGACATTAATGGCTGAGTGTTGGGTTATTTTGAGGGGAGAGCAAATTTACACTGTTATACAAGCTGTACACTCACAACTTTACATTGTAGCAAAGTGTCATTTCTCGAGTGTTGTCACATGAAAAGATATAATAAAATATTTACAAAAATGTGAGGGGTGTACTCACTTTTGTGAGACATATATATATATATATATATATATATATATATATATATATATATATAATTACATTACTTGCAGATTTGAATCTTGATCCACTGAATACTTTTTTCAACAATAGCTCTTATTGTGTAGAAGTCTTTCCATATGGGGAGATTAAAACTGTTTTCCTCCAGGCATAAAGAGTGTCCCGTTGTCCTTTGTGATAATAAAGTGAATAACGCTACACCAAGCTTTTTATATGGACCACTTATATATTTATATATGATGACGATATCCCCCCTTAAACAGGAAGTAAACCCTGATGGGTTTTTCTTCCTTTTTTTTCCCTGCAAAGGAAATGCATAATGTGCTAGTATGCATTGCATACTAGCACATTATGTGGCACTTACCTGCAAATGAAGCCCGTGCCGTCCCCGCTACAGGCTGCATCCATCTTCGCCTCTCTTCCTTCCAGGGCCGTGGACTCGGGCTCTGTGACTGGACGAAGCCGCATGACGCATGACATCACTCCCATGCATGCGTGTGGGAGCCGCCGGTCCTGGCGCCCTCTCCTGAAGAAACAATACGGGGGGCGTTTCTTCACAGCGCATGGGCCGATTACATCATTGGCGCAGTATACAGTAAATATCTTGTAAACTTTTAGGAGATATTTACAGTACCTGTAGGTAAGGCCTAGGCCTCATGCACACGGTGCGTTTTTTACAGCCGCTTTAAGGAGCATCAGGTGTTTTTTTTTAAAGCTTAAAAATGCCTCTCCGTGTTATTCTATGGCTTCATGCACACACAGGCTTTTAGGAGCTGTAAGTGGTATAGGCGTTTTTAAGCTCCAAAACCCACGTCCAGTGCGTTCTGAGGACAGGCATTACAGCTGTAAAAAGCGCCTAAATGCGGCTTAACGATGTATGCAGCATTATGCCACGTTTAGGCGCGTCTGGAATTTTTAAGCTGTAAATATGTGATTGGTCACTGTAATGTGAGGAAAACCAGGAAATTCCTGCCTGTACATTACCCACAAGTTATTTGCTCTGCCGTGTGATTGTGTTCCACAGTGACCGGCTGAAGAAGATAAAAATCTGGCTGGACATTAGTTCAGCACTTACTCCAGGCTGGGAACGTCTGAGTAATGCAGCCAAAAATAAGGGAAGCAAGTTTATTTTTATTGAATGCATGATCTGTTTGTTGTGTAATGTAAATGTCAGGACTGATCTGACACTTTTGGTTCTTTCTTATCATATATTTCCCTTTGTGCATTGCTTTGCAGGTGCTTTTAAATTTTCCAGGAATATTGCTTAACTTTTTAAATTGAATCATCTTTCCCCTGTCCCCAATCCCCACATCCCCATGGTGACCATCCTCCTCCACCTACCTCCAGTTGTAATTTTCCCTAATCATTTTCTTTTACAATTCTAAAAATATATTTTGTACTTTTTTTTTGGTTTTATATGATTCACAACAGCACTCATTTGCACTATGCCTGAGGCAAATGTATGCAAAGCCCAAAAAGGGCTAGCATATGCTTGCCCCAGGCAGAGTGAAAGGACTCATTTGCCCTTTGCCTGGGACACACGTATGCAAGGCCCAAAAAGAGCTAGCATATGCTTGCCTCACGCAGAGGAAAAGAACTCATGGAACAATAGAAGAAAAATAGACATCAAAAGAACTAACATGAATTTGAGGTGCTTTTTTCAAAGAAAAATACATCTTTTACAAGACAGAAAGCAGAGCACATAAACCCCTTGCCGATCAGCCGCCGCAGTTGTAAATCGGCATCATTGTACGTCGGCTGCTTTAAGACCTATAGGGGGCGCGCGTGTGCACCCGCGTTGGGACACTGGAGCTGATGCTAGTGGCCGGAGGCCGCGATGTCCGCTGGCTACTAGCGATCACTCCACAGAGAGACAGAACTAAGATCTGTCCATGTAAACAAGGAAAAAGAGACAGATCTGCTGTACCAAGTAATCCGGAACAGCGATCTATCTCTACTCACTGTCAGCCCAGCCCCCACACAGTTAGAAAAACCTCCCTAGGGAACATTTAACCCCTTGATTGCCCCCTAGTGTTAACCCCTTCCCTGCCAATGACATTTATACACTAATCAGTGGCTATTTTTAGCTCTGATCACTGTATAAATGTCATTGGCCCTAAAAAAGTGTCAAAAGTGTCCGATCTGTCTGCCACAATATTGAAGTCCCACTAAAGATTGCAGATTGCCACCATTACTAGTAAAAAAATATATATATATAAATGCAATAAATCTATCACCTATTTTGTAGACACGATAACTTTTGCGCAAGCCAATCAATATACACTTACTGCGGTTTTTTTAACAAAAACATGTAGAAGAATATATATTGGCCTAAACTGAGGAAGAAATTATTTAAAAAAACATTTTTTGGGTATGTATTATAGCAAAAAGCAAAAAAAATTTTTTTTTTTTCAAAATTGCTGCTTTTTTTTGTTTTCAACGAAAAAATAATAACCACAGAGGTGATCAAATACCACCAAAAGGAAGCTCTATTTGTAGGAAAAAAGGACATACCTTTTGTTTGGGTACAATGTTGCACGACCGCAAAATTTTCAGCTAAAGTGACGCAGTGCCGTATCGCAAGAAGTGCTCTAATCAGGAAGGGGGTAAAACCTTCCGGGGCTGAAGTGGTTAATCATGAAAGTCAACATTTATTTCACACATATTCGTTTTGCCATCACCTCTCC
Source organism: Glandirana rugosa (assembly GCA_018402905.1). Taxonomy (NCBI): domain Eukaryota; kingdom Metazoa; phylum Chordata; class Amphibia; order Anura; family Ranidae; genus Glandirana; species Glandirana rugosa. Next base: position 333,529 of record BLSH010418940.1, read on the forward strand.
ATCAGGTGATATGAAAAATTCTGCAAAATGATTCCGGGTGGTCATGACACGTGACGCTGACCGCAAGTCCATAAATTGTACTCCCTGACTTTGGTTACAGGGCTCCGGTTCTACATTGCTTCTCTCATTGTCCCACAGAAAGCTGTGAAGAACGCAGCATGCCAGGGCCAATTTGATGGTATTCTTCATATCAAGCTGCATACAGGACAGTAAAACTCTCTGAGCCGATAATTGTACATTTTTTGTTGAATGCAGAGACCATAGCCACTATATGGCCTCATGAGATTTTTGGCCAGTCCAAAGGCCTTGTCTGCTACCATAACCAATGGCAAGCTGAGTTCCTCAGTGCAGGGTAGAGGCCTTCTGGGAGGAGTGTTGAGCCGTCCTTCATGTAGACGGCCGACTCACGAAATATGCGGGCATCACCTTGGCTGCCATATGCTCCAACATCCACAGCAAGGAATCTCAGATGGGCATCAGCCAATGCCAGAAGGACCACCGAGAAATATTTTTTGTAATTGTAATATGACGATCCTGAGTGTGGAAGCTTCTTTACCCTGATGTGTTTGCCATCAATGGCACCTTTATAATTGGGGAACTGAGTTTTCTCCCAAAACTCATTTACAACTGCTTCCCAGAAGTCTTCTGTAGGCTCCGGCATTACCATTTCCTTTAACTCCTCCCATATTGGCAAACAGGTTTCTCTTGTTACCTTGGCCACCATTGAGATGCCAAGGAGGAAGTAAAGCTTTGTCCTGTGGCAAGGAACCTAAAATTTAACAAATTGGATAAAAAAGGATACAAATAACAAGTCCTACCCCTAACCCTAACCCCTGACTGTAACCCTAACCACAACCCTAACCTTTCCAAAGGTTTTTATAAAATGGCTGCAGGTCCAATATAGTCATCCTACAGCTGCAGTGAAAATGGGAGGAGGGCTGTCAACCGTCTTTTCGTTATTCAGGGGAACTCGACAGGGCTTTCCTTTGTTCCCAACCCTTTTTGCCATTGCTATGGAACCTGAGACTGAGGCTCTCCATACTTCCCCCAATATCAGGGAGTTGCGAATTAGCTGGTTGGAGGAGAGGGTAGCCCTGTATGCAGATAATCTTTTATTGTTTTTTAATAATGCCGGACCCTCTCTCCAAAGGGCCTTAGAGATATTGGACTCTTATTCAATGGTCACTGGGCTGAAGGTAAATTGGACTAAGTCCCTGTTGTTCCCAATAGATATCGAGGTCTGCAATATGGCCTTGAATAATATCCCACTACAATGGGTAGAGAATAGGGATGGGCTGAATACCCCTCGGGTCGGTTCACACCAGAACTTGCTAACAGGCAAAGAATTTGTGTGAACATCCGAACCCTATTAAAGTCAATGGGATACGAACATGAAAAATCAAAAGTGCTAATTTTTAAGGCTTATATGCAAGTTATTTCCATAAAAAGTGTATGGGGACCCGGGTCCTGCCCTAAGGGATATGTATCAATGCAAAAAAAGTTTGATCTTTTTTTTCAGGAGCAGTGATTTTAATAATGATTAAAGTGAAAAAATAAAAATGAAATATTCCTTTAAATATCATGCCTGGGGGTCCCCTTAGTTTGCGCTTAAGGTGGCGCCTCTGTGTGATGTTTAGAACAGTGCCAGAGCAAAATGACATTTGTAAAGGAAAAGTTGTCATTTAAAATCACTTGCGGCTGTAATGTATTGCTGGTTCCCGGCAATATAGATAAAAATCACTGAAAAAAATTGTGTGGGGGTCCCGCCCTTCCAGTAGGGATTTTAAAGGGAACCCTGTGTCAAAATTAAAAAAATAAATGGCGTGGGGGTCCCCCCAAAGTCCGCACTAGGCTCTTCAGGCCTGGTATCAAGTTTAAGGGGAACCCTGCACCAATTTTTTTTTAAAAATGGTGTGGGGGTCCCCCAAAATCCATACCAGACCCTTATCCAAGCATGCATATTGGCAGGGCAGGAAGGGGGAAGAGTGAGCGCCCCCTCTCTGAACCGTACCAGGCCACATGCCCTCAACATGGGGGAGTGCTTTGGGGTCCCCCCTAAAGCACCTTGTCCCCATGTTGATAGGGAGAAGGACCTCCTCCCCACAATCCTTGCCGGTGGTTGTGGGGGTCTGCGGGCAAGGGGCTTATCAGAATCTTGAAGCCCCCTTTAATAAGGGGACCCCCAGATCCCACCCCCCATGTGAATGAGTATGGGGTACATTTTAACCTTACTAATTCACCAAAAATTGTCAAAAAAAGAAAAAAACAGGAGTGCGCATTTACAGGAACTCCAAGATGAACGCTTGAGCTGGGAGCTCCGCACCACCTCAGCCCAACAGAACCCAGTGCATCCAATTAATCCATTTAAGCCACCCAGGACCACCAGAGATGCGGCATCTGACCCCCCGAACACCCGTCTACACCTCCCGATGTCCAAACAGGGGGCCAGACGTGACCTGGGGCCGCAATTCACCAGCTCTGCTGGAGCAGGGTGTACCAAGATGGCCGCCGTGGCCTCCACTCCACACGCGGCCATCACGGAGAATTCTGCGGACCACAAGCAAGTGCTGACCCCAGCTACCCTCACATACACCCCTACCACACAAGTGAGAGAACAACAGCTACTAGCCCCTTCTCCTGCCTCCACCGAATCTCTCATTGGTCACACCATGGAAGACCCAGCCTTCTCCCCCCTTGGGCCTGCTCCAGCACACTATTTACTCATCCCAGGCTACCCAGGCCAGGAAGCTCCTCTCCAGGTACAGGACTTGTTCCTCAAATTCTCAAATCTGGATAGAGGGCTAGCCAACACAGCAGCCAAAATCACGGAGGACATAAAATATGATTTTCAGAATCTCGGTACAAGAATGGAGTCTATTTAACATAAGCTGGACATTACGGTCACTAGGACAAATCAGAACTCGGACCATATTCAGGTCCTCCAAGACCAACTGGCGACTGCCCTTTCCAGGATCAATGACCTGGAAAATAGATCTCGCAATTTATCCATTACCGATACCCATGCTGCAGTCCAAGATCTTATTAGGGACCTGATCCCCAATGTCCCACAACACCGGCTCGAATTAGACAGCCCACAGGGCCCTTGGCCCCCCCAGAAAAGATGGATCTCCCAGAGACATAATTGTGAAACCCCACTATTATGACGTCAAAGAGGAGGTCATGCATCAGTCCCGCTCCAAACCTCAATTGAAATGCATGGGCCAGCAAGTACAGGTCTTTGCGGATCTTTCACCCACTACAATTCAGCTGAGAAGAGACCTCAATCCCCTCCCTACAGTTCTTTCACAGAAGGACATTAAATATTCACACACTCCTTCACAAACCTCCCGGATGGAGAGAAGATACTCCTACTTCTCAAGATGATCTCTCAGGAAGCAGCCTTGGATTATGCAAACTCTTCTTCAGGATCCACCAAGCGCCCCTCACCAGCAAGCCCACTCATGCCTGTGTGGAACTCCGCAAAGTCCAAGAAAGAAAAAGAACACAGATCCCCTTAACCGTGCTGATCGGGGTAGTTAAGGCCCCGTTTGATCTACTACTTTTCATGTCTCCTTAGGGTATCTCAACCCAAGAAGGGAGCTTCTGGCTCTATCCACACTCCAGACTAGTTTCCAGTGTTTTGGACAAAGTTGTTTTTAATTTTTGGCTTTTTTGTCTTCCTTCCAATAGCCTCTCCCACATAAGGGGAGAGAGGAGTGAGTCCATCCAGATCTATTACCCTTTGTATTTTCTGCTTGTTTTTAGCAGGGATGTATAGGATTGCCCTTGATCTCTAGCTTCAGAAGTATAGTGTCAGGCTGGGGCCCCCTGTTCCTTTCGGAGGGAGGGGGCAACACTTCGACACTGGTCCTGGGATACTTAGGCCCTACAAAGAATCAATACGCTGTTGTTATGTTTATTTTGAAAATTCTAACTAGATGCCGTGGCTTGAGGTGGCCCCCATGCACCTCCAACTATCCCACTGTAGTGGTTTCCCCCTCACAGTGGGCTGGGTCGCCAATCCCCTAGGGGGTGGGTTTTTTTTTGTAGGAGTCAGACTAGAGTTTCTTAGCCAGACCCTTTAGCTCTCCACGGAGACTATTTACCTGTTAATTGTTTTCATATGCTATCTCTCAGTATTTCTCCCTTCTCCTTCTCTTTTCAAGCCAATCTACAGGTGAGGGAACACTCCACAACCTTCTACCAGCTGTCCACATTTTTTTGCACCTACTTGGAGCAATACAAACAAAGACACACAGGGGTAAGTGACGGTAACATTGTCAGCACTCCACTCCTTGGTAACCATGGCTAATCTTAACACCCAAACAAATCTCCTAACAATAGCCACACATAATGTGCAGGGGTTGAACTCCCTGATTAAAAGGAGAAAGATACTTGAAGATTACCACTCAAGTAAAATAGACGCGTTTCTGCTCCAAGAGACCCACTTCTCGTCTCGGTACAATCCCAAGTTCCTCCACTCCCACTATCCCACCTTCTACATCGCGAATGCAGAGGACAAAACCAGGGGGGTTGCCATCCTATTCTTGAAACACACCAACTTTTCTTATTTATCTGATTTCAAAGACCCAAAGGTCAGATTTATTATGGTCAAAGGCACCATCGAAAGATGTTTGTACTCAATTGTGTCTTACTATCCTCCGAATAAGGGACAGGTTAATTTTTTCCTCTCCCTCTTCAACACCCTGAATCCCCTACTTGAGGGGGAAATCGTCTTTGGTGGGGACTCCAACATGGCCTTCGATCAACAGTGGGATAAATCTAGACCACTATCAGATCAACTCCTATGCCCCCCCACTAGGGTTAGTTTAAAGATTCCTAAGATTATCAACACGCAGGGCCTGGTGGAAATCTGGAGAGAACTAAACCCTTCCAAGCGGGACTACACTCATTTCTCCAGCCCACACCAGACATGTGCTAGGACTTACCACATCCTAATATCCTCTAGACTAATCTCCTCAATGATTAGTTCCACTATCAAGGACACCCTGTTCAGACCACTCTATTGTGATCGTAAACCTATTTTCACAAACAAGATGAATTTTGGGTGTGTACCGCGCTTATGGGTTTATAAATGTGACTGCTGCCTTCCAAGGAATCCCTCCTGTGGGAGGGAAGTGGTATTGAAAGAGGTGGTGCTTGGATATGGCGCTGTCTGAGTGGTGGGAAATAAATATGTTCTAAATGTCCTGTGTACATATGTTTTAGTAGGATATAAGACTATGATCACCAATCATTAAGTTCATATATATAAAGTGCAAAAACGAAAATTATTTGTGCATATATTGTTGCTGGTTTTTGGTTGTGCAAGTGCTAGTATTAATAAACTAGTATTTGTGCAAATTAGCTAAGGGTTCATAGTAAAAAGTGTGCTGTGAGAACTTAAACGTATCCATATATCAAATCCATAAAACACGGGTAACTCTAAAATGATAATTGTTGCAAATATAAAATAACAGTGGTGTATAAACAATAAATTATATGTAGATCTCTCCGTGCGTACAATAATATTATTCTAATATAACAGTTATTTCGGCAATCAAGTATGGTGATGGTCTCTCTTAGTTTTAGGAACAGTTTTTCAGATAAATTCCGTGACTTCTGGTGCTTATACAAAGTGTGATGAATATCTTCTTATATTGTTTGTGACAAATGGTGACTTTTCACTCGTGCTCCCCCTGTTGGTTCCCTGCTTACCAGAGGGCACTACCCCTGCAGGGGTCAAGTGCCTATCTTTATTATCCTGAAGATCTGGTCCTCTGGGTGGGGTTCTCCTCCGTTGGTTTTATGGGGATCTCTATGTTCCAGATTTATTGCCACCTTGAGTTTGACAATTTCCTTATGTTCCGGGCTTTCCTTCCACCGTATTTAAGAAAAAATAGAGAGGGACTCCATAGTGTAGGTTGTACAATCGTATCCTTAGTTTTATTAAAGGGTATAGGGGATACAATATAAAAACGGAAAAAACACGGGGGTATTTCAAGTGAAATATTGCAGTGTGGAGGGGAATTAAAAGGCTGTTAAAAAAGTTGGAAATATCCTTTTTGTTTGGGTGTCCAAATCATGTCACAGAGCCGGAGCGGGGAGCTCAATGGTATTGCGGGCTTTACAGCTCACCTCGCTAGTTCAGCGTGCGTTCCAGCTCCCTGCACTGACAAACCGGATGTGACGTCGGACTTCCTGCTAGGTCACCTGCCGCGTTTCGTCGAATGACGTTTTCAAAGGTGTACCTAGCTATGGATGGAGCCTACTTTTATCTCTGTGGTCGGGGGCGGGGAATTCATTGCGATCCTGAGTTTCATTGGTTAGCCATACATATGGTAAATGCCCTACCACGGTGTTCGGGAACAGACGTGGAGGCTAAGATTAATGCTGAATGTTGATAATATTTAGTTTGGATGGTGAATAGATCGCAGTGGAGTCCCGATGTATTACTGCTCCCCCAACTTAAATTATATCATATAATATATTATAAAATATTTTAAAAAAGAGTGTGGAAAGGTACATATAAAAATTATACATATAAAAAATGTACATATAAAATATACATCAAAAATAATAAAATTCTTATAAAAATGCCTCTTTTGTTTGTTGTATAAGATTATCTATAAATTTGTATTGGAAGTATGTGTATCACGTGGGGAGTATATAGACTCGATAATTATGGACCTCATTCCTTTAAGAAAAAGCCAGACGAATTTAAAAGATTATATTATACACAACATATTTGATGGTGTCCTCCTGTTTGATGGTACCCTCTATAAACAATTTTTGGTTGTCACAATATAAGATATTGGGAATGGTTATGTGGTGCCATTATGTGATGGGTACTCAGATATTCTAAAAATACAGTGTTTAAAATATTAGAAAGTTAAAAGATAAGTATCATAAAAAATATTAGGTTTTGGAGTGGTCTTTTATAAAATTTAATATACATAATTTTTTGATGTTAATAATTAGAAATGAAACAATGAAGATCAATGTCCACATTGAGTCCTCCCGGGGTGAGGGTCCCTAATTTATGTATCCACATTGTTTCATTTTGGGAAATTAGTTGTTTTTTATTGCCTCCTCTCCAGTGTAAATTTATTTTGTCTATGCCATAAAATTTTAACAGTGTTGGGTCTTTGTTGTGTTTGTCCTTAAAATGTTTTGATAGACTATGTTGTGGGAAGCCCTTCTTAATATTACGAATATGTTCACTGATCCTCTTGTGGAGGGGTCTCGTGGTTCTTCCTACATACAACATGCGGCATGGACATTCTATGATGTATGTAACATGGGTTGTGTTACATGTAACCAGTGATTTTATATCATATTTCTTCCCATACACATAGGATTTGAAACTATGTGTTCTTCTCGGTTGGTCTTTAACTGTTCGGCATGGTAGACACCTTTGACATCTGTAAAAGCCTTTTAGATCTTTAAAGATCTTTATATCCTTCGGTGGGTCCACTACGTTGTGTACTAAGTGATTCCTTAGTGTTGGAGCTTTTTTGTAAATAAATTTCGGTTTTTTCGGGATTATTTTCTTCAGGCTTTTATCCGTTGTTAAAATTGGCCAATATTTTTTTATAATTTTTTCCATTTGTTTGTATTCTTTATTGAAACTGGTAATAAAGGCAAGATCATATTCTTTCCTGTACTCTTTCTTCTTAGTCTTTAATAGAGTGTTCCTGTCTAATTGGGCTATTGCTTCTTTCGTTTTGTCAAGAGTGGGTTTGTGATATCCTTTTTCCTCGAATTTTTCAATAATATATTCTGCCTGTATATGGTAGTCCTCCAACTTGTGGCAATTTCTTCTTAGGCGCATAAGTTGTCCTTTGGGGATGTTTTGTTTCCACTGTGGGTGGTGGCAACTACTTGTAGGTATATAGCCGTTTTTGTCTGTTGGCTTGAAGTAGGTTTTGGTGTGTAAGTTGCCATCTACATTTTCTATCATTAGATCTAAATATTCTATCTTGTTTGTATCCACTTTCCCCGTGAATTTGAGTCCATAGGGGTTATTGTTGATCTTGTCCATAAAATCTTGAAGTTTTTCTTCTTGTCCTTGCCAAATAATAAATATATCATCTATATACCTCCTATACATTTGCAATTCCGGGTAGTTTTTGTTGTAGATATGTTCTTCCTCCCATAGATCCATAAATAAGTTTGCCACGCTTGGTGCATAGCGTGCACCCATAGCAACTCCCTTTGTTTGTACATAGTACTCTTTGTTATACCAAAAATAATTTGACTCCATACAGAGTTTAAGGCCTTCCAAGATGTAATTAATTTGAGCTTGTTTTAAATTTGTTTTTTCATGTAGTGCTTTCTCCACTCCTTTTAATCCATCATTTTGGTTGATGCTAGTATATAATGCATTAACGTCTATGGTGACTAGTTTGCTATTCTGTTGGGTTTGTTCGTTTTGTAGTTCATTGACTAATTGTAGGCTGTCTCTCAGATATGATCTGCCCTTTTTTACTAGTGGTTTTAGAAACGTGTCCAGATATTCTCCAAGTCGTGCAAATAAGGAATTTATGCCGTTGATTATTGGTCTCCCCAGGGGTTTGTCTATTCTTTTATGAATTTTGGGTACGTAATAAATCACTGGAGTCCTACTTGCTTCAGGAATGAGGTATTTGGCTTCTTTTTTGTTTAGAATGCCCAGTTCTTTTCCTTTTCTTATATAGGCTCTTAATTTTTTAATAAATTTTTTCTTTGGATCACTAGGTAGTTTTTTGTATGTGTTGGGGACTTTCAGTAGATTCTCCATTTCATTTAAATAATCTTGTTTGTTTAGAACAATGCGCCTAAGAAGAAATTGCCACAAGTTGGAGGACTACCATATACAGACAGAATATATTATTGAAAAATTCGAGGAAAAAGGATATCACAAACCCACTCTTGACAAAACGAAAGAAGCAATAGCCCAATTAGACAGGAACACTCTATTAAAGACTAAGAAGAAAGAGTACAGGAAAGAATATGATCTTGCCTTTATTACCAGTTTCAATAAAGAATACAAACAAATGGAAAAAATTATAAAAAAATATTGGCCAATTTTAACAACGGATAAAAGCCTGAAGAAAATAATCCCGAAAAAACCGAAATTTATTTACAAAAAAGCTCCAACACTAAGGAATCACTTAGTACACAACGTAGTGGACCCACCGAAGGATATAAAGATCTTTAAAGATCTAAAAGGCTTTTACAGATGTCAAAGGTGTCTACCATGCCGAACAGTTAAAGACCAACCGAGAAGAACACATAGTTTCAAATCCTATGTGTATGGGAAGAAATATGATATAAAATCACTGATTACATGTAACACAACCCATGTTACATACATCATAGAATGTCCATGCCGCATGTTGTATGTAGGAAGAACCACGAGACCCCTCCACAAGAGGATCAGTGAACATATTCATAATATTAAGAAGGGCTTCCCACAACATAGTCTATCAAAACATTTTAAGGACAAACACAACAAAGACCCAACACTGTTAAAATTTTATGGCATAGACAAAATAAATTTACACTGGAGAGGAGGCAATAAAAAACAACTAATTTCCCAAAATGAAACAATGTGGATACATAAATTAGGGAGCCTCACCCCGGGAGGACTCAATGTGGACATTGATCTTAATTGTTTCATTTCTAATTATTAACATCAAAAAATGATGTATATTAAATTCTATAAAAGACCACTCCAAAACCTAATATTTTTTATGATACTTATCTTTTAACTTTCTAATATTTTAAACACTGTATTTTTAGAATATCTGAGTACCCATCACATAATGGCACCACATAACCATTCCCAATATCTTATATTGTGACAACCAAAAATTGTTTATAGAGGGTACCATCAAACAGGAGGACACCATCAAATATGTTGTGTATAATATAATCTTTTAAATTCGTCTGGCTTTTTCTTAAAGGAATGAGGTCCATAATTACCGAGTCTATATACTCCCCACGTGATACACATACTTCCAATACAAATTTATAGATAATCTTATACAACAAACAAAAAGGCATTTTTATAAGAATTTTATTATTTTTGATGTATATTTTATATGTACATTTTTTATATGTATAATTTTTATATGTACCTTTCCACACTCTTTTTTAAAATATTTTATAATATATTATATGATATAATTTAAGTTGGGGGAGCAGTAATACATCGGGACTCCACTGCGATCTATTCACCATCCAAACTAAATATTATCAACATTCAGCATTAATCTTAGCCTCCACGTCTGTTCCCGAACACCGTGGTAGGGCATTTACCATATGTATGGCTAACCAATGAAACTCAGGATCGCAATGAATTCCCCGCCCCCGACCACAGAGATAAAAGTAGGCTCCATCCATAGCTAGGTACACCTTTGAAAACGTCATTCGACGAAACGCGTCAGGTGACCTAGCAGGAAGTCCGACGTCACATCCGGTTTGTCAGTGCAGGGAGCTGGAACGCACGCTGAACTAGCGAGGTGAGCTGTAAAGCCCGCAATACCATTGAGCTCCCCGCTCCGGCTCTGTGACATGATTTGGACACCCAAACAAAAAGGATATTTCCAACTTTTTTAACAGCCTTTTAATTCCCCTCCACACTGCAATATTTCACTTGAAATACCCCCGTGTTTTTTCCGTTTTTATATTGTATCCCCTATACCCTTTAATAAAACTAAGGATACGATTGTACAACCTACACTATGGAGTCCCTCTCTATTTTTTCTTAAATACGGTGGAAGGAAAGCCCGGAACATAAGGAAATTGTCAAAATCAAGGTGGCAATAAATCTGGAACATAGAGATCCCCATAAAACCAACGGAGGAGAACCCCACCCAGAGGACCAGATCTTCAGGATAATAAAGATAGGCACTTGACCCCTGCAGGGGTAGTGCCCTCTGGTAAGCAGGGAACCAACAGGGGGAGCACGAGTGAAAAGTCACCATTTGTCACAAACAATATAAGAAGATATTCATCACACTTTGTATAAGCACCAGAAGTCACGGAATTTATCTGAAAAACTGTTCCTAAAACTAAGAGAGACCATCACCATACTTGATTGCCGAAATAACTGTTTTATTAGAATAATATTATTGTACGCACGGAGAGATCTACATATAATTTATTGTTTATACACCACTGTTATTTTATATTTGCAACAATTATCATTTTAGAGTTACCCGTGTTTTATGGATTTGATATATGGATACGTTTAAGTTCTCACAGCACACTTTTTACTATGAACCCTTAGCTAATTTGCACAAATACTAGTTTATTAATACTAGCACTTGCACAACCAAAAACCAGCAACAATATATGCACAAATAATTTTCGTTTTTGCACTTTATATATATGAACTTAATGATTGGTGATCATAGTCTTATATCCTACTAAAACATATGTACACAGGACATTTAGAACATATTTATTTCCCACCACTCAGACAGCGCCATATCCAAGCACCACCTCTTTCTATTTTCACAAACAATCCACTTTCCACTGGCGCCTAAACGAGTCCATGCTTAGCGACCCCATTAGAGCTATAGAGCTAGACAGGGCACTAAAGGACTATTTCCAAATCAACCGTATTGAAGGAACCCCCCCCCGAGACCCTGTGGGCAGCCCACAAGGTGACCATCAGAGGCAAGATTATTCAACTTGCTTCTCAAATTAGGAAGGAGAGGCAGATTGACATTGAGAATCTTGAGAAAAACTTTAAATCCCTTAAAGCGACACATAAGAAAAACCCAACGAAGACGTCCCTAGCACAACTAGACTCAACCAAGTTAGAGCTTAACCTGGCACTCACAGCAAAAGCAGAGAAATATACCTGCTGAAAAGGGGCAAAATTCTACTCCCATAAAGACAAAAGTGGCTCCATGCTTGCTGCAAAACTGTTCCCTAGACCCTGCACATATTTCTTACCTAAAATAAGAGTGGTGGGCCAACCTCCCACCGCGGACCTACGCAAAATCCTTAACACCTTTTGCGATTACTACGCAAAATTATACAGCCTCACCACGGTAGGCCAGGGCCCAGTGATCTCAGACTTCTTGGAAAATCTCCCGTTACCCACCCTTTCCCCGAGCACAAGAATAGCTTAGAGGCGGCTTTCTCAGTAGAGGAAATCCTATATGTCATTAAAAACCTTAAGAGGGGCTCAGCCCAAGGCCCAGGTGGACTTTCAGTCCAGTACTATAAGACATTCACAGAAATGCTAGCCCCGTATATGGCTAAATTCTTGAACTCCAAAGCTTCAGGTGCCCCTTTAGACCCCCAACTTAACATCACTTACATAACGGTTATCCCGAAACCTGATAAAAGCCCAGAAGAAGTTGGGAATTATAGACCCATCTCCTTTATAAATAACAATATTAAAATCGTGACCAAGATCCTAAGCAACCGTCTGGCATCCATTATAGGCCAATATATACATAAGGATCAGGTCAGATTTATCCAAGGCAGGCAGGGTCCAGACCAAATCAGGAGGGCTATAGATATAATCTCTTTATTACAATTTAACTGGGACAAAGGCCCTAAACAAAAAGGCCTGTTACTCTCGTTAAACTTACATAAAACATTTGATTCTGTGACCTGGCCCTACATTTCCTACATTTTCTCCCTCATGGAGCACTGGGGCTTTGCTGAAAGTTTCACAGGGATTCTACATGCCCTTTATTCCTCCCAAAAGCCATGATCTGCCTACAAGGACTTTACTTTAATCCTATTCATATAGCTAGGGGCACCAGACAGGGGTGCCCTCTTTCTCCCCTAATATTTGCTATAGCAATTGAATCTTTAGCGGTTGCAGTTCGTCACAACCAGAACATCCAAGGAGTATCATGTGGTCTCCAAATCTACAAATGTGGCCTATTCACGGACGACATATTGCTGTTTCTTACATTCCCAACCACATCCCTCCCTAACCTCTGCAAAGTATTAGATGACTTCGCAAAAGTTTCTGGCCTTCGGGTAAACTACACTAAGTCCCAAGCTCTCAACATCTCCCTGCCCTCAGAAATGGTCACCAGCCTAAAAGACTCTCAGTTTGCATGGAGTGAATCCATTAAAATAGACCAAATCTACCCTCTAAATTTCCCACTGATGTACAAAAAACTTGAGTCAGACCTAAAGTCTTGGTTCAAAGGGGAATTATCTTGACTGGGCAGGATCCACTCTGTTAAGATGAAGCTCCTCCCCAGAATTTTATACCTTTTCAGATCTCTTCCAATTTCAATAAAAGACCACTTAGAGGCATTCCAAAATAAAATTGTCAAATTTATTTGGGGAGGTTCCGGCAACAGGCTGCCTCGAAAAACCTTATTTCAACCAAGATCGAAAGGGGGTCTGGGCCTGCCTCGTCTTCTGTGGTATTACTAGGCAACCAGACTAGCCCAACTCTATACTTTAAAGCGGAAAAGTCGGAATGGGTACAGATGGAGAGACAAGCTGTCCTAACGTACACCTTGGACTTTCTCCTTTGAGTCACCTCTAAAGACCGACAGACCATTCTCTCCCCCATCCTCTTGCAAGTCTTAGCCCTCTGGGACGGGATGCACAACTCCCCCACCCTGGACTCTGACTGCCACCCACTAGCCCACATATTCCACAAGCCTGACTTTCCACTGGGGCTAGATATCAAATGTTTCAAATGGTGGCTTGACAAGGGATTGTACCGAATCGGCCACTTCCTTTCCCCAACGGGTCCCTTCTCGCTGAATTATTGGACAAGTAAACTGGAGCTTCCTACCATGGAACATTTTATATTTAGACACATTTTTCACTTCCAACAAAAAATCTGCAAAAACAAAACAATCCTCCAAGCAATCACCTCTTACGAACAATGGTGTGGACAGACCATGGACCAAAGGGGTGGTATTTCTGTAATTTACCAGTCACTGTCTCTACCTACTAATAAAACACCATTTATGTTGGCATGGGAGAGGGACCTTCAGTTTGAATGGGATTTGGCGAAATGGCATGCTGCTTGATTTAGATCGTATACTTTTATTGAAGCTAGCCTCAAAGTGACTAGGTGGTACTTCACCCCATGTAGACTAGCGGCCATGTTCCCTTCAGCCAATCCATTGTGCTTCAGAGATTGCCAAATAGTAGGAACGATGCCCCACATCAAATGTTCACATCAAATACCTGTTCTTGTATACACCCACATTTTTTCTCACTTTGCAGCTGATCAGTGTCCAACATCACCATCCCCTCCACTTACCATGCACTCATCATTCTCTCCACAGGTTATTCACATCATACGCTTGTGACATGCTTCACCTCATGTCCCGGTGCCCCATCCCGCCTCAATGGCTGCCCGTGTTGGGCGCCTCCACTTCATCCCCCACCACAGCTCCCGGCCATGATGTTCTCGGGGTACCCCATTGCTTCTGGTAGCGCATTGCCTATGCACAAGCCATGTAAGTATTTCCCATGATTTTGGGAAGGGGGGCTACTCACAATGTTTTGTATGCTCCTCCTAATTACATGTGGATATTAATTAGACCTATTTTTTCAACTTTTATTGTAGATTGTATCACACCAGCTCCTGATGAGTAGGGATGGGTGAACGGTTCAGCCCAAGCATTAGTTCGGGCCAAACTTTTGCTGTTCAGTCATTCAGCGAACAACCGAACAAACAGGAGGTACGATCATTTGTTCGGCCCCCCCGTACCGACCAAAATGCAATGTGGCACTGAAAAATGCATTGCAAGCCCTGATCGGCTGAAGCAGAGAAAGCTTCAGCCAATCAGAGCACAGAGCACTGTCAGAGTCATGATTGGACATTTTCATCATGACTTTATCCAATAATGGCTCAATACTGCCCCACAGTATAAAAGTATTCTTTCAATGGCAGCCATTTTCAGTGTGATTTCGGCTGCAGAGAGACAGAACAGGGCTCGGTTCAGTGCTATTAGTTGGCTAGTGTGCTAAACTGTGCTATTTTGCTTTAATTGTCAGTGTAGAATATTAGTTTAGTGTCAGTCTAGGGGTAGTGTCAGTGTAGTAAGGAGGACTATTCAGCTTTGCATAGTGTGCAGCTAGAGTAGGGAAAGCTCAGATAATTTCACTGTAGCGCAGTGAGACCATGTCATTCATACATACATTAATGAATATGTAGAGTAGGGACAGCTCAGGTAGTTTCAGTGTAGTGAGACCGTGTAAGTAATCTTTACATAAGTGTGTAGCTAGAATAGGGACAGTTCAGATAGCGTCAGTGTAGTGACGGTTGAACACCGTCTATCTGATTGCGTTACTGCAAGTTTAACATCATTTACTTCTGTGTGCATTACTGCCAGTTTAACGCCATATAGTTCTAATAGCGTTACTGCCAGTTTAATGTCATATAGTTCTAAGTGTGTTACTGCCAGTTTAACGCCATATAGTTCTAAGTGTGTTACTGCCAATTTAAAGCAATATAGTTCTTAGTGCGTTACTGCCAGTTGAACGCCATTTACTTCTCTGTGTGTTACTGTCAGTTTAACGCCATATAGTTCCAAGTGCGTTACTGCCAGTGTTACGCCATATAGTTCTAAGTGCGTTACTGCCAATTTAACACCATTTACTTCTGTGTGCGTTACTGCCAGTTAACGCCTTATAGTTCTAACTGCGTTACTGCCAGTTTAACGCCATATAGTTCTGTGATTGCCCCAACAGAGAATACTACTATTCTCTGCGTGCTTTAGCAGTCGTGTTGAATAGGTTATTCCCAAACGGCAGGAGTGCCTGCGGGGGTTTGACACCGCAGGCATCCTGATGTTACCATCAACATCCACTGGGCATAGTGGCGCTATTCCTCAGCGCCCCACCATGTCTCCATAATTGCTTCCATGGCAACGCATCACATCTGTTTGCACGTGCGAGAGCGTCGGGCAGTCAGGCTGAGGTGACGTCATCAGCCGGCGGTCGGACCGCGCCGAACGTCCCTCAGTTGGAGGATATATAAGCCCATGTATGCAGCCATTAAGGCTGTTGGTGGCGGGGGAGACGCACAGATCATGTATAAAGAAAGGTATGGTTTTGCATCTGTAAGAGTAATATAGGCGAATTTGTAGCTTTTGTAAACAACTAAGTACCAATATATTATTGCACCGAGGTGGATTGCTGCACAGACCGTATGGTATGTGTTTTATGAACGCCAATGGGGATAACTAATCTATACCAAATCTAGAAAACAGAGAATCACTTGAGTAAGTATATAAAAATATAGGTAGTAATATTAAACAGAGGCTTATTGAGATATATGTGCACTGGTAACAGCTGAGCAGATGAAATATACTCTTAATGTATTTCCGTCTCCTTTTGTTTAGGATCTATAGCACTCAATCACCTAAGGTGCAATTCCTACTGGATCTGTGTCTTTCTTTTTCTCCTCCACTGTACTTTACCTGTGAGGCGTCCGTGTGATGTGGACTGCTGACCAGTTGATGGTCTCAATGTGGAAAGTAAGGGCAACTAGTATTATAAGAGATCCAACTGTGTTGAATAGAACAGGAAAACAGAAAGACCTAATAAAATTGATAATGATATAATTAACATACAAAATGCCTGACTCCTGCCACTTGATGGGGGATAGGAAATATTTAGAGTGAGACCAATACCGTTTTGGTAAACAACTTTATTCATTAAATGGCAGTTTTAATTAAAATAGGTACGGAAAGAGTATAAATATGTTTATTGTTGTTTTATTAGTATATCCTCCCATGCTCGCCCCGGGGAACTCTAGACTGTTAGGCCTTGGTGACCCTATTTGGCTTCACAGGTAGGCTACTGACGTGGTATTTGGTGTACGCATGTTGTTGAGAATAATGTTATGTGGTATAGAACCCAGTATGTAATAACTATACTAGAAAGGAAATTAATGCTTGTTGTTTATCTTAGTACACAGTAGATATCGTGCATTCTCCTGAAGAAGCGGTTATACCGCGAAACATGTCAGGAAGCACTGATCAACAGACTGTGAGAATATGATCTAACTGTTCTCCATCATTTGGGATGGATATGTACAACTGTGATTTTAAATATTATGTTTGTATATTTTGTACTTAACCACATCAGTACTGGGCACGAAACCCCCCTTCCTGTCCAGGCCATTTTTCAGCTTTCAGTGCTATCACACTTTGAATGACAATTACTCAGTCATGCAACATGGTACCCATATGAAATTTGCGTCCTTTTTTTCACACAAATAGAGCTTTCTTTTGGTGGTATTTAATCACGGGGGGGGGTGTTATTTTTTGTGCTATAAATAAAAAAAGATTGAACATTTTGTGGAAAAATGCCTTTTTCTTTGTTTCGGTCATAAAATTTTGCAAATCAGTAGTTTTTCTTTGTAAATTTTGGCCAAAATTTATACTGCTACCTATCTTTGGTAAAAATAACCTAAATAAGTGTATATTATTTGGTCCTTGTGTAAGTTATAGAGTCTACAAGCTATGGTGCCAATCACTGAAAATTGATCACACCTGATCACACCTGATATACTGACAGCCTATCTCATTTCTTGAGACCCTAACAAGCCAGGAAAGTAGAATACCCCCCCAAATGACCACTTTTTGGAAAGTAGACATTCAAAGGTATTTAGTAAGAGGCATTGTGAATTTTTTGAAGTTGTAATTTTTTCCCACAATTCTTTGCAAAATGAAGATTTTTTTTTCTTTTTTTTTTTTTTTTTTTACAAAATGGTTATTGTAACAGGTTATTTCTCATACACAGCATATGCATACCCCAAATTACACCCCAAAACAAATTCTTCTGCTCCTCCTGAGTATGGTGATATCACATGTTTGAGACTTTTTCACAGCCTGGCCACATACAGAGGCTCAACATGCAGGGAGCCCCGTCAGGTATTCTAGGGACATAAGTTACACATCTAATGTCATGACGACCGATCACATTTTTGAAGGCCCTGGAGCACCAGGACAATGGAATTGCCCACAAAATGACCCCATTCTGGAAAGCAAACACCCCAACGAATAATCATTGAGGCATAATGAGTATTTTGAACAGTTCATTTTGTTCCAGTAGTTTTTGGAAAATGTGCGAAAACAATGAAAACGCATTTTTTTTTACACAAAGTTGTCCATTTATAAGCTATTTCCAACACATAGCATGTACATAGCAAAAATTACACCCCAAAATACATTCTGCTATTCCTCCTGAGTATGGCGACACCACATGTGTGAGACTTTTACATAGCCTGACCACATACTGAGGCCCAACATTGAACTAGCACCTTCAGACGTTCTAAAAGCATAAATTACACATCTCATTTCTCAACGCCCTATTACATTTTTGAAGGTCCTGGAGCACCAGGACAATGGAATTGCCCACAAAATGACCCCATTTTGGAAAGAGAACACCCCAATGTATAATCTATGAGGCATAATGAGTCTTTTGAACAAGTCATTTTTTTCCAGTAGTTTTTGGAAAATGTGGGAAAAAATGAAAACGCATTTTTTTTACACACAGTTGACCATTTATAAGATATTTCCAACACATAGCATGTACATAGCAAAAATGACACCCCAAAATACATTCTGCTATTCCTCCTGAGTATGGCGATACCACATGCGTGAGACTTTTACACAGTCTGGCCACATTCAGAGGCCTAACATTGAACTAGCACCTTCAGGCGTTCTACGAGTACAAATACAAATTACACATCTCATTTCTCAACCACCTACCTATTACACTTTTGAAGGTCCTGGAGCACCAGGACAATGGAAATGCCCACAAAATGACCCCATTTTGGAAAGCAAGCACCACAACGTATAATCTATGGGGCATAATGAGTCGTTTGAACATGTCATTTTTTTCCAGTAGTTTTTGGAAAATGTGGGAAAAAAATGAAAAACGCTTTTATTTTTACACAAAGTTGTCCATTTATAAGATATTTCCGACACATAGCGTGTACATAGAAAAAATTACCCCCCAAAATACATTCTACTACTCCCCCCGTGTATGGCAATGCCAAATGTGTGAGTCTTTTACAGGTGATGTTTACTCATGGGTGTGACGGTCACTGACAGGTGACTGGCGATTGTCACCGATGGGTGACTGGCGGTGGTCACTGATGGGTGACGGTGTCTGGCGGTGGTCACTGATGGGTGACGGGTGACTGGCAGTGGACATTTTCTGAGTGTGTAAACCGTAACGGTATGTGCCCCCCTCATCATCTTACATAAAACCCCCCATTAAAAAAGATACATGTGCGATACACAGCCTT
>BLSH010418940.1:360152-382066 GCA_018402905.1 Glandirana rugosa
ATCGTCTCCCCAGGGAGTGTCATCGTCTCCCCAGGGAGTGTCCTGCTACTGTGAGGGACCCCTCTGCTACTGTGAGGGACCCCTCTGCTACTGTGAGGGGCCCACCTTGTGTGCTGCTGTGAGGGCCCCTCTGCTATCGTGAGGGACCCACCCATGTGCTGCTGTGAGGGGCATCCTCCACTATTGTGAGGGGCCTGCCCACCCGTGTGCATCTGTGAGGGACCCCTCTGCTACTGTGAGGGACCCCTCTGCTACTGTGAGGGACCCCTCTGCTACTGTGAGGGACCCACCCACCCGTGTGCTGCTGTGAGGGGCCCCTCCGCTATTATGAGGGGCCCACCCAACCGTGTGCTGTGTGGTTGTTCTTTATACTTTGCAGGTCATCACTGTGACCTGTAATGTGACCGTGTTCTATCCTGAAGTTTCCTCTCTTCACGGTTACGGTAAGTTGAAATCAGAAACAGAAATGTTTTACTCTTTTATACATTGACCAAAAAAAACAAAGTATCAAAATCATGTTTTTGCGGGGGGCCCTGGAGGTTCTAGTTACGCCTCTGGCTTTAACAATGTGTTAAATATGCCTTGAAGAGTTGGGATCAAGTCCTTGGGCCCGGTTGCCTCAGGAAGGCCTCTTATTCTAATATTATTTCTTCTGCTTCTATTTTCATGATCATCTATTTCCAATAATGCTTTTTTAAGACATTGAGATATTTTGTGCTTTTCTTTTTAGATTGAACTAATTTCTCTTCCAGTTTTGTTACTCTTGTCTCCATATTATTCATTCTCTCTTGAACACATTCCAGGGAAGCTTTTACTTCCTGTATTTCTGATTTGTAGCAGGTTTCTAGGTGGGATATATATGTATCCATGTCTTCTTTAGTCGGCAATGATTTTATGTGAGCTTACATGTTCTAGAGTTCTTTCTGAGTTTTGTTACTTTCTATCGTTTTCCGGGCTTGCGTTTCCTGGCCTTTGTTTATTTCTTTTTCAATATGTGTTATTGTTTCATCCATCTCTCTCATACTTACAGTCTCCATTTGCTGTTGAGATTGCTGGAAATATTCCTTGATGTTAGCGTTTTGTGGAATTTGCACTTTGGAGGTATTTCTTTCTTTAGAGCCGAGAGAGTTTTTTTTAGCCTTTTGTGTTTGGGAACCTTTAGGAGGCATGACACTATCCTTCTCAATCTCCATATATACCCTTTATACAAGTTTATGGAGGTCTATTAATGTTGCTAAGATCCTTCCTTACCTCCCAATTATTTTCCTTTCCTGGTAAGAATACCCAGGTCACTTCAAAGAGGCCTCTTCAGTATCAGGGGTTACGTTGTTCTTCACCCGTTAAGGGGTTCTTATGTTAAAACAAATTTTACTGCATAATTAAATAATTGTATTAAGAGGTATTATTGTCTCCTTTAAACAATCTCATTTATTAACAGCAATCAATATATGTATATTTATATCCATATTAAAGTTTATCGAAGGAGAGGAAAACAGGGAAGTCACTGACTTCCACGAACGGGTAGCCGGTTTTTTTATCATTAGTCTCTCTATCTTGTTATTTCAGTGTTGGATATTTAATGCCCATCCGAGTTCTCTTTATAAGAACTGCTCACACTGTCCACTTTATTGCCGCACTGTCCCCTTCTTGTAGATAGAGGGCTTTTAAGAAAGAGCCCACACCGACAGCAATCCTGGATCTTTTTTTTCCTCTTTATGGGAGCCGCAGTGCTCGCAGGGAAACCCCACTGGCTGCTCTATCACTATGGGAATAGTGTCTCACATCCAAAAGCGATGGTGGCCTTCACTGCGGACTCCCCATACACCACTCACATGTGGGGGCAAAAAAAAAAAGAAGACTTCACCCTTAACCCTCTCTATGGGGTTGCTGTTATCCAGGGGATGGTTCTCCAGATAGGGACAGTCTGTGCCTCACAGTGGTCCTACAAGGGTGCCGGGCCACACTCGGGAGCAAGGACCAGGCCCCTCCGATAGGTTCCCGCACCTACACCAATACCCCGGAAGCGTCGGGGGTCTCCGCAGTCACAGGAAAGTCTATTGTGGCGCCCGACCTTCTTCAGGCTCAAATTCCCGAGCGGGGCTCTGCCAAACCAAGCCCGCCTTACCGCTCTGACAGTGCTTACGGTGTGCAGATCTGAGCAGCTTCCACTCCAACGCACACCAACCTCCCGAGGGAAAGGTGGAAGTCTCTAAAGGGCGTGATGATAGCAGTGATGGGGATAGGGGAGACTCCCACCCCGTTCCCGGGCTCGTATTACAAGTCGGATGCCACCAGGTTAGATAACCAAAGGGCCTGGTCCCCGTGCCTTACTCCTCCATCTGTGCAGCCTGTCGGAGCCATCCCAGCGCCCAGTCCGGGGATGCATGTGTCGAGCCATGCCTGGTGTGGAGGAGCGCAGCTCCTATGCGGATATGTTGGCTAGTCTCCGTCCCCCTCTGAGACATTTTTTTATTTTGGCATGGGGGGTCCCCTCCGAATCCATATTAGACCCGAAGGGTCTGGTATGGACCTGGGGGGGACCCCATGCATTTTTTGTGTGTTTTATTTTTTCCAGTGATTTTTTGTTTTTTTACATTCAGCTGTCAGCTGCCACATGAGCATGGTTGTTACCATAATATTAGTTCCTCAAATGCAATACATTATTGTATAGAATGAAAAGAATCCAACATTAATAATTGTATTTTCCATGTATGAGTGGCCCAGGTCTGTGTAGTGGTATGTTCTCCTACATTCAAACTTGATGGCCTGGGTTCTAATCCCACCGATGATATCTTCTCCTGAAAACTAGCATTTTAGTTAGCAGGCTTAATTATCCAATGCACATCATTTTGGTTGATTCCAGAATTTTAACTCTTCAAATGCATGTAATGGTATTTAATTAAATAAAAAGTCAAACCTGCGCTAAAGCAAAAAAGAAAACAGTTCATGTAGCAGATGCTGCCAGCAGACTTCTTTAGGTGAAAACAGACAACAAATATATAGTATATATACTATACACAGTTCATTCAATGAAATGAATGAAAACAAGCAATTTTGATAAAGAGTCTATGGCACTTTTAAGATAAGTGATATTGATGCTGTTATGAAGAAAACGTGCAGCCCATCACCAGAGACACTGCTACATACAGCCTCTTACCGGACCCCACCGATCCCCTATTATGTAGCGTCAGTGTTCACCTCCTCTGAATATATAATGCAACCACCAATCCGGTTACGAATGGCTGAAATTGCTCCGGAAATGCCAGCACACAGCCATGGCTCAATTAAATCCCCAAAAGCATACGATGGTAACCTGTATCCCAATAAGAAAAAGAGGAATCCAATTGTGCAGATTGTAGCATACAAGTTTAATTAAAAATAGTAGTCACTCACATTTAAAATCAGTGGATCAAGCTCAGTAATGACAGCCTGGGCATCCAGCCAGAAAGATTGCGGTTCCTGGTGGTGTGCACTGCCAAGCTCCACCCAACACATTTCGTCATCAGCGTGATGTTGTCAGGGGTGTGGTTATGGCGTGCCGACGCACATTAAGTATACAAGGAACTGGAAATGTTAGTTAGTTACTACCACATATTTTAAGGAGACGAACCGTAATGGGTTTATCGATGTGGGGAGCTGCCACCACCCCTCATGGTTCAGGGCTATTCCAAAAGGTCAATTAGTCCGTCTCCGAAGGAATTGCACTAATTTGAATACCTTTAAGTGTAAACAATAACTTTTGGGGCACAGGCTAACTAAGAGTACCCACGCTGTAGAAAATATTACATATAAAGCAGCTGGTGTAACAGGTTGAGACCCTGGACAATAATAAACCAAACTAAATAACCACGCTCATCAGAAATACATAAAACAGCAAACCAGCATGTGGGGACTATACCTCACATATGGTGTGGTGTGGTGTGTTGCAAAGAACATCACCTGCTGTGTAGGAAAAATCATAGCACTAATGAAAAGCAAAAATTGCAAATGAAAATATAAACAATGTGTTCTAATAGGCAATAATAACAGTCTATAAGACCAAATCCTTAGGCACAATAAGGTATACTGCAAGAAAGTATCCGTTGGTGCATGGGGAACAGTCCTGTAACATAGACCAAGGTAAAAGTTTTGCTGCTATAACAAATAATGTTCAAAATGTCACGTTAGCATATAGTGAAATAAATGAATAAATTAATGAAAGTAGTCCTCAGTGAGATTCCTCCGGCAGGCACTGGTGACACCCCCCACTTACCAGATGTTGGTGACCCCCCCTTCACAGGGGTCAAACTCGCTTAGTGGGAGACGTCAGATGTGCATGTGCCCAGGTATCTTCTGATTGTCCTCCAGATGCCGATCGCCAGTGCAAGACCACATATGGATTCAGTCCCGGAAAAAGGAAGTAATGGGACTCCAATCGTGAAGACAGTATTGTTGAACGTTTATTTAAAATCCATAAAAGAACAGCAGCACTAAGCCATAAGTAAAACGACCTTACAGGTGTTCGTTCGGCAGAACGAGGAAGCAGGGGTGCCGATTGCGCTCCACCTGCTCTCCTC
Organism: Glandirana rugosa; assembly: GCA_018402905.1. Lineage (NCBI taxonomy): Eukaryota > Metazoa > Chordata > Amphibia > Anura > Ranidae > Glandirana > Glandirana rugosa. Next base: position 364,709 of record BLSH010418940.1, read on the forward strand.
TGAGCAGAAATGACACGTAAGTCCCTCACCACCCGATGCGGCGTTTCGTCAACTACACATTGACGTCATCAGGGGTCATCATACAGCAGGTGATGTTCTTTGCAACACACCACACCATATGTGAGGTATCGTCCCCACATGCTGGTTTGCTGTTTTATGTATTTCTGATGAGCGCTGTTATTTCGTTTGGTTTATAATTTGAATACCTTCACTGAGGAGGCTGAAGCTCTGATGGATAGATTTTTGGAGAAGGGCTATGACCCTGGAACTTTGAACAACACTTTGGATGAGGTACAAGATATTGACCAGCAAAAGCTCTTGGAACCCAAACAGAAACAAGTTGACATAAAGTTTAATTGTCCCATGATTACCACCTATTTAACCCAGTACTATCAGGTTAGCAGAATCTTACGCAAGCATTGGGGGATTTTGAGAAATGATGGTGTACTGGCACCCCTTCTCACCGAGAATCCTACTGTACTGTTTAAGGGGCCCCCTAAGACTATCATTGGCAACCAATGTCTTGGACTCTCCTAAAAAAACTCTTTTTTCCGTGAGATGAAGGGTTTTTACCCTTGTAGGAGGTGTAAGATTTGTAAAATCAACAGTATTAAGAAATAATGTGTCTCTTTTCATTCCCATCATGATGATAAATTAAGTCATTCATCACCTGTACCACAAAAAATGTGGTTTATTTGCTTATTTGTCCTTGTGGGTTGTATTATGTAGGACGCACGATACGCACTTTGCAGGTTAGGGTCAATGAACACTTCACGAACATCCAAAAGGGTTTCCCTAACTACAGTGTGTCCAAAGATTATCTATTGCACCATGGTAGAAATCCCAGTGGAACGAGAGTACTGACTATAGATAGTTTCATGCCTACCTGGAGAGGTAGCAATGTTAGGAGGTAAATTTCCAAGTTGGAAACATATTGGATTTGCACATTACGTTCTATTGCTCTTTATGGGCTTAACATAGAATGGGACGTGAATGCGTTCATAAACAATGCTTAATATTTCCAATGTTATGTTAACCCTATACATCTAGATTGCTGTCTTTACTATGAGAAATTTTTCAAAAATTAACTCCTTTAACTATACACTTTTTGTATTCCATCATTTGGATGTATTGTTTATATTTTAGATATGATTCTTTGGGGCTGATTGCCATGGCACCTTATGCTTATTTTTTATTCTATTCTATTTTTTTATTTTTTCTATTAAAATGTATACTGTGTTTTTGGATACAGTCTATTTTGTTTCCAGCCACTAGGGGGCGCTGCGTCCGGTTTCTGGTTTGATCAGTATTGGTTCTATTTTAGATTTCTCTATGTGGCGCTCTTTTATATTTAAGAGAGGCACGTTTTATAAGTGTTTCTAGAATTGGATTAATTGCTCCATGGATTGCTAAGGATTAAATAACTCTTGGTGTAAACCTCAGCGGCTCTGTGAAGCATACTTCCTGTCTGCTGGTTCTATTATGGTCCGCATTGGAATGCATAACATTTCCGGTTCCTTGTGTACTTAATGTGCATCAGCACGCCATAACCACACCCCTGACAACATCACGCTGATGACAAAATACGTTGGGAGGAGCTTGACGGCACACGGCACTAGGAACCAGGAACTCGGATCGTGGCCGCCATCTTTCTGGCTGGATGCCCAGTCTGTCATTACTGAGCTTGATACACTGATTTTATATGTGAGTGACTACTAGTTTTAATTAAGCTTGTATGCTACAATCTGCACTATTGGATTCCTCTTTTTCTTGTTGGGATACTGGTTACCATCGGATGCTTTTGGGGATTTAATTGAGCCATGACTGTGTGCTGGCATTTCCGGAGCCGTTTCAGCCATTCATAACCGGATTGGTGGTTGCATTATATATTCAGTGGAGGCAAACACTGACCCTCCATAATAGGGGGTCGTGGGTTCCGGTAAGAGGCTGTATGTGGCGGTGTCTCTGGTGATGGGTTGCATGTTTTCTTCATAACAGCACCGATATCACTTGTCTTAAAAGTACCATAGACTCTTTATCAAAATGGTATCTAAGTATTCAATATTATGGTGTGAAATTCCAAAATCCAGCTAATCAAAAATCCAGACAAAAAAAGGAATAGTCCCCCCCCCCCCCATCCATACCAGGCCCTTCAGGTCTGGTCTGGATTTTAAAGGGAACCCTGCGCCACATTTTTTTTTTAAAAATTGACGTGGGGTCCCCCCCCAAAATCCATACCAGACCCTTGGGTCTAGTATGGATTTGGAGGGGACCCCCCACGCCAAAATTTAAGACAAATGTTGTGGGCCCCCCAAAATCAACACCAGACCCTAATCCAAGCATGAAGTCTGGAGGTCAGGAAAGGGGGGATGAGCGAGCGCCCCCCCTCCTGAACCATACCAGGCCAAATGCTCTCAACATGGGGAGTGGGTGCTTTGGGGCAGGGGGTCCCTGCACCCCCCATCCAAAAGCACCTTGTCCCTATGTTGATGAGGACAAGGGCTTCTTCCCGATAACCCTGGCCGGTGGTTGTCGGGGTCTGCAGGTGGGGGCATAGCGAAATCTGGAAGACCCCTTTAAAAAAGGGGCACGAGATTCTGCACCCCCTATGTGAATGAGTATGCGGTGCCAAAAAAACACACCAGAGATGCTAAAAAAACTGCCCAAAAAACTCTTTTGAGCCAATAGGATGAGCAGAGCATCTTTAGAGATCCCATACCAGGGGTGCTTTTATATAAAAGGTATATGTGAATGAGTATGGGGTACATTGTACCCCTACCCATTCACCTAAAAAAAGTGTAAAAAAAAACACAGTACACAGGTTTTTAAAGTATTTTATTAAGGCAGCTCAGGCGTCTCTTCTCCCCTCTCCAATTTACAAACCTACCCATCCTACCTAAGGGACAGCATACACCTTATGAACATCTTAAAAGACATTCCAGTGCAAGAAAATACGCTGATTGTTAACATTGACATAGCATCATTATACACAAACCTATACCAGAAGGATGTATTGGCTACAAGTAGAAGAGCTCTAAACCAAAAGTCTGGGATTCCAAAAGCACAACTAACGCTCATCAGTAGGAATTGTGCTGACTGATATGCATCAGTCAAAAGTTGTAGTGAATAGGTTTAAGGAAAAAGGCTATCTGGTATAGTGTCATTTATTTATTGACCACTAGGGGGAGTGATACCCTTCACTAGCTTGTACCTAGTATATTATACTGATCCTAGTGTTCGAGGTTATAAATTCTCCACCTTGTTCCATCTGGGAATATTTTGTCCACTTATGGTAATACATTTATACCTAATTGAGGTTTTTTGATTCAGATTATAGATGTCTTTGCGGCTCACTATACCAGAGGGGTTTGGTTCAGGGCATTTAGCCTGTGAAATCTGGACCTGATCAGGTGATCTCCCTCAGGTGTATAGGGGTGGGCGGAAGGCTGAATGTGTACTTAAGGAGTACGGGTGATGTAACAGGCTAAGCTCCCGCGCTGAGGAAGTCCCGCCCAGGACGTAACGCGTACGCGAGGAGGAGCAGCGTCTGACGTCACCCGCGGCCATCTTGAATGTCAGCAGAGGATGTACTGCTTTTGGTGTCCTTTACATCTGAACATGCTGTGTATCTAGCACTCGGAGGAGTGCTTTTTCATGTGAGTGCATACATTTTTATTAATTATTAAAAGTACCTTTTATACTGAGAGCATTAGATGTGGCTATTTCTTTCTTGCATGGGAGCACATCACCTGTGTGAAGTAAGGAAATCGCTAATCTGATATCGATTGGAGACTGCTGTCCGGAGTTTTTTGAAGTGCATTATGGGCCTTGTGGTCCTAGAGGGGAGGTGAGAGGCAGTATGTCTATTTGTGTGGTGGAAGACTCTCTTTATACATCCGCACTTGTTTGTCATCTTTCCCAGCACGAAGGGGACTTTCTTTTGATGCTTTAGACAACTATTCCTCTAATAGAGTGCACTAGATTTCTATTATTTTTTCCCTTACATGCTGAGGACACTTGGTTGGTCTGACTCGTGGAGACATCACCTGGAGATCCATTGTGATTTATAAAAACGCCTGATAGGCTTTATAGCCTGCATCTTTGAGGTGAGCGGCCACCAGTATCAGCAGTTTGGATTTAGGATCATTGTTTTATCTTTGGAGACCAAAAAGACTTTTTATGAACTTTTTTAGCATAGCGCTGCACTACTGATTTGCATATATCAGGAAAAAAAGCTACATTATATGCAAAAGTTTGTTAAGAATAAGGATAGGGACAAATTACTAGAAGAAAAATCCAGGAAGGACCATAGTTCACAACAGAACCATGAGCATCTGGCCTTCATAACTTAATAATTTTAACCGAGATTATACATTTTTTGAGAGGCTCATTAAAAAGCACTGGCCAATACTACTTAGAGACAAAACACTGCCAAAATAATATCAAGTCGTCCAAAATGTATATATTGATGAGCCCCTAACCTAAGGAAAAAGCTGGCCCCTAATTTGTATGACCCTCTCAAAAAGAAACCAACCATTTTGGATTTAAAGGGTTTTATTATTGCAAGAGGTGTTAAGCATGCAGAAGTACAAGAAAGGAAAAAAGAAAAATTGAGAAATTGAAATCTTTCAGCACTTGGACAGAATATAAAATTGATAAATTCCATCACATGTAAAACTATTCATGTAACTTACCTTGTTACCTGCCCTTGCAGGTTACCATATGTAGTGTGGACCACTAGAAATCTCAGTACCCAAATCAACAAACATGTAAACAATATAAGAAAAGGTTTCCCAAAACATAGTTTGTCTAATCATTTCAGGCTCTACCACAACAAAGGTCCTAGTTTAGCAAATTTTTTTGGCATAGATAGGATAGAACCCCACTGGGGGTAATTTAACTCTATGAACAAAACAGAGTGGATATACAGATTCAAAACCTTGGAACCCGTAGGGATCAATGTAGATATTGATCTGAATTGCTTTTTGTCTAATTACTGAAATGTCAATGGAAATATTGTTGGTGGTTCTCGAGGTGTTTCCAATAGTATTCAATCCTTTGTACAATACCTTTTTTCTCCACAAGATGGAGTCAAGTATTTCTTAAGTAATCCCTTGGTCTATCCACGTACTTACCTCTTTCCTCCACTGGAGGGAGGAGCATGTGGTATTAGACCTTATACACTTATTATATATTTTAATATATGGTTTTATATACATACATTTTCCAAGTCAATAATAGTTTATACATTAATGAAGAGGACACAGCAGTCTTTGTGAGTCATCCAATTACCAACATTGAGGATTGAATTGGATTGGTTGTTCCTCTGGGCGGATTGTGTACTTAATAGGGAAGAGACATATCAGGCCATGTGACTCCTGATAATGTCAGAGCATGCTGAAAAAACACGTTGGAAGTGGTTGTAGCGTGATACGTTACTTCTGCCTTCAGTGGAACGCAGGTGGAGCACAGTTGGTGTCCCCTGCTTCTATGTTCATTAGACCTTGTTTTTAATATGTTTTTTGCTATGGAACTCTTATTTTTTAAAATAAATTAGAATGGATTTCACTATGGGAACTACCCCCTCTCTTTCTTCCATCTTTGTATGGGTATCTGGAGGTACGGTGATCTAATCCGGTGGAAGCTGTTTCCTGATGGAAGCCATCTGAGAGATTTCATGTATCATGCGCATATGACTTCTGTAATGGGGGTCATCTCGTTCTGATGAGTAGTGTGTGAGACAGGTGTTGGTGGAGGAGCACACACAGTAATCTCTTTTTTGCCTGGAACCTGTAACTGATTGCACAATTCATTTATGAACTATTTTGGACTTTATATTTCATTACATGTGTTTACACCATATTTGAATGGACTTTCTATTGGATATTTTGCACTCGCACTTTGAATTTTCGAATTTCATACACTTTGAATTTATTCACTTTCCATATTGTGTCATTTAATAGTGACCTCTAGTGGTCATTCATCCACACTGCACTTTATGATGTATTTTATTTGATAACTATTTGTTCACATACTGGTGACCTCTAGCTGTCAGTCATATTCATTTTACTTTTTATTTGATTGGTGAGCTCTTACTATTTACTACAAGCTAGTCCATTTTGTGCAGGTAGAGGCACCTCTTCCGGTCCTCCTTTTTTGTTCTTGTATTACATGTAATACATGCTTAAAATCCTTTTTTTGTACATACATTTCATAATTTTACTGTATATATAAACAAAAAAGAAGTTCAGAGCAGAGTAACCTGATTTACATTGAACCCTATGGGAAAATTTGCCTTGGTTCACAACCAATTCGGTTTGCGACCAGAGTCGTTTCACGAATTAAGTTTATGAACCGAGGTACCACTGTTTTCCTAAATAACTAATAATAGACTAGTGCAAGGCCATCATATTACAATTTACATCTTACATGCATTGCTTGTTAACTAACCTAAATGTCTCATTATTTGTAATTGGCAATTTACATTCTCCAGGGTATATTTAATCTTCAAACTCTGTTTTACAAAACAATCACCCTTGTGGTAAGAATATCTCCAGAAGCTTTCTTTTTTAAAGTAAGCCCAAATGTTAATGGCTTAAGTACAAAAATCTTGCATCTTTGGTTTATTTTTAAACTGCAACCCAAATGAGATAAATGCAATCTCATTGTTTAATAGCTACTCTTAAGCTAATCCTACAAAAACATGAAACATTTCAACACTGATGATGGTTGAATTAATGTGGTTAATCAGCGTGATGTCCGCTTGCCAACCCATCTTACAAATGTAATTAATAAGGGACAGTAGAGCAACTCTTACCACAAATTAAAAATACTTGCATGGAGTCTATTAATTAAATCTTAAGTATTGCGGTGTCATTCACATTTTTCTTTGTACAAATCTCTTAAACATGCAAAATGACCCATGTCTGAAGCACTGAGAATGTGAAAGGCTCATCCATTAGATGATCTGGTTACACTGCAGTTATTTTGAGCCATGCAATAAAATTGACTTGCATATGTCAGTAATATATACTATAAAATATACCTTTTTTCTTTTTAAAGCCTGATTTTACACAAACTACATACCTACCTAATCTGTTTTTTTTCTTGTTGTTTTAAGAAACATAAACTGTGAGTATAGAATTGTGTAAATGTAGGTTTTCTATTTGTTTATTTTTTTCTATTATTTGGGATAGATAAATGTGTGCATTTCTGTGGTTAGGGACCAGTTCAGCTTCTGGCTGGATAGTAAAGGTGTAGCAACATAGTGGTAAAGTCATCCCTGAGATCTGCCCCCCTACCAATCAGGTCCAAGTTCACTGTTCTGTGAACTAAAAAATGATTGGCCCACAGCACTGCTCCTCCCTCTATTAATCAAACCCTTTACAATATACAAAAGGAAGCTAATATAAAGATAGACTGCATTACTATTCAGAGTTCTTCTTTCACCATGTGCAAATGCAGCTTACTACAATACAAGGGGAAATGTATAAAGCAAATTAGTGACAAATGTAGGTGGAAATTAGACTGTCTTTCAGTTAATAAAGTTTGTATGATGACTTTTCTATGTATTTGTGACCCTTGCACCTGTAATCCTGGACAAATTGCAACAGATTTGCACAGAACATTATTGACTCACACAATTTCATGATTGCTTGCTAGAGAAAAAGCACTTTTCAAACAGATATAATAAAATACTTTAAATGGGATATTTGAAAATCACAGTAACAAATAAGAGACATTTTTTTGTAGGAGTTTACATATAATTCACTGTTTTTATATATTTTCTAGTAATAATACAAGGATTAGCATGTGTTTATCCCTTTCCCGTCTGCCTCAGTGTTCCTTTAACTGGGCTTGTATGCTTAGGGAGGTGGGAAAGTATGCCTAGTCATGTGACCAATGTGATTGGCTGTCACAGTGGTCACATGATTGGGGGCCAGTTCCATTGGTTCATTAGTACAGACTGAGAACTGTCTCTGTGCTGTGAGCTTGCAGTGAGCACAATGTCAGCACAGAAACCTCTGCCACCCATATATGCATGTGTGCAGTGTGTGAGCATTAAAGCCCACCCTCTTTGCCTCCACCCATATGCGTTATATGGGTGGCAAGAGGTTAAAAAATATAATGGTAGTGCTGTATATAGATTATGTCTTTATAGCACATAAAAATCAAAGACAACCACAAAATTACATGCATAGACATATAGGTGCAGACATGCAGTATACTGTATAGTTAACATTATTATATAAAAGAGACAGTCATGATGGTTAAGAAAAAAAATGTGCAAAATATAGCATATCGAAGCGTTTCATAAAATACAACACAAAATGAGGGAAATAACCTAGCACATTTTATAAATGACCGATTTGTGTGTTTTATTGCTCTTAGATGTGAAAATGATTTTTTTTTCTCCACACAAACTGGAAACACAGAAATGTTTGCTTGTTTGTTTTATTTTTGCTATTTCCATCCCGTAAATTCACAGTCATTCTCCTATGACTTTATGTGCACAGTTGTTTTTCATGACATTTAGACCTTGGACTTAAAAGTCAAGTCTCCAATGTAAAAGCTTCACCTCAAAGTTTGGTATGTCACCTTTACAAATACAGTGGAAATAATTTGAACTATGTATATCTCCTTCACCTAAAATGCTCCTTGTGTGCTTCTTATTCTAAATCTTATTAAAGAAAATAAGCATTGTGGCTTAGTTTAGAGGTGAACTCCAAGCTATGCTATCAAGTAGAGACTTTCTTTCTCTTTTGATTAGGTTCACAGATTTCTCATTCGTCCGTGTATGTCAAGAGACAGGCTACACGTTTACAAAGTGACAAATGCTTTCAAGCAAGGACACAGAGGTATGTTTATTTTATGCAATACAATCTCCTTTATGTAAAACCTACATCAATTTTTCAGTATGTTTGCCATCACAACTCACTGTATAAAGTTTTTGTTAACAACCTTACTACCACTCTATTGAAATAAACAGATTAGTGGTGGATGTCTATTTCTAGAGTGCCGTTAATGAACAACACTTGAGAAATGTGTCCATTAAGGTGTTACTACTAAACCCAGGACCCTGTATTCACTATATCTAATCTGACACAGTACACAGAACATGGAAATGCAATTATTTTAGTAAATATAAACTGCTAAATACCTTTTTTCATTAGCAGTTAGAGCAGTCTTGTGACTTGTATCAGTTCCTAGTAAAAGTTGTAGGAGGAGTTTTCATTTTCTCCTGATCCTCTATCTGAACAGTGCTGATTAGCCTTGTGCTGATCACATGCACCCTCCCAAGAAAAAAAAACTCTTAAGGCCTCATATACACGGATGTTGATGAGATGTTTTTACAGTTTAAGAGCGCCACACCATTCCATGGCCTCATATACACGTTGACGTTTATGAGCTGTAGATGGCGTCGGCGTTCTTAAGCTGTAAGTAGAACCCAGTACCCGCGCGTTCCGAAGCTGCAGCGTTAGAGTGTTTTTGACGCTGAGCCAGCAACACGCTCAAAACCATGGCTTAATGTTGTATACACAGCGTTAAGCCTCCTCAGGCATTTCTCTGCCTCTATTCAAAATCAGTGGTTCCCTATGGCAGCCCATTGATTTGAATAGAAGTTGCACCAGAAGTCAGATCATGATGATCCAACTTGCGGTGCAACTTATGTGCAGAGGATCATGAAGGGGAACTCCCGCCAAATTTAAAAAAAAAAATTTGTGTGGAAAATACGGCATAGATTTCCCCCCCAAATCCATACCAGACCCTTATGCGAGCACGCAGCCTGGCAGGACTGAAAAGGGGGTGGGGATGAGCGAGCGCTCCCCCCCTCCTGGACCATACCAGGCCACACCCTTAACAACTATTAGTACATACTACTAGTTTTTATTATCCTATTTTATACTATGTAATGCTTGGAACTTAGATTCTCTGGGGGACAGCAGTGGGAAGGGGTTAAACTGAATTCTAGACAGTGCATTAAATATAAAATATATTATGTATGAAGCGCGCTGTATGTGTAATATAAACTCTGCTGATTAAAATATGGTATTTTGCCCTAGCAATGTGTGGAAGCACACAGTCCACTCACAAAGGGTTAACAGATCAATACGAGGGTAGATAAATCTATAGTTCCTAGAGCGCTAAGAGTGTGGATCATACGATGGTGTATGGCAACCAGAAAAATTGTAATATAACCAGAACCAGTGCAGCTGACCAGGGACATATGGAGATGTGGTATAGAAGTAGGACACTGATGAACAGTGCTCAATGGACAGGATATGAAAATAGTAAGAAAGTCAATAGGGCCATATGGCCCTATTGGCCCTATTGACTTTCTTACTATTTTGATATCCAGTCCATTAAATGCTGTCCATCAGTATCCTACAAGCAGGGTAGATGCAGCTCTCTCAGTACCAGTGGGGCACTAGACAATGTGGAAACATAGCAAACAAAGAAAGAGTGCAAAAGACCCTAGTGCAATTAAAGCCATTTTTAATAGAAACCTAAAAGACACAATTTCTTATGCACTCACAAAAGTAATTGCTTTGAGGGCTCATCAGAGCACATCAATACATAGCTCTTACGTTCTACTGCATGGATGACCAGAAGAGGTCCATCTTACATCTCTCATAACACCCTCTGCACAAGGTTTGGGCTGGTGGTTCAAGCTGACAGGGAGAGCAGCTGCAGTGGCCGCTCTGGGACTTGAGAAAGGGGTCTATGCCCCAAAATATGTTGTCCTGGCCACCACACATCCCTGCTATAATCTGAGGCCACAAATGTACCCCACACACATCCGGCAGATTGTCAGTGTGTCAAAGTGACTATCACAGCTGCTCTCCCTGTTGGCTTGTACCACCAGCCTGGCCTTGTGCAGAGGGGGTTCTGAGAGCTGTAAGATAGACTTATTCTGGTCATCCATGCAGGAGGACATATGAGCTATGTATTGATGTGGTCTGTTGGGTGAGTGCATAAGGATTTAATTGCACTAGGGTCATTTGCGTGCTTTATTGTTTATTATGTTTCTTCAGGGCAACTAGAGCAAGCTTTTGAATTTGTCTTGATATCAGACATCAGTAATCCAAAGCAGCATTCAGACTGGTAGAAGAAGGGTCTGCACTAGGGCCATTCAGACTCTGCTGCATGCACATGTGTACATTCCGACTGGTTGGAAGACATTATCGATGTGCTGCATTCATTCAGCAGGCTATGGGTGTGTTCTTGAACAAGCTGTGCGGTTGTAGTGCTGGAGGTTAAAGTACTTACTGACAGAGTTGTCTGGCAGGGTTACCCAAATACTAAAATTTGCTGAACAGAATTACAAATTTTTATCAGGTAAAATAGCTCCAGTACATATATTTCAACTATTCAGCGGCTTTCCTGGTTCTGTTTCAACAAATGGCATGTGTTGATATTCTTTTATTAGGTGTGTAGTTTCTTGACAGGCTTGTGAAACAAAAAAAAAACATTTTCCTGTCACTGCCCTAAGGTCCCGAAGAACAGATAAACTGGTCTATCAATTATAACATAAAATTCAATAACTGAAAGAAAATATTAATTGGCTGTAAAAATTTAAATGAGCACCAAGTTTGTGACATTGTGTGCGATATGAGTATGGAGCATTAGAGTGAAATGATAGATCTTTAAATCAATAGGCAGAGATGCATGAAAACAGAATGATAGATTAATTACTCAATAGTCAAGACCGCATAATGATAAACAGAAGATTAATCCGACTGGAAGCACATTGTGGTTAATTTATCAGTAATGGGCTCACACATTGATTTTATTGCTTCAGCAATGTTTCACAAACATTCAAGAAAAGAAAATTAAATTTAAATTCAAAGCAAAGTCAAAATATTGTTTTCCTGTCAGGAGGTTCTAAAAAATTGAGATTATGGATAAACTTTATATGTGTGTCAAGGGTCCTTCTTAAAGGGGGAAGAGGTCTTTAAAGCTAAAATGCAATATGTGCTCTTCAGCTATGGGACTATGTATTTAGTATACTTTGCAGATCTGGAGTCTTTTATTTAATATTACCATGGTGTCATTTGTCTAGATTTGTTCTTGTTTCCTCCTGCAGGTAAAAACATGCTGTGGTACAGGTGTTTTTTGTTTAACTTATGCATTGTGGTAACGTGGTTACTGCAACATGCTCTAATGCATAGCTTTAAGTACATTGCAGTGCCATTTTTTGTGAATGGCATCCCAACACACTGTACACTATCTGCCAATGCACACCCATATTAACATGCACCACAACAGAATGTTAAGGCGTAAATGGGTCCTAGATTGACATAAACACACTGACATAAAAGCTGCACTGACCCCCCCCCCCCATTATTGTCTTGTGCAACAGAAATCTCCCTTACTGGTCCTTCTAAGCCTTCTGTCCATAGGTCAAAGGTGATACAGTATGTTATGTTTAAAAATATATGTATAGTGCACATAAATCCACCAGGGCCTCAAGTCTCAAACCTGAAGGATTTAACTGTAACTGATGGTAGCAGTGAACCTGATCTACATCCCAGGTGGAGAGGTACTTTAGCCGTTTCATCTGTTTAGTGAATAATCATATAAGATAGTGTTACAGTTATCATAGTAATACATGATGAGACTGTACAATAAAAAAGGGTCAGTGGCAATAATGTTGCTGTTTTTGGGGTTAAATTCTGTCACTGAGACTGTGAAAATTGTACTGCTCCATAACTCCACATACATGTTAAAAGCATCCCCTGAGCATGTTCATTAAAAGATTTGTGTATTTTCAACGATTCCCTCAAAGTGGCCTGAAAAGACCCACTGTACAGTATTGCTTTTTTTTTATGCTTTGGTAGATGTCCCCCTTGGCAGGGCCCAGGGATTCACCTAGTATAACATCAGATTTGCTGAACTTTGAACAAGATTGGCTAAACCCACAGTGAATTTAACCCAGAAAGATTTGCTCATTACTACTCTCCACCAGTTGAAATCTTAAATGTTAAAGTCACATTTAACTCGTTTTTTTTTCTTACATGATTAACAAAATAAGAACAAATTATTACAGCGCATGAGATTTTAGGTCTGGTGCCCTCTAACCCTGCTTCTATAGGAACTGGCCACATGTACTATTATCATAAATACATCTGTGAGCATCGCAGTGTTTCCTTAGTTTTAACTCTACGCAATTGTATTTCTTTCTCCCAGGGCCCCTGTGCTGCTTCCTTTCACTGTAACTCTCTTCTGCACATATTCAAACATTTACCTAGCCTCAATGTCTCAACTGAAAAAACACATTTAGCCTCAGTTTTTATACAATTCATGCATGCAATATCTAACTTACACTTTTATTTAAAAATTTCCCCAGTACTATACCCTGTTATAGTATATTACACCTCAAATTCTAAACTATAATTCTAGACTGCCTATCAACGACTCAAAGAAATTTTGTTCAGCTGCAACAAATTTAAAGTTACCCATAACAACTTGATAAAAAATAATATTCTTTAGCAAGGAACATACATTCCACATTAATAATGATGCTACCAAAATAAGTGTATGCTGTAAATTGCCTCCAGTATTGTTCCCTGTTTTTTCTTGCTGGAGGCCGCCATTTTGCTAAAGCCCAGAGCGCCTGAACTGCAGTAAATCTTTAGGCCGTCAGGTGATCGGTCTCTAAAAATTTGGCACAGTGCCTAAAAAATAGAGAGTAACTCAGCATGTGCAGAGCAGAGAGAGACAGTGTATTACTGTATTTTAAACAGTATAGGCACTATTTTTAATGTTATACCTGCAAAATCATGAAGTGATTTAACATGACTTCATTTTCTGGCTACAGATTGTCATACAATGTATAGAGATTTAATGCAATTGTATACAAAAACAATACAAACAATTGTTTCTCATTGGACGACCACAAAAGCATGTAAAATGTAAATTAAGTTAAGAAATAACAAAAAAGTTTCATACTGAGTCTTTGAATTTTCTTGTCCATAGGTCAAAAATTAACAACAAATTGTCCCTGTTAACCGTTAAAAAAATCATACATTTCGAAAACTAATTTTCTCAAATGAAGTTCTCCCAGTGCACACCCTGTTGTATTCTCCACCAAGTGTGCATGCAGAAGGCAATGTGGGATATTGGGAGACGTTGTCATCCCATTAGAGGAATACAATGTGCAATTTGTTTCGGTCCGAATGTAAATTGGGACCGATGTTTATAAATAAATGTTGGAAATGACATTATTTTAAGATGGAGCTAAAGGCAAGAATACTCACCTATGCTCCAACTATCCAATACCCTCAAGGTATGTTTGGCCATCTTGATTGGCTGGTGCAGGTTGACTTCATTCCCATCCATGTGTAGCTCTATGTATATTCTGGAGAAGATTGTGAACAGGCAGATAAGGTTATTATATATATTTCTTCTGCAATACGGAGCCTGCCTGTTCGCAATTTTTTATTTGTTGCCTCTTATTTACCCTTTTAACCTCTGTAGGCATCCCTTACCATTTTGATCAGGGACTTTTTAGGCAGTGCTTGTATCCCATTGTTTCATGAGGATTGAAATGTCATTGTTAAGCTCCTCTTTGTCACTGATTAAAAAGTTTGTGTATTGTAATATGTGCATATTCTGTCTACATGCAGATACATAATTTGTTCCCTAGATACTACATAATGACAAGTAAGGGAGATTATGTTTCAAACAATAGAGCAATATAAATGTGCTGAACCTACTGTTCCAAAGCTGTTTAGTACCTAGTAAAACCATAATGCTGCTGATTTACAATAGCTTGCAATAAAATGTTCTGAGCATGTTCTTTCCAAGGAAAGAGGTGTGATATTCTGAGCTTCACAGCTGCTCTGTTGCCAAGGGCATGTGTCATCAGTGTGACTATGGTAACCAGTTAAGTGGGATAAAAGTATAGAGTGGGGCTGTCACAGCTTATTAAACTAGCTGTAAATACACGTGATGTGCATAATATGAAGAGAATATAAACAGTTACCTTTCATAAGCTCCATTTTTCTTTTAAAATAGTCTCTTGATAGTATAGAATTTTTATGAGGGTGTATTGGGTTTGATGTAAGGAAAGAATACATATGTACAATAACACGATAGCATTGCATGGAGCAAGGCATTGAATCATATATTTACAGCATCATTGTTTTGTTTGTATAGCAGTGCTAGAGAACAGTAGTATAAGGTGGTAAATAAATAGCAGGAGCTAAACCAGGTACAACGTATGATGCTAGATCAAAGATTACATGAGTAAATGAAGCTAGCCATTTTTTGACATTTTCATTTTAAGAACCTTTGTTCTATTTTCTTATCACTAGTAGGGTCAAATCGGCATTCATTTTTAACCACAGAGAAAATTTTAAGTAGCAATATGGAAAAATTTTCAAACAAATATCTTGCAGTGAATGTAGTTTTTGTTTGTGAAAGTCTATTCACTCCAACATTCACTCGAAAATCTACTAGTGTATATGACTAGCCTAAATAAATACCCTTGTATCCAAATCAAAATAAAATTATGTAAGTTTAATATATAAAAAATAAAAATGTAATGCTGAACACTTTGGCTTCAGCTCTTTCTGAGTCACTGACCTGGAACAAATAAAGCGGTAAAGAATTCTGATGCTTTCCTGACACTCATCTATAGCAGGTGTATTCTGAGTCACTTAGGTTGATTTACTAAAGGAAAATACGATTTTAACTTTGCAATGGAAGTTGTACTGCAACATAATTTTCCCAAGACCATAGTGAAGCTTTGCTGACTTTCATCATCCAGTCATGTGCAAGCAAAAATGTGTTTTTTACATTTTCCTTGAACATGATTGGGTATTCTTTGCAAGGTGATATTTCATCACATTCACTAAGCTCTTGAGAAAATTCCCTTGCAAAGTGAATAGCCTATTTTTCTTTAGTAAATTAGTCCCGCTGACGTAAAAGTATGGAAGCCAAACACAGCCAGGAATGTATATTTTAATGAGAGGGTTAGCAATGGCAGCCACCATGTTTTTTTTATGACAGTCGCTGTGCAGTTCTGTAATTTTTCAATGCCATTTTAATTTGTAATTTTCACTGACTTATGCTAATATTCTTTTCAGCTCTGTACCCACAAGGTTAATGAATAATACTAAATGTGACTCAGAACTAGAATTTTTACTGTCATTACTGAAAGTTTAGCCACCATGAAATGATTTTAGAAGAGCCCTGCTATAAATTCATGGTGTTTCTATAGGGGCTCTTTATGCCTGCAGGCTAGCTAATATATTTATGAATGGCATTGAAAATTCCCACAATTTGAGCTATTTCCAGTACGAACCTTTACTTATAGGCTGATGCCATTACAATGATCATTTATGCTTCTGTCGGAAAGGAAGTAAAGAAGTTGTCATGTAGAAGCTGGAGGGAAAATAATGAATGCAAAATTTAAGTGAAAAAGAAATGTGAATCCTAATGGGTTGCTATTTGCCACAGTTCCAGTTGTGTACTCATTTTTTTCCTCCGTTTTTAATGTATAAGCCCCAACAATACTTAATTTATATTTGTTAAATAACTTAATTGAATTCATTCATTTTGTTTTTAAGAATGATTTTCATGTTATTGGTTTTTTTATGTGATATTATTACAAGAAAGTCAAGTGATTGCTCACCTTTTTCTTGAACCCCACAGATAAAAAAAGTTTATTTTGGCAATTATCAGCCACCTTTATTACAAGATAACTAAGAGCCTATATGTATATGCATTAAGGAGCAGTGACATGACATCTATTATTGTATATGGTATAAGAAAAGTAATACCTTGACAAGGTTTTCCAACACTCCAGCTGAAGGTTTAAAAGTGTATCCAGCAATTTCTTTTTTTCCCTATGCAAACTCCATAAACAATGTATACATCAAGCCACAAATAACCTATGATAACTAGAGTTGAGCGAACACCTGGAAGTTCGGGTTCTGCTGGTCCGTCCGAACTTCGGGACAAAGTCCGGGTCCGGGTCCGGACGGAACCCGAACGATCGCACGGAGGCTTGAAGGTCCACAAGCGAGTTGAGATCAATAGTATCCAATAAACACCGAACTACATATGTAACAAATACCTCAAACGTATCCCTTTTTTTCTTTAACGACCTATGTGAAAATTTGGAAGTCGACCTCACAACCTTTTGGAACAGTTCCATAATGAAAAGAATATGGTATATGTTATTATCTACAGTACAGTGACGAGGAATTACGTATATGTATATCCGAGAATCAATAGAACATTATTTCCACCGACTATTAACGGTTTTATTTGAAAAAAATAGACACCCCAAGTTCTTTTTCCACTCGTTAGTGAACTGAAAGAACATTATTATAGTGTATTTTTTTG
>BLSH010418940.1:416681-431456 GCA_018402905.1 Glandirana rugosa
CTCTTGCGGCCCTGGTTCGAGAACCCCTGATAGTGGGAACAGGGAGCTCTGGAGCACAGGGGGGCACGAGGGCTGGACAATCTTCAGGTGGTAAGGAGAAGTCCAAGGTAGCTCGTGCAAGACGGGAGAATAGTGGTACAGTCCGAGTTGGCAACTGGCAGGCGGTGCGGTACAACGGGATCAGGCAAACGGGTGGTCGGGTTCAGGCAGGGTCGGTAACGTGCTGGCAACAGAAGTACAGGAGGAGCAGGCAAGCGGGTGGTCGTAGACAAGCCGGGGTCAGATGCAGGCAGATATCAACAGGTCCGAGGGATAAGCCGGGGTCACAGGAACAGGAAGTCACACAGAAGTAGTCACCGGGGGGTCGCAGGTATAGGAAACGCTGTAGAGCGGACAGCACTGGCCACTAGGCTCTGCGGACTGAAATAGAGCCGCCAGGCACCATTTCCGGCGCGTGCGCGCGCACGTGAGCGCGCGCGGGCGCGCGCACGGGCGCGCGCGAACGCGCACAGGCGCGCGCACCACCGCGGAAAGGCTAGGGAACAGTCCTTTCCTGACAGTTCCCTTCAGCCTTTCAATCACAACCAGCTCCGGAGTGGCTGGACAAGATCAGAGACATAGTGCGGGAGGAGCTGGTGGTCACGGCCAAGAAGCTGGCAACGGACCTCCGAAGGGACATAAAAGACCTGGGACAGCGCACAGCCCTTATGGAAGCGAGGATGGACGCTGCCACCACTGTCCTGGATGCCCATGAAATGGTCCTGGAGGAGCTGCAAGGTGAGATTGCAATGCTGAGATCGCAATTAGAGGATGCTGAGAACAGGGCCAGGAGGGACAACATTTGTATCAGGGGGCTCCCTGAGAGTATCACAGATCTCCAAGGTTCCATCCTGGCCCTGTTACAAGATCTGGTCCCTGGTGTCCCTGCTGAAAGGCTGGAGATGGACCGCGTCCACAGGGCCCTGACCAGACGGCAGTGAGATGGCCCCCCTAGGGACATTGTCCTAAAATTTCTTTTTTTTCTGCACAAAGGAGGCAGTGGTCTGTGCAGCCAGGGGTAGGCGGAATCTTTCATTTCAGGGGCACCCATACAAAATATATGTGGACCTCTCGCAATGGAGGGCACTGAAGCCATTATTGCAGATCCTCCAATTCCACAATATCTGCTATAACTGGGGATTCCCCTTTCAGATCCAGTTTGAGCATGGGGATACCCATTTTGAGGCCACCACCTTCCCAGAGCTCAGAAAATGCCACCGTACTAAGGTGGAGAGTCTCAGGGCAGACCTTGATATATGCCTGACAGATAAGGCGGAGCACCGTCTCCGCTGGACCAAACAGAGATTCTACACCAACAACAATAAGATAGGCTCCATGCTGGCCAACAAACTCAAATCCTTTGCCCATGGATGCCCGGCTTTCTCTCTTAAGACTAGAGGAAGAAAAATGGACTTTAACGGCATACTGGGTAAAGTATAAAGGTATAAATTTTATTTGTTGCAAAAAATGGCATAAAAATGCCCTAAATAGACATAAGACATTTAAAATCTCTTATTTAAAATGTACAGGTCTCACACATCATATGTGTTACAACACAATGCCCCTTCCAGGGTCAGAAACAGATGTGGTCCCCCATACTTGGTTTGTACCTATGGGGGACCACATCTGTTTCTGACCCTGGAAGGGGCATTGTGTTGTAACACATATGATGGGTGAGACGTGTATATTTTAAATAAGAAATTTTAAATGTCTTATGTCTATTTAGGGCATTTTTATGCCATTTTTTGCAACAAATAAAATTTATACGTTTATACTTTACCCAGTATGCCGTTAAAGTCCATTTTTCTTCCAATTCAATATTTCTGATAATCTCAGGATGTGGCATACTATGATATAATTTTTTCACCACTTCTCCACCAAGTGGTGAGTGTCCAGTTTCTTTAGTCTAATTTGATGTCTCTTAAGACTAGGTTCCAGATACGCACCGCTAATCCGGTCAAAATTCCAGCACCACTTATCCAAGCTGTACTCCGCTCTAGAGACCCGATCCTCTGTAGAGATAGACGCATTCTTAGCTGAGTCCGCTCTCCCGGCCCTGTCGGAAGCACAGCGCGACACACTTGGGGCCCCCATAACGGAGCTGGAAGTGCGCCAGGCCATCGAGGAACTAAAGGTCCATAAACACCCAGGCCCGGATGGCTTCATAGCGCTTTTCTACAAAAAGCTGCCAGACGTGGTTGTGACGCCCCTAACCTCGATATTCAACAGTCTCAGGGATGGCAACAACCTGGCCACTAACTCCTTAAAAGCTAACATAGTAATGATACTAAAGCTGGATCAGGACACACAAACCTGGGCTAAGTTTCGCCCAATATCCTTGCTAAACGTGGACCTCAAATTGTTATCTAAGATTCTTGCTTCTCGGCTGAACGAGGTAGTCCACTTCCTTATTCACAAGGATCAAGTGGGCTTTGTCCCACTGCGTTAGGCAGCGGATAATGTTCGACGTACAATTCTTCTAACCCACTATGCTCGTCAGAGGTCGCAACAGCTAATGTTGCTGTCTTTAGACCTTCGTAAGGCCTTTGACACGATATCCTGGACCTACTTATGAGCGGTGTTGCACCACAGGGGGGCGACAGATTCTTGACTCATTATATAGCTCTCCATTGGCCTCAGTTAAATATATGGGCTATGAATCTCCCACTTTCCCCATCAGGCGGGGCACAAGGCAAGGCTGCCCCCTTTCTCCGCTTTTATTTATTATCGCCTTGGAGCCTTTGGCCGCTCACATCAGGGCTAACCCAAATGTCAAAGGCGTGGAGCTGGCCGGTGTGACACACAAGCTAGCGCTGTTTGTGGAGGACATGCTCTTGTACATATCCTCCCTACTAATGACTCTGCCTAATCTTTTATCGCTTATGAACCGCTTCACCACTTTCTCCGGTATTTGCATCAATCCGACTAAATCCTTAGCCCTAAACATCTCCTTGCCTGACCCCCTTAGGGACTCCATACGAGAGCAATTCCCATTCCAATGGCCTCCCTCCCATACTTAGGGGTTCCTCTTACCGCTTCTTTCCAGTCTCTATCTAATGCTAACTTTCCCCCTCTTATTTCCTCTTTGAAAGGGTTGCTGGATAGATGGGACATTCATTTCATCTCGTGGTGGGGTCGCATTCACGCTGTTTAAATGTTCTACTTGCCCAAGTTACTCTATTTTTTCAGGATCCTCCCTGTCCCCATTCCTCTGCATGTCATCCGTATCCTACAGCGACAAGTCCTGAAATTTATCTGGGCAGGGCCCGTCCAAGGCTGAGTCGATCCCTCCTGAACACTCCAAAGGTTAGGGGTGGGTTGGGTGTCCCCAATCTGGCTTATTACTATAAGACCACCCAAATACCCCCTATTGCTCAGCTTTCTGCGGGCAATGTCGCACCAGTGTGGACCTTCATTGATATGATGGACACGGACCCAATTCCTCTCTCATCTATACCATGGATCCCTCCCGTACATCGCCCAAAGTCGCTCAACCCGATCCTGGCCCACACTTTATCGGCGTGGGACTCTATAAAGTACTCCGCAGGCCTAATATCACCCCACCTCCCCCTATTACCATTGCTGAACTGTCCCTTATTTCCTCCAGGTTTGGATGACCCGCGCAGCTTCCGATGGTGGACTGAGAGAGGTCTTACTACAGTCTATTCTCTCCTCACTCCCAGAGGAATCTGCTCTTTCCAATACCACCGAGACTCCCATGATATACCCGAATCGGAACGCTTCCGTTATGCACAAATTTGCCACTTCTTGGAGTCCACGAAACACCTTGAACATCCGTTTTTGCCCACGCCCTTTGACACCCGATGCAGAACCAGTCCCACCACCCAGGGCCTTATCTCTAAGCTATACTCCCCTATATTGAACAATACAGGACGGCAACTCCCTATGTACTGTGACAAATGGGCGGCTGATTTGGGCTTGGCCACTCGACCGGATGACTGGCGCAAAATGTATGAGGCCCTCTTTTGGTCTTCCCGGAATTTTTTAGTCCTGGAAAACTATTTTAAAGTTATGTCCCGCTGGTACTTTACTCCAAAAAGGATCGCAAAGTGCCTGCCATCATATCCGTCCAACTGCTTTCGAGGATGTCCAGGTCTGGGTGACATGAAACACATATGGTGGACCTGTTGTAAGGTCAAAAGGCTGTGGATAAGGGTCTACGCATTGGTCGATGCGGTTCTCCATATTAGTTTAAGGAAGGACCCATGGGAAGCGCTCTTACATAAACCTATTGCGGAAGCGACTCGGCGAGAACGGGCCCTAATTAGCCACATTTTCATTGCCACGAAACAAACTATCGCGCAATTGTGGAAATTGCCACTCCTTAGCTTTGAAGAAGTCAAAAATAAGATCCATGGTACGCTCATAAACGAACGGCTGACGGCAATTTTAGAACATAAAATGGACAAGTTTCGGCGGATATGGCAACCCTGGATTGACTACTTTCCGCCTTCTCAGATGACTTCCCGTTTTTTGGAACTTTAAAAGTTCCAGCTATTCTGGTTTGAGAACCCCGGGGGTACCCACTGCTCCTTTTCCCCTTTTCTGCTCTCTTCTCCTCTTCTCTACTTCTTCTATCTATGGTTTTCTTCTATCTTTCCCCCTATTTTTCTGAATTCTAATTGGTTTTACTTGCTTAGTGCAGGCCATGGCCCTTTACCCACATACCCTCCCCCCCCCTTTTTTTTACCCCTCCTCCCCCCTTGGGCCAGACCCTTCGCCCTCACATATTAATAGCGCTACTTTCAGCAGACCATATGACACGGTTAGGATTGTCAGGATGTCACCTTTGCAATACATGCTGTGCAGTGAGGATCTATCTGCATAAGATGACTAACCTGATCCTTTAACTCGTTTTAGTGCAAGTCTTCCTTACTACATACCTTACTATGGTATGCGAGATCAGTTGATGTTGCTGCTGATTGGGGGAACGTTTGAAGTTTCTGAAGTGCATGAGTATTTTATGTCTATATGTAGATTTGACACCTTTATATATGTGTTTTGTTGTACTGTACACGTTTTCCTTTCTCTCTTGTTATATTGAAAAGACTTAATAAAATTTGAAGTACAAATCACATTTAATAATATAGATTTTCATCCCATACAATTAAAGCTCTTGAAAAAATAGATTCATATCTCAGGCTGTGATTCCTAGAGGAAAACAAATTAAACACCAAAATACTTTAAAGTGGACTTTTTAACTTTTAACTATAGGTAAGCCTATAATAAGGATTATCTGTTGGTACAATAAATACATACTAAACTTGCACTGTTTAGGAGATATTCACACAACGTGCAGCCAGTGATATCACGGGCTCATGCGCTTTGAAGGGACGGCATACCACCCTGGATCTTCAGAGCTCCGTGCCGAAGCCGAAGGCTCCCGTGCACATGTGCAGGAGTGATGTCACAGTGGACCTGGTCACTCATACAGCCAGGGCCAGTGAACCTGGAAGGAAGACCGGGTGAAGATGGCAGAGTTGGGGAACCTTGACAGTGCTGCACTGGAGGGCTCCGTGTCCAGGTAAGTCTGTCATAATGTGCTAGTATGTGGTGCATACTGGTACATTATGATTTAAACCTGGAAGGGTGCCATTGCTATTTATTTTTTTCTGGTGGTTTACTACCGCTTTCATTTAGAAATGTTTTGCATGTCTGGCATGGATCCAGGTGATGTTTCCTTCAAGTTTTTGTCAACTGTGTCTCCAAACATTTCCTTATATATACAGTATATCTCTTACCAAACCCACCTAGTCACCTGGCTTTAGTTTACAAGATGTTTCCAAATTGTTAGAATCTGGAGTTGGGTAGAAAACATATAAATTTGTTTTTCTAACAACTTTGGAAATCAACAAAACCTGAATGGAAGCTCTTAGCTGCTGGGAAAAATATAAGCAAGTGCATGGCACACTACCAAATAAGATCTCCTAGGGCGAAAATACAGCATTTCCCTCAAATACCATTCTAACTTAATATAACATTTTTAGGAGACATTCAGGATATATTATTCTTGTTGAAGTAGCAAAGATGGGACTTTTGAGGTACAACATATTTGTACTTAAAATAGACTATTTTATTGCTTCACAATTAAAATCTAAAGATATTTCATAAAAAAATTCACATGTTACAATATATGTTTAAAAAAGGCCAACATTGTCAATATGGTAAGTCTTGTCCGTACATAATGATCATAAGGCTCGACACTTTTCCTGGACTTTGTCTACTTCCTCAGGAGCCAATGATAAACAATCTGTTCAGCATGCAATCTAAATAGAACAATCATTTATTATCATACATGATTAATACAAAGTTCCTATTCACATATTCACACCACCACCCACTGCAAAGTAAGATAGTCACCAAACGTGTGCCCAGATATACCGGCAGGGAGGGGCCAGACCCCTACTGGGAGAGTCCGAAGAAGATGACCCCCACATGCCCATGCCCCCTAACCGTTGTATCTTCTACCTTAAAGTGCTAGTAAACCCTCCTATCCTTTTCAGCCAAGGAAGCTGCCATCTTGGCCTCTGTTTAATCTACAACTGCCATGATGCTGTGCATGTGATCAGCTATGACACCAGCCATTGGGTGGTTTGACAGTTTGGTTTAGAACACAACCAATGGGAGGGTTACGTTTCCGGCACGTGCCGGAAATGTAATTGGTTTTTAAACTGTTAAATGGGTGGGTTTACTACCACTTTAAGCTAAACAGATTAAATGTAAAGCTCTCATCACTAGGGTTGGGTCAAACACCCCCCAGTTTGGTTTGCATCAGAACTTGTGAACAGGTAAAAAATTAGTGCGAACCCTATTAAAGTCAATGGGACATGAACATGAAAAATCAAAAGTGCTTATTTTAAAGGTTTATATGCAAGTTATTGCCATAAAAAGTGTATGGGGACCCGGGTCCTGCCCTAGGGGACATATATGAATGCAAAACAATTTTTAAATCAATTATTTTTTCAGGAGCAGTGATTTTAATAATGCTTAAAGTGAAACAATAAAAATGAAATATTCCTTTAAATTTCGTGCCTGGGGGTCCCCTTAGTATGCCTGTGAAGTGGCACATCTGTGTGATGTTTAGAACAGTGCCAGAGCAAATTTACATTTGTAAAGGAAAAATTGTCATTTAAAATCGGTTGCGGATGTATAAAAATCACTGAAAAAAATTGTACGGGGGTCCCCCCAGTCCATACCAGGCCATTCAGGTCTAGTATGGATTTTTAGGGGAACCCCGTGCCAAAATTAAAAAAAAAATGGAGTGGGTTCCCCCCCAAAGTCCGTACCAGGCCCTTCAGGTCTGGTATGGATTTTAAGGCGAACCCCCCTGCCAAATGTTTTTTTAAAAATGGTGTTGGGTTCCCCCCCAAAGTCCGCACCGGGCCCTTCAAATCTGGTATGGATTTTAAGAGGAACTCTGTGCCAAAATTTAAAAAAAATGGAGTGTGGGTCCCCCCTAAAGTCTGTACCAGGCCCTTTAGGTCTGGTATGGATTTTAAGGGGAACCCGGCACCAATTATTTTTAAAAAATGGCGTGGGGGTCCTGCCAAAATCCATACCAGACCCTTATCCAAGCACTCAGCCTGGCAGGGCAGGAGGGGGGGTGAGTGAGCCCCCCCTCCGAACTGTACCATTCCATATGTCCTCATCCCCCCAAATCACCTTGTCCCCATGTTGATGGGAAGAAGGGTCGCATCCCCCAACCCTTGCCAGTGGTTGTGGGGTCTGTGGGCAGGGGGGCTTATTGGAATCTGGAAGCCCCCTTTAATAAGGAGTCCCCAGATCCTGGCCCCGCCCCCCCATGTGAATGAGCATGGGGTAGATAGCAGTCGGCGGGAGCCCCCCCCCCCATTAGGGAGGAGCTGTTTCTTTTTTTGTGTTTTTTTTTCTGCGCAGTGATTGACAATGGATTACAAGAGGGGACACTTTTTTTTATCTTTTTTAATAAAGGACTTGTCCCTAATTGTCTACTGTGGTTTTTTTCTTTTTTGACAGTTTTTTGGTGAATTAGTAGGGGTACAATGTACCCAATACAAATTCACATA
Source organism: Glandirana rugosa (assembly GCA_018402905.1). Taxonomy (NCBI): domain Eukaryota; kingdom Metazoa; phylum Chordata; class Amphibia; order Anura; family Ranidae; genus Glandirana; species Glandirana rugosa. Next base: position 424,787 of record BLSH010418940.1, read on the forward strand.
GGGGGGCAGGATCCTTATTTAAGGGGGGCTTCCAGATTCCGATAAGCCCCCCGCCCGCAGACCCCACACAACCACAGGCAAGGGTTGGGGGGATGAGGCCCTTCTGCCCATCAACATGGGGACAAGGTGCTTTGGGGGGACCTCAAAGCACCCTCCCCATGTTGAGGACATGGGGCCTGGTACGGTCCAGGGGGTATGCTCGCTCGTACCCCCCCTCCTGCCCTGCCAGGCTGCATGCTTCAATAAGGGTCTGGTATGGATTTTGGGGGTCCCCATGCCATATTTTTAAAAACATTTGACACAGTGTTCCCCTTAAAATCCATACCAGACCTGAAGGGCCTGGTATGGATTTTGGGGGGACCCAATGCCAATTTTTTTTAAAAATGTTGGCGTGGAGTTCCCCTTCAAATCTATGCCAGACCCTTTTATATATATATATATATATATACATATATATATATATATACTATACTATACTGTATATATATATTCTTATACTACCTGCACTGACTGTATATACTCTATCTACACTGTAATCTACACTGCCTACATGCCACTAACTAAACTGCCTAACCTCTCTCTATCTCCATTATTATACACTATACACGGCCACTGTGCAAGTGGCCTTATATAGTGTGGGGCGTGGACTTAGCCCCTGAGCCATGATTGGCCAAAGGCACTGTGCCTTTGGCCAATCATGGCTCTCACAGCAGACTGCGCTGTGATTGGCCAAAGCATGCAGGTCACGTGCATGCTTTGGCCAATCAGCGGGCAGCATTTCCCCACAATCACCCAGTGCATTATGGGGCGCTCTGCGACGGGCGAGAAGGCATACTCAAAACATGCACCATTATATTACCTTAACAGTGTGGCAGAGTGCCTACACTGTTTGGTCTATCACGTCTGGATGATTCCCACTTCATACAAAATGTTGCAGCCTTATGCAGCCTGGTTAAATAATGTAAAACATAATAACATAAGATGACATTAACTTAAAGGATGTCCAAACTCTGCTTTAAGTTGCGTGAAAAAAAAAACTATAGTTTCCTGACGTGCTATATTGCTAATCTTGGGCAGGAATGTGGTAAGAGCAAGATAGAGATATCAACTCATCCAATATCCAAAAGTTAATAAGCAAACTTTCAATATGACTACCTCAGCAAGAAACAGGAAGGCTGAAGACAGCCAGTCAACTAGCTTGGCATGCTTAATTCATTTGAGAAGGAAGAGAGAGAGCAGCGCCGAACTAAGTGCAGCATAACTAAAACCAGTTCAATCCAGAGATAATACACTCACATGAATAAGGGTAATGTAGGTATGTAGGCCTTTTCTATCCAAGAGCCTGCATCATCCTGGTCATTTTGTATATGGATACCCTGGTCCAAGTAGATGACAAATCGGTACGGGAGGTTTCTAATGTCTGATGCCATAAAGGTGATGGATATGGGATGGATGTCTAGCTTGATTCATGCCACTCAATGAGGTTTTGTTTTCATCGTACCATCTTGATCCAAGGATTCTGAGGTTTATCCTGTACACAATTTACCACGCTTGAATCCAGAGCATTCTGGTAAGAGTACCTATATATATATATATATACACTTGGTGGAGGTTCATGCTGCATGCCGGTGGACGATATAACTATAGTCACCATTTTGAAGATATTGAACTGACTTTTTTATATGAACAGTTTATATGAACAGTCACCTAATCGCACATAATGATGCACTTTGAATATACTTTGAATATATATGTATAATAATATTGTTTTAAAATAAGCTTTCACAACAGGTTTCAGTATCACAGGACACCTATTTAATTTTCAGCGCTGCACAATTTGTGTTTTTCTGTTTTATTCACAATTTTGCTAAGATTGCTGTGCTGGCTGCTATGGGTTGGTTTTTGGTAATGCAGTAACTTCACTTGGAATTTGTAATCTAGGTATGTAGGCTCCGAGGCTGGAAGGGATCAGCTGGAAGGGAGGCGAGGCGTCATCCATGCATTGACTATGTCGGACTGGAGGCATGGCAGAGCTTGCGTTAGGAGCATGCGTGCTCCTTCATCAGCCTTCCAAATGGAACCAAAATGATGCGCCATCCCAATCAGTATCAATGTATACTCTTTTGATAGCTCATAGGCTTTTGCTAAGGCATGGAGCTCTGTTTCTTGAACTGAGGCAGTAGAGAAAAAAATGACTCTGAATAGTCCTCCTGAATGACACATTCATGGTCTTCCCATCCTCTGTATAAAATTGGGACTGTGCAAAGCTGTAAGACAAACAAAGTAGTGGAACTAAAACAACCACCAATCCATTCACACAAAGGATTGCCTTCAGCTTGAAAATTGCTTGCATTTCTTTCATTTTTTTATACCATACATGCATAGCATTCTCTCATTTTCTTTTATCCTTTATCAAAATTGCCCTTCCTGAGTTAGTTTTAACTCCCTAAATTCAATTTTCCTTGTTTTATTCTCCCTTGCACCCCATGTTCTATAATATATACTGTATATATACAGTATATGTATTTTATATGTACTTAACTTACTCTAGCTCCTATGATCAGATGGGCAACCATAGTTCTTAACCCATCTTTCTCTCTGACCGCATATGAAATCGTTTATTTGGGCCAAGGCCAAATATTACAGTATATGTGTGTTTCATATAACCTGGTAACTGCACTACTCATAACTACATAACATATAACCACCAATCAATACAGTTCAATTAAGGGGAATATAATAGGTACCCTTTGTCCCAAAACTGCCTTACCGATCAAGGAAGTCTTTTAACTTGAATAAAGTGGGGCTTGCCTTACACCTGATAATCAGGATTTCCCAGAACATCTTAAGCTCCTTGAATCAGATTGTCTTCTGTACATCCCCTCCTTGCTGCAAGTTCGCCAACTGTATTGGAAATGTTATAGATAGGCAACTTCTATCCGAATATTGATTTGTGGTTTCAAATTAATAATAACTATTGCAGTAGGGAAAAGATACAATAGACACACAGCATATTTCCAAATAACTGTTCTGTTTATTTGGTGTATTTGAAGGTTTGATTAAAACCATGCTTATGTAAGTTTCACAAGGGACATACGTTTAACAAGGGACATAACATAGGCATTTTTTTTCAGCAATGTACATAATTAACAAGAAAGTGGAAAGCTAAAGAAATTAAAATAACAGATGGAAGATGACAATAAGATCATTATGTTTTAATATATGTTTAATGTATTTTATTTTGAAGTAATTTACCATCAGCATTTTAAATTATTAATGCCCACATAGATGTCCTGGCTGTGCTTGTTATAATGTATCTGCTAGGCTTGACATTTTAATTGTTTGCTGAATGTATTTATTGTCTAAAATGAAATAAAGTAAATTAATCCCCAAGTTTGTATTCATGAAAGTGACATATACAGTGATTAGGAAGTTCATGTATATGTATGGATTATTATATATATACTATTTTATGCAATTCCCTATCATTTCAGTTTTAATTACCATTCTAATATTCACTAGTAAGGAAGGCATGTTTTTCTGTTTACTAAAACTAATTAGAAAAAAAAATGAATAATGAGTGAAGCTAGACCAAAGACATCTTTCATTCTCAGAAGACTGACTGGTTAAAGCACATGTCAAGTCAAAATATATATAAAAAAAAATATGGTACATTTCTGAAATACATTCACATTTCACCAAATTGTGCCCTTTTAAACATGCTGCAAGTAAAGAAACATACCTGTTGGTGTGCCAGAAATATAGTATTTTCCAATCTTTGAGATGACCACATTGCTTTGATTTCCCAAGCTTGTGGTATCAGCCCCCTGCCTACTTATTTCTCATGTATTACAAAGTATTCACGCTCATTGAGCTAATAAAATAACAAAACATTTTCAATGGTATATTTAACAGACCAAAAATTAGAAATTCATTTTTAGAATCCATACATACTTTAACCACTTGAGTCCTCTACACCAATGTTTTTCAACTCCAGTCCTCAAGGCACACCAACAGGTCATGTTTTCAGGATTTCCCTCAGATGACACAGCTGTGGTAATTACTAAGGCAGTGAAACTTACCAAATCACCTGTGCAAACTCATGAAAATCCTGAAAACATGACCTGTTGGTGTGCCTTGAGGACTGGAGTTGAAAAACACTGCTCTACACCACATTAAAATGGCACTGGGATAGATGCTGTTTGTCCCAGTACCATTTAAAGTGGCTTTGGGGATCAGCAACTCATGCCGATCCCAGTGGGTTTAAAAGCTGGAACCACTGGCTTCTTGTAACAATCAGCTCCTGGGCTTCGATTGCTTTCACAGGGCACTCCACAGGAGCTTATCTAGTGTCTTCCTTTGCAAATAGATCATTTTGTACCTTACTTTCTACTTTCACAGACCTTTCATTTGGCAGAGTGTGCAGGGGCTGATCAATTACATAATAGCCTATTTGGAGCAGAGCTGTGGTATTGAAAACATGGGAAGTGTGTCCCTGTAAGTCTGCAATGCTCACCATACACTATACAATCTGATTGTACAATTCCCTTTAGATCTACCATCAACTATGTAGTGAAATGGCCTGGCTGACTCAATACAGTGATTGGATAGATACAGTAGATGTGTCCTCCTATTATATGGTTTTGGTAAATCTAAAGGAGGTTGTACAGAGATTGTAAAATAAGATTGTATAGTGAATGGCCACCATTGTACACCTGAAATTAATTAGTTGCGCTTTCAGTGCCATTAATTGTCAACAGATAAACAATGATGAGTTGGCACGTCTGGATACGGTCTTCAAATCCTTTATTATCAATTAACCATGTGTAAAAACAAATACGCAGATGCATTTCAGCAGAGCAGCCTTGTTCACAGTATATTTTGCAAAAGACACACAACATATAAATATACAAGTAAAAGGGTATAGCACCATTTTTTCTTCAATCATATGGTGAATTTAATTAGGACATAATGGTGAACATCCTTGCAAGTGCAGGATCTCAATATGCAGGAGACTGTCAAAACATGAAATGGGTCCGATAAGGGTCTTTCCAATGTGTCCAAACACTTTAAATATGTCCATCATGGCAACATGTCATCTTTTACATTTTATGGCTTAGGGAAGATAAAAAATCCGCCCCATGGAGGTGACACCTACCGGAAGTTGTGTCTTAACACCAGAATTCCACATGGAATGAATATCAAATATCATGTAGACTTATTCCTTCCTTAGAGGTTCTAAAATGTACTAAATATCCATCCTTGGCGATCCTTCTCGTAATCTTATTTTTAATCTTATTTTTCCTTTTTATTTTACTAATTTTTCTTTTTCTTTTTTTTTTTTTTTCATGTTTTAAGAGTCTCATGCATATTGAGATCCTGCACTTGCAAGGATGTTCACCATTATGTCCTAATTAAGTTCACCATCTGATTGGAGAAAAAATGGTGCTACACCCTTTTACTTGTATATTTATATTTTATGTGTCTTTTGCAATATATTCTGTGAACAAGGCTGCTCTGCTGAAACGCATCTGCGTATTTGTTTTTACACGTCATTATTTGATAATAAAGGATTTGAAGACCATATCCGGACGTGCCAACTCATCATTGTTTATCTGGATTAGTATCACCATTTGAATGTAGAATGAACATTCAGAGTCAGAGCACCTGGTTTCAGGTGTGTATGTCCGTGCATGATTGACTGGCTCTGAGAGTGTTAGAGCGGTGCATCCCCCTATGCTACTATTAATTGTTAATGGCACACCAAATGCAAAAGCAAACATGAATTTTACTGCATGCAAAAAAATGTGCAAACTGCAAAACACCAATATGCCAGATGAGCTACTTTGTCACATTTGTTGCATGTCAGACAGCCCACTGAAATGAGTTGGCTGTCCTATGCATGCCGTGGGAAAAATGCACCAAAAAGCATGCACTCCCACTACGCTGTGTGAATAGGGCCTCAAGGTGAAATTGATGTGTTTACACAAGAAAAATGACAGCTAAGTGTCTCCACTCACTTCCTCCCATGTACTTGTATAAAGCTGGCCATAAATTATGCAATCTGATTGTACAATGTCTGTACAATTTCCTGTAGAGTTACCAAAGCTATGGAATAGGAGGACCCACCTAAGCAATCCATTCAATTTGTATGAAATCAGACAGGCACTACAGAGTTAATAGTAGATCTAAAGGAGATTGTACAATCAGATTATATGGTGTATGATCTTAAAGGAAGAAGTTGGAAAGTGGGTGGAAATAAAAAAAGAGGTGGTATAGTAATGAGAAAGATGTGGTCGTAGAAAGAGTAATGATATGGTGGAGAAAAAAATAAAGGTGGGTGAAAGGTTGAAGAAGGAAATTCTAGTATGTGGTATATTAGACTAACATGTTAGAGGAAATCTAGATGATAATTGAGACATCACGGACAGACTAAAGTATGTTTAACTTACCTAACGAATCCACCCAGGAGGATAAGGTATCGAAACCATTGAGATGTCCTTTAACATGTCTGTAACATGTTAGTCTAACGTATTAAATACCGGTCGAAATATGTTCATGTACCCTCCTTCACTCACCTCTGTGAATCGACAGTAAAAAGAACACATTTGTGTAGTTAAAGTGGAACTCCGGGATAAGTGTGTCGCATCACCCTCACGTACGAAAAACC
>BLSH010418940.1:431466-443932 GCA_018402905.1 Glandirana rugosa
TCCTTATAGTGCATACATATTATGGCTTGTATCTCTATATATGAAAAGTGCCGGTGCAATGTGTGCTATGAGTTTCCTTTGGTCTAAAACCGTTCAATTATACAGTCCATTTAAAATCTTGTATGCAAATATGTATGCACTATAAGGAGCACCTGTGAGCACTATAATAAGCACTTTGAAAAAACAGCAACTGTATATATTTTAGAGTGTCATTTTTGCTATGTATATGCTGTGTGTTAGAAATATTGTATAAATGGACAACCTTGTGTAAAAAAAAAATGAATTTACATTTTCTTTCCACATTTTCCAAAAACTTGTGGAAAAAATGAACCGTTCAAGACTCGTTATGCCTCGTAGAATATAAGTTGGGGTGTTTACTTTCCAAAATGGGGTCATTTTTGGAGCGTTTCCATTGCCCTGGTGCTCCAGGACCTTCAAAAGTGCAAGAGGTAGTCACGAAATTATATGTGTAATTTATGTCCTTAGAACGCCTGATGGCGCTCCCTGCATGTTAGGCCTCTGTATGTGGCCAGGCTGTGTAAAAGTCTCACACATGTGGTATCACCATACTCAGGAGGAGTAGCAGAATGTGTTTTGGGGTGTAATTGGTGGTATGCATATGCTGGGTGTGAGAAATAACCTGTTAATATGACAATTTTGTGGGAAAAAAAACTGAAAAAAAAAATCTTCATTTTGCAAAGAATTGTGGGAAAAAATGCCAACTTCAAAAACTCGCCATGCCTCTTACTAAATACGTTGGACTGTCTACTTTCCAAAAAGGGGTCATTTGGGGGGTATTTGTACTTTTCTGTCTTGTTAGGGCCTCAAGAAATGAGGTGCATCAGGTGTGATCAATTTTCAGTGATTGGCACCATAGATTGTAGACTCTATAACTTTCTCAAAGACCAAATAATATACACTAATTTGGGTTATTTTTACCAAAGACATATAGCAGTATACATTTTGGCCAAAATTTATGAAGAAAAATTACTAATTTGCAAAATGTTATAACAGAAATAAAGAAAAATGCATTTTTTTACAAAATTTTCGGTATTCTTCCATTTATTGCTCAAAAAATAAACACCCCAATGGTGATTAAATACCACCAAAAGAAAGATCTATTTGTGTGAAAAAAAGGACGAACATTTCATATGGGTACAGTGTAGTATGACTGAGTAATCGTCATTCAAAATGTGAGAGCACTGAAAGCTGAAAATTGGTCTGGGTAGGAAGGGAGTTTAAGTGCCCAGTTGTCAAGTGGTTAATCTTGTTGCCAATATCTTTGCGTATATTTTTGTGTCGTTGTTCAAGAGGGCTATCGGCCTATAGCTAGAGCAGAGTATTCCGTCTTTCCCTTCTTTTGGAATCAGTGTAATATGAGTTACTAAGGATTATTTTTTCAAAATCCCTCCTTCCCCTAGCTCTCTCATATAGTTATACATTTTAGGCACTAGCAACTCTTTGAATTTTTTATAATATCCCATTGTAAAGCCGTCCGGCCCTGGGCTTTTTCCTGTAGATGATGATGATGAGCTCTATTTATCTCCTCAACCGTTATAGATGTTTCTAAGTGCTGGAGTTTTTCTATGGGCAGTCTGGGTAGGTGTGCTTCTTCTATGTATGCTTGCATTTCTTCTAACCTTCTTTTTTGTGGTTTATTCTGTCTGACTGCATAAAGGGTTTCATAATATTTTGAAATGCTCCTGCTATTTCTTTTGTTGAATGTATCATTTTCCCCTCCTTATTTTTGATCTTCCCAATAAAGTTGTTTGATTTATTTTTTTAGCGTTCTCGCTAGATGTCTTCCAGGCTTATTTCCCCATCTATATCTATTTACTGCTACTTTATTGAAGATACATCTGGTTTTCTGCTCCATAATCGTTTTCAGCTCATTCCTTTTTAATATCAGTTGATGCTGTGTCTCCTCATCCATGTTTTTTTATTATGTCTTTGTTCTAATTTAAAGATTTCGGAGACCAAGGTCTTCATTTGGTTACTTCTTTCTTTTTTTTTTCTCGTCCCTAGGGAAATCAGTATACCTCTTATATACGCCTTATGCACCTCCCATACCGTACTGCCCATGATCCCTGGTGTCTCATTGAACTGAAAATTGCTTTGTAATGCCTTCTTTATTTCTTCTTCAACCATTCTATCTTGCAATAGATCTTCATTTAACCTCCGGCCACCTGTTCTATACCTAATATCTCCTAGCTTGAGCTCTATTGTTACTGGGACGTGATCTGACAGTGACTGTATCTCAATAGATGATCTACCTACTGCTTCCAGCATTCTATGTACCACCATTATATAGTCCAGTCTTGAGTATGTCCCGTGCACCGCAGAGTAGAAGGTGTAGTCATTTATATCAGGATGTTGTGCCCTCCATACTGTACATCTATTAGTTGACATTGAAAAAACGTTTTCTTTATCCTTTCCATTTGCCGCCCTCCAGTCCGGGGCGCACGCGACCTACTATCTCTCCAGTCTATACTAAAGTTGAAATCCCCTGCCAATATTACCCTTCCTTTTTTAAATACCACTAGTTTCTAGTTTCTTCAATGTTCCTATTAAGTATCCTATAGGATTTTTATTTGGACAGTATACATTAGCCAAGGTATAGTCCGTTCCTGATATTTTCCCGCTCACAAATATGTAGCGCCCCTCCTGATCTACTTGTCTCTTTTCTACTTGGAACTGGATCTAATCCAATCGCCACCCCTTTTGCTCTCTTAGTGCGGGAATCCCCATAGTACCAGTTTGGATAGTGTCTGGACAGGAGCCTTACACTTGTGTCCTGCGCCAAATGTGTCTCCTGTAAAAACACCATTCCTGCTCTGTATCGTCTAATCTCATTTAAGATCTTATGTCTTTTCTCCGGAGTGTTTAACCCTTTTACATTGTATGATAGGATTTTTATTTTATTTTCAACTCCTACCATCTTTCTTATCCTATTTTTTCCTTACTATCCTCTGTCTCTTGTCCCGGGGATTTCATGTTCCTATCTGATTTAAAGTAACTCATAGTAGTAAGGGGCTCTCCTTAACCTGATATTTTGGGATCCTGGTGTACCCCTTTCCTCTCCCTCCTCTCCTCTCCTCCCCCCCTCCCCTCCACCTCCCCCTCCCCTTCCCTCACACCACCACCCACCCCCCCTCCCCTCCAGCCCTCCTGCGGGAGTTCCCCCTTGGGGTTGACCTACGTCTTGAGTAGCGGTCGTCCTTTTCCCTTTCTGGTCTATTGACCTAACTACTCTTCCTCTTTGGGGTGAAGGTCTGCTCAGTGTCATGCTTCATGCACAAGCTGCTAGACCCGGCCCCTTCAGATCTTCCTGGATCTGAATCCCCTAGTTGTCTCCATTCCCTGTGCTCCATCACCCCTTCCCCCACCCTGCTCCCACTTTAAACATTATATACCCTGTGATCATATATTACAGAAATATTCCATGTCACTCAAATGTGATTACACTACTTCCCCTTCTCCCCCCTTCCCTTTTTCTGATGCTATCTTTCTTCTTTTTGGGGGTTGCTCCTTCCCATAGGAGACAACCCGATATTTTCAGGGCTTCGATCTCCAATTTGTCACAAAACTCCTGAAGATCTTCTGGAAATCTTAAATTTGCTGAGCGGCCATCTTTAGTGCGAATCAGACACGCCGGACAACCCCATGAATACTGTATATTTCGTTTTTTCATCTCTTACAGCAATGGTTTCAGTAACCTTCTTCTCAATGTCTCTTGTGACAGGTCGGCGAATACTTGCAGATCTCCCCCGTTATACTTTATTGGTGTTCTGCTTTTTTCTCCAGATCTGAGCTTTGACCTCGTAGTGATGAAACCTTACTATTATGTCTCTAGGGAGGTCTGCAGAGATCCCACTTGGTCTTTTGACCCTATGAACTCTCTCCAGTTTCATGGTGGCTTCAGTCCCAGCGTCTGTTATTTGCCTATCCAGGAGCAGATTATAGATCTCCCCCATTATTGCGGCTAGGTCTTCTTTCTGCGTTGTTTCTGGGATCTCTCGTATTCTCAAATTCTTCCTCCTATTTTGATTTTCTTGATCTTCTCATTTATATGCTGTATTTATTTGCACTATTTGCAGGTCTCTGATTTCACTTCTCAAGTTTTCTATATATTGCGCTTGCACATCTAGCTGATTTTCTGTATTCTCCACTCGTTCTACTAGATGGCTCATATCGTCATGCAGTGTTGCTATATCTTTCTTGAGAGAACTTTCCAATTTTGCAAACATATATTCCATGTCTATTTTAGTGGGGAGTTGCTTCTGTGTGTCTAAATCTGGGCCCCGGCCCGCTTCTCCTTCTAAGTCTTCCCCTATTCCCGGCCCTTTTTTGCTTACACTCTTCCCATTCGGTGACCCATTAACATGTCCCCCTTTACTAAGTCCTTTTGTTGGGTTTTTCCCATTCGATCTGGTTGCCATCTGTTTCAGTTATAGATTTATCCAGAGTCTCGCCCTGCGTCATGTATTTCTTTATTGCCCCAGGGCTTGTGCTTACTTTTGGTGACTTTGTCTGCTGATTTATTTTAGTTGTCTTCCCCTTCATTTTCTATCCTCTTCCTCTCCTCTCTCCTCTCCCCTGCTTCTATCTTGTTCTGCCCTCTGGGCTCCTTAAATCTTTACCCCCTTGCTTATTATACCCCTTTATTTTGTACCTCCTTGACGAGGGAGGAAAGGGGAAGAAGAAAAGAGAATTGTCCAGCAAGTGGGTATTCTATTTTACCATAAATGTACATACAGATTTGAGTCTCTGCTATTCCAAGATGTATTCAATATTGCAAAGTTATTTCAGACAGCTTACACAGCAAACATAGGGGCTTCAAAAAAAAAAGGGGGGATTGGCAACTTACCAACTATGGCCGATTCATTTTTTCACAGAAGGAGAGAGGAGGTAAACAGACATACCAGTTGATGATATTGCTGTGTATATTCAATGTATTCCTTCAGGAGCCAACCATCCTCCTCCCCAGCCTGCGACCTGCCGACCTGCCTCCTAAGTCTGGGGTCTCTGCAGCGCCGCTCCATGCTCCACTTCCACCGCTCCCCCATGCTCCTCTCCACTCTTCACTCCAGCCTCCGCCCCCGCTCCGGGGGTCCGGTGCACCGTCTGCCGCCTGTCCGCACCCCAACCCCGCCAGGGGACTCGGCCCGAGCCTGCGGTGTCCGCCGGCACCGCGGGTCAAGCTTGACTCAACCTCGGCACCCACGCCCACCGCCCAGCCGCCGCACGACCCTGCAGACTGAGCGGCAGACCAGAGGGGGGCGAAGACGCACCAGGAGCCCCAGGCAGACGAGCGGGCGATGTATTTATATCACCACAGCTTTTGAGGTGGGTTATTCAGTTAGTAGGGCTTGAGTAACTATATACCCATTCCCCATATATATCACCTTACACTGTGACCCTGGCGGAGGGATGTGTATCCCCTAAATCCCCTTCAATATGAATTAAGGGATCTGATACAAAAGTATACCCATACTTATCTTTACAAATCTCTTTTACCTGTTTCTTTGTCCCTGGCTCCCATATCCGTCCACCCAGTGGTCAGAATTTTTGGGTTTCTGGTGTTATGGCCCTGGGCCTGGGATTGAGGTGAGTTGGCTGTTCCTGCCCCCATGAGCACCTTCCCAGGGGGATTTTTTGCCCTGGGGTGGGAGGGATGGGACCTCCAAACCACTACCAATTTTAATATATATTTACCTCCCCTAGTGACGCATCGCCACCTGGGTTTTTGTATGTTGAACTATAACATGTAATAATTTGTTTTCTGATATGTATTTATGAACAAAATCTTTCTCTTGTAAAAACATTATTAAACTGAAGTGTCTTTCTAAAGAAGCGGATCTCCGCGAAACATGTAAAAGTATATGTTGGTCTAGTGTCGTAGTCAGGATCCCCATTCTTGGGGTCATGAACTGGACCTTCCAGCATTCAACTTCAGTTTTGATGTGAATGTATCTATATACTGTCTATTTTGTCTTGTTTATTCTCTTTGACCTTGATGGCGGGGAGAACGTTTTTAACAATGAATCCCCATAAAATTGTATATTTTTTATAAATGTTGTCATACATTGATTACGTACCGTTAAAGTCCTTTTTGCCTCCACCAATTGTTTTCTGATATGGCCAGTGAAGTATACTGTATGTGTGGTCATATTTGATTTTTCTTTCAGCTCTCTCAATTCAAACAGTGTTCAGTGTAGGCATTGTGCAAAATGTTTCAATACAGAGCAGCACCTACTACAAACCAATGAAGCATGATATCTCACCATGTGTCTGAGAGAAATAACATGCATCTACTGTGCTCTTTATATGAGCGTGTGTATTTATTTAATTTACAGTAAACATCACATATCATAGGAGCTCCAGGTGTCTCATCAAAAAAATAAATAAATAAATATATATATATATATATATATATATATATATATATATATCTGTACATACTAAAAAAAATCAAGTAAATCATATATTCAAAAAACCTTTATTTGATTGACAACCCAAGGATTGTGTTTAGAAACATCGCTCATATGGTAAAAACCAATTGCAAAGCAGAAAAAGTTGCTTGGCCATATGGTCTTATCTTCAAGCGTCCTGCTTGCCACAAGACATATTCACTTTGTAGAGACTACCCTGTTTTACAGCTGAAACAGCCCTTTTAAATATACTGTGAAATTTTGGCCAGGGTATTGTGTTTACACTTTAGTATTATATACTGTACAGTACCTCCAAAGGTTGTTTTTGTCCCCATCTGCATCTCCAATGCTCGAGGATCCTCTTTGGTACTTTGATCACAGTTACATCAATTATGATTAGTCCTCCTTTGGAATATACTGTGATTATTTGGTCAACATATTGTAATTTTTTGCTAATATGCATATTCCTGAAGGAGGATTTTATCTTCATCGATATCTTGATTGTCCAATGGTTAATAATTTATTATATTTATAGCTATATTATTGATGACATTTTCATGCATGTTCCATAGACTTTTATATCTCTTGTGAAGATTCTGATCTGCTTGTTAAGCAGAGACAGTGTCTCCTTCACTATTAGGTCTCATTCACACTACACATCTAAGTGTACACTCATGCAAAGGGCCATGTTTGCCGACACAGAATGCACAGGTGTTACATGCCTCCATGTGCTAGCAGTCATGCACTTGCACCCAACACGTGGATGTTAAATTGTGAACAGCAGCTGTGTCCATGCAGCTGCTGTATCCCAAATGACATAATGAGACTACCTGAATGCGAATGCACAGAACACCTGTGCATGCCATGAAGGCAAACACGGCCCTTCACACCGTGTGTACTCTTAAGTATGCCCATGTGAACGAGGCCTTAACAATGAGTAATTCATACCTACAATAATTTATTCCGAATTTTTTAACTGACACATCTAATTCATATAATGATACACATCTGCCATATTATTTACATATATGCTCCAGTATATACAATATATTGTGTTCAGAAATAGATATGGTGGCCTATGAAGCAAATCCTTAAGACCAATATAGCATGTGAGATTTACAAGTTTTGTATATGAAGACTATTTGTTTTTTCTTTTCTTTAGGTTAATGTTTCTTGTTACACTTGGCTTAAGTTAACATATGGCTAATGCATTTATTACAGATAATATTCTAAAATCTATAGATGCATGTTACCTGTTATACAAATTACAGTAATTATTACCATGTCAAATAATAGCAATAATTAAAAAGCATATTGCTAAATGAAGGATATCAATTTCTAATGCTCCTCTTCTAACTCCATCCTCAAATAAGCTCTTTAAAAATTTTTATTCATGTAAGAGGGTTAATTTGATATCAAGGATAACACATATCAGGGATTCCAAAACGATTGAAGATTCACAATTGAGGGACTCGATTTAAACAGGGGCACAATGGGAAACATTGCCAATGTGTTTTCTAACAATAACTACATTATATTTCCCACAAGCACTGTGTTCCCTTTCATGGGTCCCCAACCACTGAAGTTGATTTATTAAAGGAGTATAGAATTTTCACTTAGCAAAGTGAATTTTTATTTAGCTTAGTGACAAAGATGAACATGTGTTCACTTCAATTATCTTAATGGAGTGGACCTCCAATTTCCCTGTGTGGCTCTGCCAAGTTAAAATGTCCCTTATAGAGTCTACAAATTATAGTATATATATTTGAAATTTATCAGCAACGATGTTCTTCACGCCCATCTCATTTCTTGAGGCCCTAAAATGCCAGGACAGAACAAACACTCCTAAAATTAATTATTTAGAAAGAAATACGTGAGTTTTATGAAGTTGTAATTTGTTTGCCACCATTTTTTGGAACATGAATAAACAAAATTAAATAAGGTTTTATTCACAAAATTATCACACACAACATGGGCATGGTTCCAATTACACCCCAAATAAGTGTTTTTTACTTACTTTTAAAGCTTATGGTATTGTTTGAAATTATTATGTTTTTTTTTTATTATGGTAACACGAATGTAAATGGTTGGATGGATTCAGCCCATCACATTGGTATTTTGTGGAAATTTTATGTTTGTGTGATTAGCACTAGGTGAGCTCCAGATACACCTTAATAATCTATATATGGTCTTTGTTTGTTTATAGAGCAAAAATAAAAACCGCAAAGGTGATCAAATACCACCAAAAGAAAGCTCTATTTGTGGGGAAAAAAAGGACATCAATTTTGTTTGGGTACAGTGTCGCACGCCTGCGTAATTGTCAGTTAACCACTTCCTGACCGCGTAACGACTATAAGCAGCAACAGTGTGGCTCTGTCCCGCGAATCACCGATTATAGTCGTCACTCACGGACATGCTAGAGGACGAGCCTCCCTGAGCTGGGCCATGGGTCATGTGGACTCGATGTCCGCCGGTGACCCGCGATCGCCTGTGACAGAGCCAGAAGAGATCTACTGATTCCTGTACTCGGGATCAGTTAGATCTCAGGTGCCCCTGGCAGCCCAGCCCCCATACAGTTAGAACACGCACTGGGAACACAGTTAACCCCTTCCCTGCCAATGACATTTATACAGTAATCAGTGGATATTTCAATTTCTGATTGCTGTATAAATGTCCGGCATGTCCACTGCAATATCACAGTAATAAAAATCGCCATTACTAGTAAAAAAAAAATTGTAAAAATGCCAAAAATCTATTTTCATGGTTTGTAAACGCTGCAACTTTTGCCCAAACCAATCAATAAAAGCTGATTGCAATTTTTTTTTACCAAAAATATGAAGAAGAATATAAATCGGACAAAACCGATGAATACATTTGTTTTTTTATATTTTTTTGAATATGTATTTTAGCAAAAAGTAAGAAATATTGGGTTTTTTTGCAAAATTGTCACTCTTTTTTTGTTTATAGCAGTGATCAGAAATGATGCAGAGGTGATCAAATACCACTAAAAGAAAGCTTAATTTGTGGGAATAAAAGGACGCAAATTTTGTTTGGATTAGCCCCAGCCAAGTCATATGGTCTGCCCACATCCCAATTTAGTAGAGACACAAGGTACTCCCCTAGTACAGATAGCGGGACTTTAAAGGCAGTACAACCAAAAAATATGTATGTAAAATATACACAATTTATTACAAAGTTTACAAAAAAGTGCAAACATCAAATGAATCACATACATATATTAAAAGAACATAGTGACATAGACTTATACAGTCCGGAATGCATACATGAAAGATATAGTTCATGTGGAGATGTATCATCTTCATGGGCATGGGCCCAACATGATTCGGGATGAGACACCCTTCTTCAGGGACAACATATCATACCCATCATACAATATCCATCCCTATCCCCCCAGTTTTCAGAGTTTGTATGATGGGTATGATATGTTGCCCCTGAAGAAGGGTGTCTCATCCCGAAACATGTTGGGCCCATGCCCATGAAGATGATACATCTCCACATGAACTATATCTTTCATGTATGCATTCTGATACAGTTGATGCTGTCAACTCTCAATATGAGATCCAAAGAGCTGTCACTATCAGTGAAGCAAGCCATCATTAGGCTGGAAAAACAAAACAAACCCATCAGAGAGATAGCAAAAACATTAGGTGTGGCCAAATCAACTGTTTGGAACATCCTTAAAAGGAAAGAAAGCACCGGTGAGCTCAGCAACACCAAAAGACCCAGAAGATCACAGAAAACAACTGTGGTGGATGACCGAAGAATTCTTTCCCTGGTGAAGAAAACACCCTTCACAACAGTTGGTCAGATCAAGAACACTCTCCAGGAGGTAGGTGTATGTGTGTCAAAGTCAACAATCAAGAGAAGACTTCACCAGAGTGAATACAGAGGGTTCACCACAAGATGTAAACCATTGGTGAGCCTCAAAAAACAGGAAGGCCAGATTAGAGTTTGCCAAACAACATCTAAAAAAGCTTTCACAGTTCTGGAACAACATCCTATAGACAGATGAGACCAATATCAACTTGTGCCAGAGTGATGGGAAGAGAAGAGTTTGGAGAAGGAAAGGAACTGCTCATAATCCAAAGCATACCACCTCATCAGTGAAGCTTGGTGGTGGTAGTGTCATGGCGTGGGCATGTATGGCTGCCAATCGAACTGGTTCTCTTGTATTTATTGATGATGTGAATGCTGACAAAAGCAGCAGGATGAATTCTGAAGTGTTTTGGGCAATATTATCTGCTCATATTCAGCCAAATGCTTCAGAACTTATTGGACGGCGCTTCACAGTGCAGATGGACAATGACCCGAAGCATACTGTGAAAGCAACCAAAGAGCTTTTTAAGGGAAAGAAGTGGAATGTTATGCAATGGCCAAGTCAATCACCTGACCTGAATCTGATTGAGCATGCATTTCACTTGCTGAAGACAAAACTGAAGGGAAAATGCCCCAAGAAGAAGCAGGAACTAAAGACAGTTGCAGTAGAGGCCTGGCAGGGCATCACCAGGGATGAAACCCAGCGTCTGGCAATGTCTATGCATTCCAGACTTTAGGCCGTAATTGACTGCAAAGGATTTGCAACCAGTATTAAAAAGTGAAAGTTTGATTTATGATTGTTAATTTGTCCCATTACTTTTGGTCCCTTAAAAAGTGGGAGGCACATATACAAACCGTTGTAATTCCTATACCGTTCACCTGATTTGGATGTAAATACCCTCAAATTAAAGCTGAAAGTCTGCAATTAAATCACATCTTGTTTGTTTCATTTCAAATCCATTGTGGTGGTGTATAGAGCCAAAAAGATTAGAATTGTGTTGATGTTTCAATATTCACGGACCTGACTCTATATCCATAAGTTCTGCAATATAACTCCTGGTTATTTAAAGATTTCCCAGTGCACTGCTAGCACATTGATTTGTTCATCGATCCTGTAACAGTTGTATTTATATTTCGACTTCTGTAACCTTCTGAAACTCAATAAAAATAATGAACAATAAAACATTTCTCACACGCAGCATGGGTGTATTTAGAATTACACTCTCTGCTATTCTTCCTGAGGATGAGGACACCACATATATGAGACATTTTTCTAGCCTAGCCACATAGAGAGGCTCAAAATCCAAGGAGCTTCAAACTTTAAATAGGCATAACATAAGCATCAAATTTCCTTACTACCTGTCACAGGTTTGGAGGCTCTGGAGTGCCAGGACAGTAGAAACACCCACAAAAGACCAAAGACCACATTTTGGAGAGTAAATAACCCAAGGTATTTTTAAGATGGATGGTGAGTCTTTTTGAATATTTAATCTTTCTGCTACAAGTTTTTTTTTTTTTTTTGTTTAATAAGTTTTTATTAAAGTCATTACAAGAAAGAACGAAGGTATACAGAGTCTCATACATAACCGTCAAATCTTTTGGGCATTAGCATTACTCGAGATACTAAACATTGTAGGAGAAGGTTAGATCATTCAAGAGGCAAACATGTGGCATATGTAAAAAAGAAAGAACAGTATTGCGCTTTAAATCCCAAATGTAGCAGCAACATAAAGTGCGATAATAACACCTAAACAATATATAAAATCAAAAACAGTTGCGCTTATGAGTGATAAAGTAGAATAAAATAAAATAAGCAATCATATATGTGACCAATTGATAAGGTGAAAAAATAAATATGCATAAAGTCCAACAATAAATACATGTGCAGCAAGTGGAATATCTCCTTAGTGAATAACCACACACTAAAAAAAGGAAAAAACTGATGACATGTAAATAAAAAAGTGGAATAGTTAACCAGTGTATATACTAACGAATAAAATAAAATAAGATGAAATAGTGAGTATTCGCGTTGACAAAAACTAAAATATATAACAAATCCACAATAATAGCGTGAAATACAACGACGATGTAAACCCTAAATTTCGCGTTATGACAAGAAAGAAAAAATGTATACGGTGTACAAACGGAGAACTTACTAGATTGGAAGAGGATGTTACAAATCATAGAGCTCATTACGA
>BLSH010418940.1:443942-461742 GCA_018402905.1 Glandirana rugosa
AGAATGTCTGTCAGAAATTCAACCCGTGTATACGGTGTACAAACGGAGAACTTACTAGATTGGAAGAGGATGTTACAAATCATAGAGCTCATTACGATTACGGGTTTTCTAAACTGCCAATACATACTCTGAGACATATGGAAGCAAGAAAGAACATTACTGAAATTATTTTTGAATAATTTGTTTTTTTTTTTTTTGAACATCGTCTTTCTAATTTATAAGTTTTTCTGAGTGGTAGGTAGAATTTTTATGGAACCCAATAAATGAGAGGTTTTACACCAGAAACCAGAAAACACCCACAGGACCGTGAGGTCTCGGAGGTTTGGACACTGTCCATCATACCTGTCACAGGTTTGGAGGCTCTGGAGTGCCAGGACACCCACAAAAGACCAAAGACCACATTTTGGAGAGTAAATAACCCAAGGTATTTTTAAGATGGATGGTGAGTCTTTTTGAATATTTAATCTTTCTGCTACAAGTTTTTTTTTTTTTTGTTTAATAAGTTTTTATTAAAGTCATTACAAGAAAGAACGAAGGTATACAGAGTCTCATACATAACCGTCAAATCTTTTGGGCATTAGCATTACTCGAGATACTAAACATTGTAGGAGAAGGTTAGATCATTCAAGAGGCAAACATGTGGCATATGTGCCCAACTTAAAGACTGTCTGTAAGATAAGATTGAGAATGAGAAGCGAAAAGGGGGCAGAAAGATGGGGTGAGAGAGGCAGGGGGGTAGGGGAAAGAGGGAGCGGAGAAAAATGGAAGAGAGAGAGGAGGACGGGGGTGGAAGAGTAGAGAGGAGAAAGATGAGGAGATAAGGAGATTGGTGTGTGTGTGCCCGCCCGGGCAGAGACCAGCAAAAAAGTATCCTATAATGATATATACCTGTACATCAGCAACGTGATTGACATACATAACATTAATGAGGAGCTATGAGCCTGGAGTAGTCCTGGGTATGTTTAAATGCGAACCAGCAGGACCATGTTTTATTGGCCTGATTCGATCTCCCTTTCAGGGAAAGGGTGAGGTCTTCCATGTAATAGATGAAGTCCACTTTGTTGAGCCATTGTTGAACTGTGGGGATGGTGCATTGTTTCCAGAACTTAGGAATTAAAGATTTGGCAGCGTTTAGCAAATGGGGCGTGATAGATTTTTTGTATTTATGAATGGGTTCTTCGGTGTAGTTAAACAGAATAGACCATGGATTATCTTCGACCTGAGTACCTTGTATAGTATGGATCCATTGTCTAATAGAGTCCCAGTATGAGCGAATGCGGGGGCATGACCACCAAATATGAGCGTGAGAGGCCGTTTCCCCGCAACCCCACCAGCATTTGTCCGAAACATCCCCAAAAGCTGTATGTAAAAACCTTGGCATGTAGTGCCATCTTGCAAGTAATTTATAATTAACTTCAGCTGTCCGAGAAGAGATAGAGGCCGTGTGGGTAAGTTTAAGGACGGTTGTTCTTTGGGAGTCGTTGAGAGGGTGGTGTAAGTCTTTTTCCCAGTTAGTAAGGAAAGAGGGCCAAGAGGTCGATGAGAGAGATAGTAGAGCCTGGTAGAATTGGGAAATTGGGCGGAGTGGAGGCTGCGTGGAGGATACGATCTGCTCAATCGGGTTGAGTTCGGCTCCTGTTCTCAGTGGTCTGGGTAGCGACCCCACAAAGGCCTTTAGTTGCATGTATCTCCACTTGTCCAAAGTTGAGGGAGTATCCCGGTCCATTAATTCCGCCATAGTCTGAATTCCCGTTGGGGAGGTGACATGGTGGAGAAGTAGAGGGTTGTGAGAGAACTGGGATTTAAAATTAGGGTCTTCTTTTCCTGGTAGGAAGAAGGAGTGGCCGGTGACTTGGAGTAACGGAGAGTTATACAACCATTTATGTCTGGAGTGTAGAGAGGTCCCACAGTGCCAATGAAGAGTTTGTGATTGGCGAGGTGAAATCTGAAAGGGAGCGGTTTGCCTTTGGAAACCAAATTTGCGGCCATAATTCTTCACCGCATAGATCCTGCTCTAGTTGGACCCATAATTTAGAGCGAATGTTATATTTCCAGTCTGAGATTCTAGATAGGGTACATGCCAAAAAGTAGCTCTTAAAATCTGGGAGTGCAAGACCACCCTCCGACTTAGGTTTAATCAATCTTAGCTTAGCAATACGAGGGTGCTTGCGATTCCAGACATATTTATTTAGCAGGGAGTTAAGAGTGAAAAAAAAACCCTGGACATACCCTGTATGGAATCATTTGAAACAGAAAGAGCAGCCTGGGTAACACATTCATTTTTATTACGTTGATCCTGCCTAACCAGCAGTGGGCCAAGGGGATCCACCTCTGGAGGTCCGTGCCGATAGAATTCAACAAGGGGATGTAATTGTAACGAAATAGGGAAGCCAAATTTGGTGTGAGTTGTATGCCTAAGTATTTTAATGAGTGGGTTTGCCAAGAGAAGGGGAAAGAGGACCTAAGCGGGCGCGTTAGCTTCTCTGGGACTGAGATATTAAGTATTTCCGATTTAGAGAGGTTTATTTTGAAGTTTGAGATGGAGCCGAATGTTGAGAAAGCCTTCATTAAGTTAGGGGCTTAGGGTTAGGGGCTTGGGGCTGTTGAATGTAAAATAAGATGTAATCGGCGTACGCCGCATATTTGTGCTCAGTGGGGCCTACTTTAACGCCATGTATATTAGGATTGTGTCTGATCGTGGATAGAAAGGGTACAAGGGAGAGGGCTAATAAAATGGGGGAGAGTGGGCAGCCCTACCTAGTTCCGTTGTGCAGAGAGAATGAATCACTAAGAGTGCCTTTAATTATAAAGGGACTTGATTCGTGCCAACATCTGCTGGCCAAGGCCGAGGGAGGCTAGCGTAGCCATCAGATATTCCCAGTCCACCCTGTCAAACGCTTTTTCAGCATCAGTAGATAATAACAGGGTGGGCTGGGACGTGTGGCGCACATGAGCGGTCAATGAGAGAGTGCGGAGGGAGTTGTCCCGCGCCTCTCTACCTGGGATAAAACCAGTCTGATCAGGTGAGACCCAAAGGGAGAGAAGGGGTAGGAGTCGATTCGCGATCATCTTAGCATAAAGTTTAGCGTCTACGTTAAGTAAAGATATTGGGCGAAAGCTACCGCAGTTACTAGGGTCCTTCCCCGGCTTGGGAAGAACCGTAATATGGGCGTGGAGCGTTTCTGATCTCAAAGTTTCTCCGTTGGCCACCGAGTTGGTGTATCGCAGGAGATGGGGAAGCAAGATTTCAGAGAAGGAGCGATAATGATATGGTGAATCCATCAGGCCCAGGAGCTTTACCTGCAGCCATGGATTTGAGGGCCAACTTTATTTCCAAAATTGTGAACTCTTCCTCTAGAGCTTTGAAAGAAGAATCAGGAACTGAGGGTAGCTTCGCCTGTGAGAGATAATCACGAATAGCCTCCTTTCTAGTTGAGTCGTCTTTAATTCCCTTCTCTACACTGTAGAGCTGTTGGTAGAAGGAACGGAATTCTCCAGCTATTGCCTTAGTGTTGTAAACCAGGGAGTCGTGGGGTGTTTTTATTTTGGATATAAAGGACGCAGATTTCTTCTGGCGTAAGGAGCTGGCCAGTTGTCTACTAGGCTTATCCCCCATTCATAAAAACGTTGGGAGACAATCCTATGATGTTTCTTCTGCTCCTCACGCAGGAGAGATCCGAGTTCCTCTCTTTTCAATGTGAGGGAGTGGAATATATCTGGTGTTAACTGGGTTTTATGGCGCCTTTCAAGTTCTGCTATTTCCGAAAGAAGGCCCGATTGTCGTTGGGCCTGTTCCCTCTTTTTTCGAGAGCCCAAGGCAATAAGTTTGCCTCAGATGTACGCTTTATGGGCTTCCCATATTACCCCCGGGGACGTGCCTTGTGTAGAGTTTTCTTTGAAATAGGATTTAAGGTCCCTAGTCAAATCATCTCTATCCAAGTCATTTTCAAGGAGGGTATCGTTTAATTTCCAATTATTAATTTTTTTTGGCAGAGTGGGGATGTGAAGGAGGAGACTAATTGGGGAAAGATCAGATAATACTGAAGTTTCTATTTTAGCCTATCGTAGGAGGTCTAGGTGGTGATGGTCTAAGAAAATATAATCTATCCTAGAATAGGAATTATGAACGTGGGAAAAATGGGTAAAGTCCTTCACAGATGGTTGCGTTATCCTCCAGGTATCCATAAGCTGTAGGTCAGACAGACGCCTACGAACAAGTGATAAGCGTCTATGAGTTATACAGGACCGCCCCTGGGACGTGTCCAATATGGGTTCAAGGGGGGTATTTAAGTCTCCTGCCAGGACAACACATCCCTGTGTGAATTCTTTTAGCTTAGTGAGGGTGTTACTCAGAAAGACCGTCTGATCCCGATTCGGGGCGTAAATGTTGGCTAAGGTGCATGGAAGGTTACCCAGGCTGCCCCTTAAAAATAAAAACCTACCATGATCATCTGCTAGCATCTTATCAACTTTAAAAGACACATCTCGGCGAAATCCAATGGCAAGACCCTTAGCTTTATGAAGATCTGATAGACTATAGTACCATGTCGGATATTCAAAGGAATGCAACTGCACCCGTGTGGTATGGGTCAGATGCGGTTCTTGTAGAAAGATAACGTCCCCTTTAAGGTGCTTCAATTCCCGAATTAGAGAGTGTCGTTTACCGGGGGTATGTAGTCCCCTTACATTAAAGGAGATTATGTTAAGGGACGCCATTGGATCTTACCAGTGAGAGTATGCATACCAGCCCGGGCGGGTTGAAGGAGTAGCAAGGATAGGAGGGGTTGGAGAGGGAGAAGGAGAGCAAGGAAGAAGGAGGAAGTAGAAAAGGCATGTGTAGAAAAAAGGAAAGAAACACTGCGGTGTGAGCATGGGGAGACCGATCCAGGCCAAGCCGCCCACGCGAGGAACCCCAAACTGGGTCCCAGGCTTGGACCGCCAGACCAGAGCAGCCCCCATGTAGGGAGGGCGGCCGTGAACCGCCGCCATGGGTGAGAGAGGCAAAGCGGGTGAGTCCATAGACAGCGGGCTCCGCCCCTCTGCCCTGTGTAACACTCTTTGCTTTTAGGAGTGAACAGAGTAAAGCAATGTAAGCAGACCAGTGAAATTAAATAACCAGTAATATAACCATATATGAACATGAACATAAACATAAACATATAAGAGCAAGCCTTCCGTGAGCCGTGGCAATAACTAGGGAGCAAAAAGATTCCTGAGATCATGAGAATTACCATTGCATGGTTCCGATTGTCCGTCTCTTTCCCCAAACATTGGTGTGCGGGGTGGCATCCGTAACCAATAATGTATGGTAAAGTCAGAGGCAGCAAACCGGTTACCTGAAGGCTATGCGGGAAGGTAAGGCAACTAGGGGAGAATGAAAGTGAAAAATAGGAGAATCCGAACGATTGAACTCACGTATGTCCTGATGGACCCGGGAAACGCCACACGGTTGATACAGGATCGACACGGGAGCCATTTAGGATAGTGCTAGGCCAACTAACGATGGGGGCCGAACGTATGCATCTGGCCTCGGGCCTTAATCTCCAGCCGTGGCGGTGCCTGAGCGGCGAGCTCGTGAGACCCGCTGCCATGGCTCCCCAACACCCTGCTGTGTCACCTCATCTTGCCAACCTGGGAGTTCCGGAGGGGTTATATTCAGATCCATACAGAAGGCATCCAGATCCTCAGGGAAGTGTAAGACAGCCGATCTGCCATCTCTGTTGGCTATCAGGCAGGCGGGGAAGCCCCACTTGTAAGAGATGGAGGAGGCTTTTAGTTTTTCGGTGAGGGGTTTTAGGGCGCGACGGCGGTCTAATGTCTCCTTCGCTAGGTCCGGGAAAAAAGTGAGGTGAGCACCATCGAAATCCAAAGATTTGGCCTCTCTTGCCTTTTGCATGATCAGCTCTTTTTCCTCAAAAAAGTGAACCCGGCAGATGACATCTCTGGGTTTTTCGGAGGCCATATTGCGTGGGCGAAGGGCGCGGTGCACCCTATCCAGCTTGAGCGGGTGAGTTGCAGGGTTTCCCAGCAAAGTGTTAAAGATGCCCTGGATCGATGCACGGAGGTTGTCGTCCCCAGTAGCCTCAGGGAGGCCACGGACCCTGATGTTATTCCTCCGGTTTCTGTTCTCCTGGTCCTCGATACGGTACATGGCCAATCTGTGAGCAATTGCCAGGGATCGGGTACAGTTTTGCAGCTCTCTAATAGCCGTGGCGTGCCTGTCCAGCCGTAGTTCTGACTCCTCAACCCTGCAGAGGACCTGGGCCAAATCAGAACGTACCGCCGAGACCTTTTTTTTGATGGCCCTCTCCAAGCCGTGGAGCATCGATGCCAGTTCACTTTTTGTGGGAAAACCACTCACCAAGGCGGCAACCTCCGAACGTCCCGGCGAGGCCCCTCTGCTCTCTGAACAGATAGAGGAGGACGGGGAGTGGCGGGCTGTAGAAGGCCTCAAGCGGGGGGAGGGGTCTGCCACGCGGGGCGAGCGGCCTAGGCCATCCGATTCCATAGTGTCCTCCGTGTCAGCAGCCAGGAACCGCTTAATGGAGTTACTGGGAGTACCTTTGGTCAGGTGAGATTTTACCGATCTTTTGCCCATCTTTTATAGCAGGAAATCACCGCGGTGAGGGCTCTGTTCTGGCTAATATCACAGTGCAGGTTGCGGAGCTCTTAGAAGACACGTCCTCACAGCGCCATGTCCAGGCCACGCCCCCTTTTCTGCTACAAGTTTGTGAAAAATTATTTTTTACACGAAGTTGGATAAAAATAAGATATTTCTACCACACAGCATGGACATATTTAGAATTACACCCCAAAACACTCTCTGCTATTTCTCATGAGCATGAGGGCATCACATACTGTATATAAGCTGTTTTTGCAGCCTAGCCATACAGAGGAGCTCAAAATCCAAGGAGCTTTCAAACTTTCAAAGGCGTAACTTAAGCATCGACTTTCCTTACTACCTGTCACAGGTTTGGAGGCCCTGGAGTGCCAGGACAGTAGAAACACCCACAAAAGACCACATTTTGGTGAGTAAACAACCCAAGGTATTTGACATTTCAAAAAGGAGGCATGGCGAGTCTTTGCCACAAGTTTCTGGAAAATGTGGAAAATAATGAAAACTTTTTTTTTTTTACATGATGTTATCAATTTAATAAGATATTTCTCACCCACATTATGGGCATACTTAGAATTACACCCTAAACACATTCTGCTACTTTCCCTGAGTATAGGGATACCACATTTGTAAGACTTCTTTTAATGCCTGTACTGATTATCTACCAGACATTGTATCTTGTGTATCACAAAAATGAATCAATCTTGTATCAAAAGCAATGTACTGTAATTCTCATCTCTCTATGAGTGGTCAGGAAATATAGCTTAGTGTAGGGTCACTTGTAGTAGTGATATACTTATAAGCCAAGCAATCCTTGCATACTTGTAAATGGCTGCCCCCAAAAATGCACTAGATATTCACTAGTTAGAAAGTACAGCAGGCTAAACAAAGGGTGAACAAAATAGCTCATGTGGTTCCAGGAGTGCAGTTGTCCACAGATGATGGCTGATACTGATCTCAAGCAGGAAAATAGTAGGTGGAATGTGAAAATGGGTGCATTCAGGTGGCAAGCTGAGGTGCTTAATAAACAGGCAAAGAATTGGTCCTGGCAGCACTCAGCAATGTGGTCAATAGACCATGGTCAGTACAAGTGGATTGTAGAGGCAACACTGCTCTGGTGACATTTTACTAAGTTGGTGATAATCAGGGACACTGTTGATGGCTGAACTAGCTCTGGTGACACTGGCACTGGTGTGGCTGGTGATCAAAAATATTGTTGCTTGCTGCACTGGTCTGGTCATACTGTCACTGGTGTGGCAGCAGTCGGGAAAACTGTTGATAGTTTACATGGTGTAATGGTGATCAAGAAAACTGTTGAAGGCTCCACTGTTCTAGCAACACTGACACTGGTGTGGTGGTGATCAGGAACACTGTTGCTGACTTACACTTATTTCCTGGCAGGCGATTCAGAACACTTTTTCTGGCTGCACAGGTCTGGTGAATCTTGCACTGGTGTGGCAGTGATCAAGGCCACTATTACTGACTTGCTCTAGTCTGATAGCATTGAGACTGGTGTGGCAGTGATAAGGAGTATTGTTCCTGGCTGTAGTAATTTGGTGACATTGGGACTAGTGTGGTGGCAATCAATTACACTGTTTTTGGCTTACACTTGTGTGGGGGCACTGGGTGACACTGAAATGAAAAGGCGGAAATCAGGGGCAGTGCTGATAACTGCAATGGCTCTGGTGACACTGGCACTGGTGTGGCTAGTGGTCAGGAACATTGTTGGTGGCTTACAATGGTCTGGTGATGCTGAGAATGGTGTGGAGGTAATCAAGAATACTTTTAATGGCTGTACTGGTCTAGCAACAATGGTACTGGTATGGTGGCATTTGGTAACAATGTTGCTGGCATACACTGATCTGGTGTCACTGGCTCTGGTGTGGTTAGTGATCAGGAACACAGTGGCTGGCTTACACTGATCTGGTACCACTGCACTGATTGGAAACACTGCTGCTGGCTGCACTGATCTGGTGGCACTGGAACTGGTGTGGTAGGGATCAGAAACACTGTTGCTGGCTGCACTGGTCTGGTGACACTGGGGCTGGTTTAGAGGCAATCAAGAACACTGTTGCTGGCTTACACTGGTCTGGCAATACTGGATCTGGTGTGGCAGTGATCAGGGACACAGTTGATGGCTGCTGGTGTGGAAGTGATCAGGAACATTGTTGCTTGTTTATACTGGTCTGGGGACAATGGGAGTTGTGTGGCAGTGATCAAGAACACTGTTGCTGGCTGCACTGGTCTGCTGACCCTGGGACTGGTGTGGGGGTGATCAGGGTCTCTATTGCTGGTTTACACTGGTTTGGTGACACTGGGACTCATGTTGACCGTGGTGAACTTTGACTTTGCAAAGAATACCCAATCATATGAATGAAAAGAAAATTGCATTCATCACTTATCTTAGTGAAAACGATTAAGTTGTACTAAATCATCCAATAATGTGTGAGCAAATATCCTGTGTTTTTTTACATTTTCCCTGCACATCATTGGGTGTTATTTGCAAAGTGAATTTTCATCTACAATTGAAAATGCACATGTTCTTCTCTTTTAGTAAATTATGCATATTGTCACATGTATAAGTAAATTGGGTAAGGTGCAGCTAAATGTGTGAATTCTGCAAATATCCCTAGAAATTAAACTGATATATTCTAGCTATTCAGTAGTCAAAATATTTCTAAGGTAATAATTCATCAACAGGTGTATTGCAAAATGTCCATATCTTTAGCTAAAGCACCACAGTAAAAGGAGTTTCTAAACTTAGTGGGGAAGATACAAAAGTTGCTATTTTCACAGCATTGATTCAGTAAAATAAGTTAACTTCTTCCATTGTTTAAACATTATATAAACTTAATTGCATTTATTGATCCAGGTTTCAGACTTTCTATTCTGTTACAAGTGAAACAAATAAAGATGTGCTTGTAAAATACAGTTCAATAAAGTATTTTAAGATGCCTGTTAAACAGTGCATAAAAAAACAATACACTGAAAGTAAATTTAAGGTCATTGTATGGGCTTTAATAACACTCACAAGTGTATTTTATAGGTTTCCCTGTTCTCTTATAGAAAAAAATAGCTGACAGAGTAATTCACATGTCATGTACCTGGTTGGCTGAGCCTAATGTGCAGATGAAGGTACAGGAAGAAGTACAGCTCCGGCTCGAGGGCCACTGATGGTGAGACAGTAGCCACTGGAGCACGGTGGGGTAAGAGCATCTATGATCAGTCCAGTAGTCTGTGCAGGTAGTAGCTGGGAACCCATGGAAAGGAAGCCAAGAGTAGCTCACAGCATGCAGATGTGCCAGCAGGATGGCTGGAAGCAGGCGGACTGGCTTGGTTTGGCTGATGACAAACTGGATGCACAACAGGAAGCAGGTGCCTGAAGATTCTGAGCTGGACTGAAGGAGCTGTAGTAGGCTAGAAGAGCTGGAAGCAGGGTCAGGCAAGCCGGGTCAGTAACAGAAGGACAGATCTGGCATATACGTCAGACAGCAAAGTAATCAGGTCACAGGCAGAGTCGGCAACAGATGGAGGATCAAACAGGAGCAGCAGGCAGAGACAGAATCCGGGGTGAAGCCAGGGGTCAGGACAAGTAGCAGACAGGAATGGTTGGGAGCAAGCCGGGTCAAGATTAGAGGTCAAACACAGGAATCAGGAACATACACAGAATGCTGTAGACCAAACAACAGAAGCTCCGTTTAAATAGGCCGTTTGGCGCCAGCCTTGGTAACAAGTGCACACTCGCAAATGCGTTTTCGCTTTCGCGCATGCACATGTGCATGTTTGCCCACATCTGCTCGGCTTGTTCTTGGCCAGTGAATGCGCATACGTGTGAGCCTGGGAACAGCATCTGTACTGGGGCAAAGCCTCTCCTGACAGCACAAGTAGTTATTAGAAAACAGAAATATGCATTTTAGCAATTTATTTGTATGCACAGTTAGTACAGTATGCTGTGATGATATCTTTTTATAGTTTTTACAGTCTGTACATGCATGATACATAATTTGAGTATTAAAAAAATAACTTTATTTTAGAGGTTAATAAATTATCTTTTCATAAAACAAAATAAAGTATTATTCTTTAAATACTAAGTTGATATGCTTTGGTTTGCTTACAATATTGTACAATGTTTAAAAAGTGTGTGATTTTTTCTCCTTTCAACGTATTTTTGTTATGTTTTAATGTTACAAAGATAGATTTAAGTAATGTTACATTATTCATTTTGTAATAACAGGGTGGCCTTATATTCACTTAACATAGTAATTATAACAAAGTTGGCATAGCCTACCCCTATATATCATCAAGAGCCAGATGATTTATAACTGGTGTTTACAGGCTTTGGGTTTGTGCCATGTTGTCTACAGCAGTTTGAGATGCTTCTGACATAATTTAGAATTTGCTGACAGGTGCATTAGATCTGCAGTTGTCTTTCTTCTGACCTGCATTTGACCTGCTTCATGAAGGTTTTGCAATGCCCTAGACCCATAAGCCCCTCAACACAGCTCTTTAGGCCTCTTTCACACGTGGCCGTTTGTCTATTTTTTATCCAACCATTGACAGATGAAACATGGACATCAGCACATGTCTATGGACAAATGTTTTTGCATCCATTTTTGAATTGGTTTTAAGGAGCTGGCATCTGGAAAGTATAAACCCCAAGGAATTTGTTGAGTCCATGGAAGATTTTATTGTTTGCCACAAGTTTTTGGAAGATGACAAAAACATTTTTTTTTGTATACAAAGTTGTCAATTTAATGCTATATTGCTCAAGCATGCAATTGTTATATGTGGAATAACACCCTAAAACACATTATGCTATTTCTCCTGAGTATGGAGATACCACATGTGAGAGAGTTTTTGGCAGCTTAGCCACGTATAAGCACCCAAAATCCAATGACCACCTTCAGGCGTTCAAAGAAAATATTTCCTCATGTCACTTCACCACTACCTATCACAGTTTCGGAGGCCCTGAAATTCCAGAATAGTCCAAACACCATCCCAAATGTCCCCTTTTTGGAATGTAGAGACATCAAGCTATTTGCTGAGAGGCGTGGTGAGTATTTTGCATATATCATTTTTTGTCACAAGGTTTTAAAATATAAAAACACAAAGGAAGAAATACATTTTTTTTTTTTTTTTTCATTTTCCAAAAATGTGTGGCAATACATGACATATGAAAAATACTTACCATGTCTCTTAGCAAGTACCTTGGAGTGTCTACTTTCCAAAAGGGGGCCATTTGAAGGGTGTTTGTACTATCCTGGCA
Organism: Glandirana rugosa; assembly: GCA_018402905.1. NCBI lineage: Eukaryota > Metazoa > Chordata > Amphibia > Anura > Ranidae > Glandirana > Glandirana rugosa. The sequence continues at coordinate 455,825 of BLSH010418940.1, forward strand.
TTTCAGGGTTAGCAAAACAGTGATAGGTAGTCAGGAAATGTAATAAGGAAATAACGCCCTTTAAAAGCCTGAAGGTGCTTATCGGGTTTTGGGATCCTGTATGTGGCTACACTACAAAAAAAGTCTCTCACGTGTGGTATTCCCATACTCGAGTGAAGTAGCATAATGAGTTTCGGGGTGCAATTCCTCATATACCCATAGCATGTTTGAGAAATATCTTATTAAAGTAACAACTTAGTGCAAAAAAATTTAATTTTCCAAAAACTTGTGGCAAAAAATAATATCTTCCATGCACTCAACATGCCTCTTAGCAAATACCTTGGGGTATCTACTTTCCAAAAAGGGGTCATTTTGGGGGTGCTTGAATTGTCCTGGTGTTTTATGCCCAGAGTTAGGAGCTTCTGCCATACATCACCCACTCTTCTAACCACTTGAAGACCAAGCCTTTTCTGACACTTTTTGTTTACATGAAAAAATCTATATTTTTTGCTAGAAAAAATTACTTTGAACTCCAAACATTTAAAGAAAAAAATGTAATTTTGGAATTTTAATGCACAAAAATACAATATATTGCCCAATTGTTTGGTAAAGTATAAAAGATGATATTACACCGAGTAAATACATACCAAACATGACATGACGTGCTTTAAAATTGTGCAATGGCAACAAACTACGTACATTTTTAATATGCATAGGCAATGCTTTAAAAGCCTTTACAGGTTACAACTTTAAATTTACACATGAGGTCTAGTGATAGAATTATTGCCCTCAATCTCATGTTCGGGGTGATACCTCACATACATGGTGAAATTGATGTTTACATACCGTCACAGGGCCCGACAATTGCGTTTACCTTTGTGTGCGAGCATGGGGGGGATGGGGTGCTTTCATATTTTTTTAATTATTAATTTTGCTTTTTTTTTTTCCATTTTTACAATGTCCCTTTATTTTTTTTTTGTGATCACTAGTGACAGGTACTCTTGGTACCGACTGCATTCTCAGGTTCCCCAGTGGGACGGGACAACTCAGAAAAGCCATGGAAAGGCTTTACAGCGATACAGCGGCTAATTAGTCACTAAGATTGTTTTTACATGAAAGATGACTGCCAGCTGAAAAAATATACCAGGATGGTGCTAGTAAGTCGCTGGTCATGTAAAGTAGTGAGTGTACAGCTTGTAAAACAGTGTCAATTTGCTGTCCCCTCAAAATAACTCAACACACAGCCATTAATGTCTAAACCGCTGGCAACAAAAGTGTGTACACCCCTAAGTGAAAAGTTCCAAATTGGGCCCAATAAGCCATTTTCCCTTCCCAATGCCATGTGACTCATTAGTGACTGATTAGTGTTACAAGGTCACAGGTGGGAATGGGGAGCGTGGGAATGGGGAGCAGGTGTGTTAAATTTGGTTTTATCGCTCTCACTCTCTCATACTATTCACTGGAAGTTCAACATGGCACCTCATGGCAAAGAACTCTCTAAGAATCTGAAACTTTACACTACTTTACAGGACCAGCGACCTACTAGCATCATCCTGGTATAGTTTTTGTCAGCTGGCAGTCATCTTTCATGTAAAAGCAATCTTAGTGACTAACTAGCCGCTGTATCACTGTAAAGCCTTTTTCATGGCTTTTCTGGGCTGTCCTGTCCCACTGGGGAACCTGAGAATGCAGTCGGCAGTTGTGCCTGCTGACCATAGAGCTGAACAGAGACTGGAACAGCTCCAGTCATCTCTGTGGTCTCAGAAATCAGAAGCAATGATCATTTCATCACTATGTTTTCACTGGATATAAAGAGCACCATTTTAAAATTGTGAAAGCATCTGATCACATGATCTAGGTGTGATCAGATGCTTTAACCACAACAACAGCTTTAACAACCAGACCAATTTTCAACTTTCAGTGCTCTCACATTTTGAATGACAATTACTCAGTCATGCAACACTGTACCCATATGAATTTTTTGTTATTTGTTCACACAAATAGAGCTTTCTTTTGGTGCTATTTAATCACCGCTGGGTTTTTTATTTTTTGTGCTATAATTAAAAAAAGTCCGAAAATTTTGTAAAAAATGCATTTTTCTTTGTTTATGTTATAAAATTTTGCAAATTAGTAATTTTTCTTCATACATTTTGGCCAAAATTTATACTGCTACATATCTTTAATAAAAAAACCCAAATTCGTTTATATTATTTGGTCTTTGTGAAGGTTATAGAGTCTACAAGCTATGGTGCCAATCACTGAATATTCATCACACCTGATGTACTGTGAATACAAAAACACTGCGCTCAACAAAAACAAAATAAATGAATAAAGGTACTTGAGGGCGTGGCCACACAGTAATCTGAGGCAAAGCATTGTGCCGACGGCTGGGACGCTCAGGAGGTGGATGAGAGGAGCGCTGTACAGCCGGGCGGTAGGAAGTTTGTTTTAAGGAAACATGCGATTTTAACTGTTTTAATGTAAGCGCATTTGGTGCTGTTTAATAAATGTTTGAATACTAAGAGATACACTATGAGGGTTTTTCCTTACTTGTCTCCCATGAGTATCTGTGTTGTGGTGGTGATCCTTATGAAGTAGATCTGGGAGGAGCCTTGCTTTCTGGGGAAAGACAAGCTGATTTACCTTCTGATCTCTGTGTACCGAGTCCTTGTGGAGGTGACCCTTGAGAAGTTGATGAGCCCTCTTGTTGTGGAAAGATGAGCCGTTATACCTTCTGATTTCTGGTGAGCCCCCAAAGTGTGCACATGCATGCGGTGATCAGTGGTGGAGGACTTTGTTTTGAAAACATCATAGCTGCTTCAATTTAAAGAGGACTTTTGCACCTTATACATATTGTTGCACTTTTTGATATTTTTGCACTAGCACTTTTTCCTTATATTTATGTGTATGAGTTTTATGAATTAACTCTAGCGCTGCTTTTTGCTATTACCATTTATAGTAGACTTCTTTCACACCTGATGTACTGATGGCCTATCTCATTTCTTGAGACACTGACAGGTCAGGAAAGTACAAATACCCCCAAATGACCCCTTTTTGGAAAGTCGACATTACAAGGTATTTAGTAAGAAGCATGGTGAATTTTTTGAAGTTGTAATTTTTCCCACAATTTTTTGCAAAATGAAGATTTCTTTCTGTTTTTTTTTTCACAAAATTGTCATATATTAACAGTTTATTTCTCACACCCAGCATATGCATACCACAAATTACACCCCAAAACACATTCTACTACTCCTCCTAAGTATGGCGATACCACATGCATGACACTTTTACACAGCCTGGCCACATACAGAGGCCCAACATGCAGGGAGCACCATCAGGCATTCTAGGAGCATAAATTACACATTTAATTCCCTGACTACCTCTTGCACTTTTGAAGGTCCTGGAGCACCAGAACAATGGAAACGCCCAAAAAATGACCCCATTTTGGAAAGCAAACACCCCAACGTATATATTCTAGGAGGCATAATGAGTCTTTTGAACATGTCATTTTTTCCACAAGTTTTTGGAAAATGTGGAAAGAAAATGAAAACGCATTTTTTTTGTTACACAAAGTTGTCCATTTATATAATATTTCTAACATACAGAATGTAGTTAGCAAAAATTACACCCCAAAATATTTTCTGCTACTCCTCCCGAGTATGGCGGTACCACATGTGCGACACTTTTACACAGCCTGGCCACATACAGAGGCCCAACATGCAGGGAACACTGTCAGGTATTCTAGGGGCATAAATTTCAAATCTAATTTGACTACCTTTTACACTATTGTGAGGCACTGTGGTGGCATGGATTAGCACTGTAGTGGCACGGATGGGCAGTGTAGTGGCACGGATGGGCAGTGCAGTGGCACGGATGGGCAGTGCAGTGGCACGGATGGGCACTGTAGTGGCATGGATGTCTTACGAATGAGAACTGATGTGGTATGGGTGAGCATGAATGAGTCACAAATGAGCCATGGGTGGGGATGGATGAGCAATGACTGAGCACGGATGGGGATGACTGAGCATGAATGGGGATGGATGAGCATGGATGGGGATGGATGAGCATGGATAGGATGACTGAGCATGAATGAGGATGGATGAGCATGGATAGGGATGACTGAGCACGGAAGAGGATGACTGAGCATTGATTGGGATAGATGAGCACGGATGGGGGTGGATGAGCATAGATGAGGATGACTGAACATAGATGGGTATGGATGAGGATGGATGGGGGTGACTGAGCACGGATGGGTGGGTGGGCATGGCTGGCTGGGTGAGCATGGATGGGAGAGCATGGCTGGGTGGGTGAGCACGGCTGGTGGGTGAACATGGATGGATGGCTGGGTGAGCATGGATGGAGGCTGGGTGAGCATGCATGGCTGGATGGGTGAGCATGGCTGGGTGAGGATGGCTGGATGGGTGAGCATGGAAGTATGGATGGGTGAGGATGGGTGGCTGGGTGGGTGAGGATGGGTGGCTGGGTGGGTGAGCATTGATCAGTGAGGATGGCTGGATGGGTGAGCATGGATGGATGGATGGGTGAGGATGGGTGGCTGGGTGGGTGAGCATGGATGGCTGGCTGGGTGAGGATGCCTGGCTGGGTGAGGCTGGATGGATGGATGGTGGGGGTGCAGCCTGTCACATAGCAGCACTGTGGGTACTACACATCCTGTCCACAGTCTTACTGCATTTGCTCTCTCCCCTCTCCTCACACACTGCACCGATAGGTGTGGAGAGGGGAGAGAAAAGCTGGAACTTCCGCCAGCTTGTTAACATGTGACGGAGCGATCCCATGATAAAAGGCTGCTGTGAGTGGCCATTCACCGCAATCCTTGAAGCGCCGGGTCACGGATGTTCCAGGGTGCGCACCCCAGCGTTCATGGGAGGATGTCATAGTACGCCCTCCCAAAGCTAAGCAACCACCCTGTAGCCGTCATTTGACTATAGGGCGGTTGTTAACTGGTTAAGGGTAGAGGAGAGATCTAAAGTCTAAGAGACCCCAGATTTCTCAGAAAAGAGTACCTGTCACTAGTGATCACAAAAAAAAATGTGAGATAATGTAATGTTCTATTTTTTCATGTAGTCTGTGGTCTGAATGACAAAAAAGAGAAACTAACAGATTCCTTCATTCACATTGATTGATGTGGAGGAAGAAATCTCTGCCATAAAAGTGGAAAAAAATATATGCCGAAGCATAGGAGCGATCACCCACTGACCACCCCAAGCCCCCAGCCCCCATGCTTGGTCTTATACATTATTTTTTTAAACTGCAGATAAAAAATATACTGAAGCAGTGCTGCATGCACTGACCTATGTTTTCTGAAAGCACACCCTGCTGCTGCTATACAGCTATTCAGTGGTGCAGCTGAATGGTGTTCCCGCACAGGGCCCTACAAGCCTGCATTCAAATTCTTGGTGGCTGTGGGACACTACTAGTGCTAGTCACCATACTAGCTTGGACTGCACTTATGGGCCTCGCCACATCACCAAGTGATACTCAGTGCTGGTATGTAGAGTTGAGCGAACACCTGGAAGTTCGGGTTCTGCTGGTCCGTCCGAACTTCGTGACAAAGTCCGGGTCCGGGTCCGGACGGAACCCGAACGATCGCACGGACAACCAAGGCAGGCCTGGGCCTGGGCCTGAAACAGTGCTTCAAGCCTGCCTGGTCGTCTTGGGCTTGAAGGTCCACAAGCGAGTTGAGATGTATGGTCGTGACTCATAGTGAACCACTACACCGCTCCGGGTATTCACGTCAGGTTCGATCATACCACTGATCGTGATCATCACAGGGTGTCGGTGGTTCTTAAACTTACGTCCGAACATCCCGGGACACGCCCTTGTGGTAAGTCGACGTGGTGACTTATCGACATATCGTCGTCGTCCCACACGAAAGTCTTTTGTATCCAGTCACGTACGTCGTGACGAAGTCATATAAA
>BLSH010418940.1:484072-496432 GCA_018402905.1 Glandirana rugosa
ATGTCGGAATGTTTTGACACTTTTTTGGGACCATTGGCATTTATACAGCGATCAGTGCTATAAAAATGCACTGATTACTGTGTAAATGCCATTGGCAGTGAAGGGGTTAACCTGCAGGGGGCGCTCTAAGGGTTAACTGTGTTCCCTGGGCGTGTTCTTACTGTATGGGGGATTGCCTAGCTGGGGAAAGGAAGTGGTCACAGCCTTCACTTACAGGAAGGCTGTGATCACTTCCCTTCCCCCTCACACAGAGCGGAGGTCCGTGTTTACATTCACGGACCTCCGCTCATTCGCTCCGGGGGGGGGCATCGCGGGTGGCCGGCGGCAATCGAAGCCGCCGGACCCGCTCCCTGGACCCCCCCGGACACGGTGAGCGCGCGTGCGCGCCTCCGGCGGCACGCGCGCGCTCACAGTGGCTCTGTATCGCGGCCGCCGTCGTATGACGGCGATTCGCGTTACAGAGCCACATTGTCGCCGTCAATTGCCGATCAGCCGTCGGCAAGCGGTTAAAGCAGATTCCAGTTTTAAAAAGTGTAATAAGTGTCTTCGTGCAACAGTTCTCTTCTTCACCCATTCCTTGTACACAAAAAAAGTGAACCCCTACTTTGTTGGGGTTTACTTTAGTTTTATGCACCAAAGTGCAAATGACTGAATGTGATTTCATCTTCATTACAATCATGACAGTATTACTCAAAAAACAACAGACAACATAGTAAAGTGCCACATTTTTATTAAAATTCACCTGTTCCCATCCAATGGGCATGAAATGATTTCTAAATTCTAAACACGTGGCAAAAGAGAGTTAAAGTGGTTATAAACCTCTAAGATGAAATATGAACAAAGCATATCCTTCTATGGTGTGTACTTGTCTTAACTCAGTGTACTAAATGGCATTTCTGTCTGCTGCCTCATTCCTCTGCTATCTGCAAGAGTCACTTTCAACAAGTATTCTGTACACCAAGAAATGACAGGGTGACAGGGGAAGGAGCAGGTACGTTGCTACCACTAGGAAAACTAGGCAGCTGCCTAGGGCGCACTGCTGCTTAGGGGTGCCCGGCTGCTGGATTCCCTCCACATCTGCAGGCTCTGCAGACAGCAGCATGTAACTCAGTCTCAGACAGCTGCTCCATCCAACTGGTAGTGTAATTAGAGGCACAGTGGAGCACTGGAGACAGCGCTAGAGGAAGCAGAGCCGATGCTTTCTGTATAGCGCCATCTCCTGTCACATGGGCAGGGCAAAGGCAGTGGAGTCAGGGGTGGAGCCAATGGGGCGGCAAAATGAGGTTTCGCCTAGGGTGTCAAAATCCTTGCACCAGCCCTGGGAGGGAGCTCCAGCACACAGCTTATGATTGACAGCCTCAGCTTTGTTCCTGTGTGTAGCACCCTTGTCTTAAACAGGGCTATAGGTAAATTTAGCTGTGCTGGTGGGAGCTAGCCCAGCTAATTTGCAGTCTTTTTGATCAAATAGGTTTCCTCCTAAGCCTGGTTTAGCTGTGGTCTTTCCCTTTTGTCATTAGGTGGCACTGTGGCCTTTGGCATTAGTATGATGGGCTACAGTGAATTCAGGTTACAAGAATACACACTTTTTCCAGCCAATCAGTAGGAGTTTCTTTGGCCGCTGAGAATGCTGGGGGAAGGTATTTATTTGGAGGAACTCAGGTGATCTGGGTCTTTCCACCCAGACGGTGGTCTGGGTGTGTATGAGGAACAGTTCTTGCTGAAGCCTGAGGCCTAGCCATGCGCTCAAGGTTCTGTAAGGGAGAGCCTGCTCACTACCTGGAGGAAATGGTGAGAGGGGTGGAGTTCTGAGGAAGTACCAGAGGTGACTCTTCATGAGTCGGGGACTATGAAGTGGCTGGGAAAACTTCAGGAGAGAACTCATTCAAGAGAACATAAGATAATGCTGTGAAATGAGTTGTTGCTATAAGAGACAGCTTATGCTACAAAGTACAGATTGCTGGTTCCAGCTTAAAGGCTCTTCTGTACTGCTGTCCACCTCTTACTACATTTTGAGTCTAAGGAGTCTGCTGCTCTGCCAGTCTGCTGTTGTATTTGACTAAGGGTGTCCTGTGCCCCACCCCTCTCTCCCACATTATTCCTGTTGTAAGAAATAAACTTCTCTTTGTTCAAGCATAAAAGTGACTGGCGGCCATCTTTCTACATTGTACGCCACCCATCATGCCTAGCAACCTGCACAATGAGGAAGAATGCCCCCCCCCTGTCTCTGGGGGTCATCACCAGACATTTGTAGGTTGGGGGGTGCTACATATGTGCTGTGTGGAGGGGTCTGTATCCCTTCCCTCCAATCAGTTCTCAGCTCTCCTCACTGAGCTCTGCAGAGTGTAGCTTCAGCTCACCATCCCCAGCTTTCTGAAAGCTCAGACAAGCTGTTTACATTCTGCACTTTGAATGGCTGTACAGGACAGATGCTGCAGATAAACAGGTACAACTTATGCTGGAGGATTCATTTAATTTCTGTGAATCACCTGAGGCTATTCATTACACTGGGTGAATATGTACAGGTTTACATCCACTTTAAAACAAGCCCTCACTACTATCCACTCTAGCTGCTATTCATTCTCAAAGATTGTTAAAGATCACAACAAGGACCCTAAAGTTTTCCTTCGGTCAATTTCTAAAGCTCCATTCACCTCACTGCAGGCTGTGTTCTGCAGGTAAGGCAGCCCATTCATTTAAATGGGCTTCCTTACCAGCAGAAACATGGGGAAAAAAGTTCCTGACCCTTTGTTTAAAATCACACGGCATTGAACCACACGGTGCTTTGGTACTATGCGGTATCATTCACATGGAGACATGGGCAATTTGCTGATGCATGGGGGTGCCATTAAGAATTAATGTATCTGCTAAAGAGCAGCGCGTGTCTCTTGTGTGTCAGAAACACATGGGATTGTGCGCCCTTCCCAACATGTTATAATATGAACCTAGTCTAACAGCTTAGAAATAACTACTGTTAGGCTAGCAGGCTGCCAAGATCTGTTCCAACAGAAAAAGAGTTAAGATTTCACTGCCTGTGTTGCGAACAATTCTTTTAGATACAGAGATGAATTATGAAGTGCCTTTATTGCTTATTTAAAATATGTAAATACTTTAGTGTGCATGATCTAGGCACAGTTTTACTTTTAGAAATTGTTTAAACATATAAGGGCATTGATAGAAAAAGTTTAAAGCAAAATCTTGAAAAGATGGTAGTTGGAGACAGATGTTCCAATCAGTATGCATTCCACTTACTATTTTCTACATTTTAAAATGAACCTGACCTTTTCTAATACATTCCCAAAATTCCTAAAGTACCTGTCTTCTTATTAGTTCTTGTGTGCCTGCAGAGCTTCTTTTGACCCTAGAGTGAGGCTGTATGTGGGCCTTTGATTTCTGATGATTTAATATTAAGCTCCACCCTCCCATTGCTAAACCTATTTTACTATCATTCAAATGTCAAATGCCAAAAAAGCAGCAACATGTGATGTAACGATACACAGGGTGCTTGCATTTTATACCCTGTTTATAATGTCTATTTATCTGTTTATAATCACTCTCCCCATAGGGCTTGCTGTGTGGTGACTTCCTGGGCCTCCCTCTGATTACCTCGCAAGCAGTCACTAGGGGATTTTCACATATCCATAGGGGATTTTCACATATCCATCCTTACTCCCATTGGCTCGTTACTTAATAAACAGTCCAGGGTATTTGGTTTTTGTATTTATTGTTGGAACTTGGATGGGAGAAGGAAATAGTGGGATACTCCAACTTAAAATATATACAGGTGAGGACAACTCTCACTAGGCCTCACCAGATTACTTATTAATGCAGACTCTCTGCTGAACCATACTGCCACTTAAGGAAGAAATACGTCAGTTTAGTTCACTTAAGGCCTCATACACACGGACGTTTTTTGACGCCGGCGTTTTCTGGCGTTTTTTGCAGCTCTCCATGTTAGTCAATGGCCCCATAAAAACGTCGGCGCTTTTGAGCTGTAGATGACGTCGGCGTTAGTGAGCTGGAACTAGAACCCACAGCCATCGCGTTCTGAGGCTGTAACGTTTTGGCATTTTTTGACGCCGACGCCACAATATGCCAACAAACGCCAACAAACGCCACCTATTATTATACCGGCGTTTTCCGGCGTTTTTTGACGCCGACGTTTCTAGGTTGAAAAATAGCAGAGGGATGATTTTTTTTAAAAAACGCCTATTGACGCCGACGCTCACTAACGCTCAAAAACGCCGATACATAACGCCGAAAAACGCCAACTTTTTTTGCTTGACGTCGGGCCCGACGTTTTGTTTATTTTTTTAGAAACGTCCGTGTGTATGAGGCCTTAGAAGCAGGCTTGACGCAACTACTTTCTCTTCAGGATACTCACTAGCATCCCCTTGACTGACACCTATCCACTGACTCTTCTAGCTGAAGGGATGGCCCTCACAGGACAGGCCCCATGACACAGATCTGTACTCACTTTAGGCAGATTCAGATCCTTTCCAGTATCTCTCTTCCAGACAGCTCTGCAGGACATCTGGGTTTAGCTCCTCTCTAACTTCAGGCCCTCATGTCAACTACCCAAGGTTGCATGGCAGCTTCTATAGAGGAGGGGCAGCTGCCCCCTCACTCCAGGACCCTGCTCTCTAGCCGAAGACCCCGAGCACATGTGCCCTTGGCATTTATACAGTTACCCAGCATGCATTGAGGCACTTTCCTCTGCTAATAGCCAGGGCTGTAACAATGCCTATGATCTCACTTGTCAGGTTTCCTCCCACTGTCCAATATGCCCCCCTATTTGACCGGTGTGAAACATTCAGATAACATGAAATGCACCTGAGCACCATGAGCAGACCCTATCAATGGATCGTGCTCCCTTGTAGGCAAAGAGCACCCTAAATTTACTAGCAATCTTACTGGTAAGCAGAAAGACACAAAAACTATACTCTCTCTTCAAGCACCTACCTAGGAGGGTGCTACAATAAAATTTAATGGGTGCGAAAGGTGCACGTTAAATGGATCTCCCTTTGTTTTGATTTGCAAATGTTTAGAGGAAGAATTTTTTTCCTCTCCTTTGACTCCACCTCCTTTTTATGATGGAGCTCTCTAGGACCTACTTCATTCTTAGCACAGTGATTTTGAGGTCACTTTATACATTTTAATGTTTTAAAGTTTATGAGACATATTTCCATCACTAACCACTTGCCAACCGCCCGCCGCAGCGTGACGGCAGCAAGGTGGCTCCTTATTGCGAACTGCTGTCAACTGGCTGTGGCCACGATCACTAGCATTGTAAGCGCGCGCGCGCCGCCGGAGGCATGCTCACGCGCTCACTGTGTCCAAGGGGGGCCAGGGAGTGGGTGGGGCACACCTGATCGCCCCCGGCTACCCGCAATGGCAGTGCAGTGAAAGAACGGAGGTCCGTGTATGTAAACACGGATCTCTGTTCTGACAGAGGGGGAAGGGCTGTGATCACAGGCTTCCTGTATATGGAAGCCGTGATCACTCCCCTCCCCCTGACAGCCCAGCACCAATACAGTTAGAACACAGTGAGGGAACACAGTTAACCCTTAGAGTGCCCCCTCCAGGTTAACCCCTTCACAGCCAATGGCATTTACACAGTAATCAGTGCATTTTTATAGCACTGATCGCTGTATAAATGCCAATGGTCCCAAAAAAGTGTCAAAATGGTCCAACATGTCCACCGCAATATCGCCACCATTAGTAGTAAAAAATAAAAAAAATAAAAACCCCAGAAATTAAATTTTCATCATAATTGAACACAGAAACTTTTGCGCAAACCAATCACTAAAGGCTGATTGCGATTTTTTAAACCAAAAATATGAGGAAGAATATAAATTGGCCAAAACTGATGATAAAAAAAAAAATTTATATATTTTTTTTGGATTTGTATTTTAGCAAAAAGTAAGAAAAACTTTTTGTTTGGGTACAACGTCGCACGACCGCACAATTGTCAGTTAAAGCAATGCAGTGCCAATTTTCAAAAAGCGCTCTGGTCCTAAAGTGTGAAATCCTTCTGGGGCTGAAGTGGTTAAATATGATGGATATATACGAATAATACAGTGCTATATGACCCAAATCATGGTACTTAAAAAGGGGTTAATAATGTTTAAGGCAAACAGGCTGTTCACTTTGCAGTGGAATTCTTCTTTAGCTTAGTAAATGTGGTGAAAATTCACTTTGCGAAAAATACATAATCAAGTGAATGGAAAATAAAAATGCAGCATTTTTTCTTGCACATGAATGAATGATGGAACTCAGCAAAGCATCACCTCCTTCACTAAAATAATGGAAAATTCCCTTACAAAGTAAACAAACTTTAGTAAATCAACCCTAAATGACTCTTTGAAAAGCTGTGTAGTGGTACCCCCATAGGGGCTGCTGGTTGTTGTGGTCCACCTGTCACCCTGTCCAGCCAGGCACACTATATTCAATCACTCAGGAGACAAGAAAGCAGTATGTGCACTTTGTTTTGTTATTATTATTGGGGGAATTCAACTTGGATGGGGATGGGTGGATTATGAGATGCCCAGATGATTGCAAACAGGCAATGTAGGGACTGAGAACTATATACATCTCCAGTATATACAACATCTTCTCTCTCCAGCACATAACTTGACTACTGATCTCACTCTTCAGCATCTCACTTAAACTTCCAGGACCAGATAGCACTTAGTTCAGGCCTGACACTGTCTCCGTCAGGCCTTAGCAAATGCCCTTTGCAGGCAGGGACCGCGGGCCCCTTTGGTGTAGCAAAAAATGTAGGTAGTCTAAAGCCTCGTACCCACGATGCGATTATTGTACAACCCCATGTCCAACTTTTCTCAAAATCGGATGTCCGTGATTTTGTCTAGCATACTGACGGTAGTCAAATTATCGTTCGCCAAAGCCGAATGTAATGACATGTTAGGAGCGCATAAAGAGGAAATTCAAGTGAACGTGAATTGTGAATTACGGACGCAGGTTTACACGGCCAAACACTTCCTGGATTCCGAGCATGCGTGTTAGTTCTTACAACTTTTGTTTGTCCAACTTCTGTACAGACCAGCTGAAAACTGTACAACGCCTTTTCAGCAGACAAAAGTTTTCTAGTCTTCTCATACAACTTCTGTTGGGCGATAATTCAAAATCGGCTGTCGAATGGAGCATACTAATGGTCAGGTTATTGTGCGGCAGGCTGTGGTACAACAGTTTTCGGACAATAATTGTACCACATGTACGGGCCTCTAGTGCTAGCTGTCCACGTGGCTACTGATCCCAGCATCACCTCTTCAGGCCCTGCCAGCCCTCCTGGCTGCAGCTGCCTCTCTCCACTGCCCGTGCCACCACAGTCCACTCCACTGGCTCTGCACCCATCCCAGACTGCACTTTACCAGTCCTCTCAGGCATGCCTCCCAGTCCTCCCGACTGTGTGTCACTCACCAGCCCTAATGGCTGCGACCTGTTGTTCCTCCCTGGAGACTTGCCTGGCAGTGCTCTCCTGCTGTCCTCTCCTTGCTCCCGTGCCTAGGGTTGCCACCTTTTCTCCAAGCCACTTTAGCGGTGCACAGGATTTTTTTTCCTGTAGTATACACTATAGGATTGTAAAAGATTTGGGACACCTTTGGGTGCCCCAAGGAGAGCAGTAATGTGTGGAGCAGCGAAGAATGGATGTGGACAAATTATATTAACAGTGGAGGGGGGCATTGTTTAAGCAAACAAAAGCATTATTGTGTCCATAAAATAATTTTATTTTGCTGTGCCATAAGCAGGGGGGTTGATAGGTGTGAAAAATTCTAGGGGCTGCAGCCGTCGAAAAATTCATGTGGGCGTGGCTTAAAGGGCATGGGTTTAGGGGGTGAGGCTTGCATCTAAAATGAACGAGGGATGGAGGAAGGAAGAAAGAAAGAGATAGGGAGGGAAGGGAAGAGAAGGGAGGAAAGAAGTCGGGATGGAGGGACAGCAGGCCCAGATCCTTCACCACAATAACAATATGTGTATTCCAGAAAGTTTAGCAATAAGCAAATAAAGATACTTCAAACACCTGGTGTTGGCGCTTCAATCATCCCGGCACCATAGTTGTTATGGTGTCAGGATGATTGAAGTGCATTATTTCTATCTTCTTCCATCAGGTGCCCCCAGCGGAGTCCCTCCTTACACAGGTGTCCCCAGCGGTGTCCCTCCTTACACAGGTGTCCCCAGCGGAGTGTCCCTCCTTACACAGGTGTCCCCAGCAGAGTGTCCCTCCTTACACAGGTGTCCCCAGCGGAGTGTCCCTCCTTACACAGGTGTCCCCAGCGGAGTGTCCCTCCTTACACAGGTGTCCCCTGCGGAGTGTCCCTCCTTACACAGGTGTCCCCAGCAGAGTCCCTCCTTACACAGGTGTCCCCAGCAGAGTCCCTCCTTACACAGGTGTCCCCAGCAGAGTCCCTCCTTACACAGCTTTCCCCAGCAGAGTCCCTCCTTACACAGCTGTCCCCAGCAGAGTCCCTACTTACACAGCTGTCCCCAGCGGAGTGTCCCTCCTTACACAGGTGTCCCCAGCAGAGTCCCTCCTTACACAGGTGTCCCCAGCAGAGTCCCTCCTTACACAGCTGTCCCCAGCAGAGTCCCTACGTACACAGCTGTCCCCAGCAGAGTCCCTCCTTACACAGGTGTCCCCAGCAGAGTCCCACCTTAGTGTACAGCCGAGGTGCTGTGGGGGGGCAGTGAGAGATGCTCCCCGTGTCCCCGCCACACCACCCACATTGCAAAGGCCAAGCGGAAGGACAGTCATGGTTATAGCCGACAGAGATGTGGGCTTTGACCTCATAGAGCCCCCCATAAGACAGATCACAGCTCTGACCATCCCAAGGGCAAGTCTGGGGAAGTGTGGGCATAGAAAACCTGGATGGTGACAGCAGAGGACAGCCCAGAGATCCCCCACCACAGCAGGACACAAGTCTGTGCTACTCCTGACACCTGGAGAGCCTGGAATAACGAGGGACCCCTTCTCCCACCCCAGGGACACTACACACCAAGCCACACACTATGCAGTATCTGATGACCTCTCCCCTACCTCCAGTCTAGAGCAGACACTTTAGCTGTTCCCCAGCCAGCACAACCTCCTGGGCTACGAACAAAGCAGAGCAGTGTAACCTGAGCCGGCTGGAGGAGTCCTCCTCCGTGATCACTCTATGCTCACTGTGCTGTGCTGCCTCCGCTCTCCACTGGGGGCACTACATCCTCTCCTCCTTAGACAGCAATGCAGAAAGCTGCAATCCGATTTTAAGAATTTGTCCGGTTTTGAGATTAACTCAAAACCGGACACAGACTTCAATTCCCGTACTGTCCGGGTCAAAACCGGACAGGTAGCAACCCTACCCGTGCCTCCTGTCCAGGGCACTTCCTTGGTTTGCGAGAAGGTCCTGTGCACACCCGAGCCCAGGCCCAAGATCACCCCCCAGGCTGGGGAGCTTCCTCCAAGGCTACGTCAGCCTAGCACTCCATCTCTAGCTTCCACTCAAACAACTCCTCCCCAGCTGGGCTAACCCTGAGTATTTAAGGAAGCCTGCCACCTGTCAATCCAATGCTGGTACTTAGAATACTCCAGGCTGCACCACCTCTCCTCTCCTCCTTCCTTTTCAGAAAATTCCAGCATGTTCTGGAAGGAAGTGAGAGGTCTCAGTGATGCTACCTGTGAGTCACCCAGCTCTGCCTGAGCCAAACAGGCTTGGTTACCAGCCAAGTCTGAAATGTACCTACACTACAGAAAACCTAACTGCTGTAGCATCCTAACAACACTAGAGGGTGCTACAGCTGTTTTATGTATAGAAAAGCAAATTTTGATAAAAAAGCCACAGCCGAAAAGAAATATGCAAGTAAAAAAGTATAGGCCCGGCTATCACAAAGTCCTACCTAAATACCAGACTTTAAAGGCTTAAACATGGGAGACAAAACAAGATTTGTGTAAAAAATATAATTTTTATTCATACAAATTTAAAAATGAATTAATAAAGCAAGGGCTTATCAGCCTAAACACCATCCAATAAATACTGTTGCGAAATGGCTCTATACAGGTGCCAGAAGACTGTGGTAAGTATAAAATGGCATAGTAGAGACTGTATGCTTCCAGTGACTTTCCTAACTGTTACATACAGTCTCTACCTTGCTACTATGCCATTCTATACTCACCACAGTCTTCTGGCACCTGTATAGAGGAGCCATACTCAACAGTATTTGTTGATGTTTAGGCTGATAAGCCCTCGTTTAATTAATCAATTTTTAAATTTGTATAAATAAAAATTATATTTTTAACATAAATCTTGTTTTGTTATGTTGAAAAGTCCAGTATTTAGGTAGGACCTGGTGATAGCTGGCACCTATACCTTTTTTATTACCTGTTTTATATATATTTTATATTAGAAAATAATTATTATGGTTACTGAGAAAGACATATAAAAGCATGAAAACTTGGCTCTATTACACTATAACATATGACTTTTGGAATCACACCTTTAGAGGATGAGTCGGAGCCTCAAATATGTCAAAGGCAGCATTTGGACTATAAAGTCTACACAGGTTTAAAGTCTGTCATAGTCAGCAGCACTATGTTTTGTGCAGCATTTGTTTGTGCAGCACTATTTTGTACACCATTTTGTACACTCACCTCAGTTACTGCCATAAAGGAGCTTAAAACTGTAGGAATCTGCTGCCCTCTACTGTCTGAATTTGTAAATGACTGTAAATATATATGTATGCCCTTCCTGCCCCTAGGTTGTGGGCTTTGAAACCCCAAAAGAAGGAAGTAGAGAGAGAGATTCTTAGCCACATGTACAGTCTAAGATGCTAAAGCCTGAGCCAGATGGCACTATTATGCAACTATTCCTGTGATTTAATCGTTTAACTGCAGCTGCTGAGGGTATATCTAAATCCTTGTTATTATTTCACACATACAGCGCCAGATAGCTAGATGTTTGCTACTGTAAGTGTAGGAGTCACCTTCCAGTATATTAGTAGGTGAACCTGTTTATTGAAGTAGAGTTGATATGCAACTCCGGGTATTTTCGTTATATGTAGCTTCTGTTTTTCTAGTTAACACTGTCCCTTCTGGTCTGGGATTCTATAGCTATTTTTAGCTTAGGGCTCAATAACCAACATAGGCTAGAGCCAGGTTAGAAAAGGATGAGTTCCAGACGCTAATCACGAAAAAAAACCACATAGTACAATATGAGCCCAGCTGAACTGTGCTTCTGTCTAATGGCATGCGATCAGTTGCTGACATGCTGAAGACAAATAGGGCTGACAGCGCTCAGGAGCTGAACTAAAATGGATGTGTAATGGCTGCAATGAACCATGTGTATAATCAAAACTGTTTCTGGCAATTTATTTCAAAGAGTAAAACAGTACAAGTTCAAGGTCAACATTACCACACTGGCTGTGAGGCTGGCTCAGGCACCGATGGATCACTAGGACCAACCAGGACAACCAAACTAGGGACACTAACCATGAAAGCCGCAATAATATGCCAGCTGCAGTGTTTAATGTGTTGAGCCGGATCCGCCAGCATGGAAAGATGGTATCACTGATATTGGCTGTGTAGATGGAGCCCCACAGCCGACTATCCAAAGGAGGAGCTCCGTGGTAAGCAACAAAAAGTGGGGCGTCACTGAAGACAAGCCGGAACTGAGGTATCCGGGGAAGAACCAGCCATGGCCAGCATCGAACAGAGGATCCCTGTTGCCGTGATAGACTATTATCTCTTGTATTATAAGTCTATAGAAATTCTAAAAATATAAACTGCAAGAATAAAAAGTAAAACACTGCCTGTGTGTATCTATAGCTGGCTGGTTCTTAATGAGCATTCTATCTTTGACTATTGTGAGTAGGATTTTATACTATTTTAATAAAGCAGTTAAAGCGGTATTTTGCTCTGCTGGCTTATTCTTTCATATGACATATCGATGCTACCTACTGATTCCACTACCAGTTGTGGCACGTTGGGAGACATCCTGATTTGAGATTGTGAGGGGATCCTCTCTATACCCTTGGCTGGGAATAGTCACAGGCGTTAATACCTTATCCATTTGGTAAGACAGTATACTTTCTTATTCGGTCGTCTCGTTTTATGGCGAAATTGACGAAATAATTTTATCATATTTTAGGATGAGTGTTATCAGTTTCTATCTTACGAGTAATTCTTGGTCGGTCGATATCTATGTGTGTCCGTCACAAAATGAAAAATAAGAACGTCAAATATAAAAATCTTAAAGATATCTGAATATTATGTTCTCTATTATCAGATAGTGCCGTTGTCCCTAGGAGACAAGCTACGACCGGTACCGACCAAGAAGGGGCCTATGGAGTCAAGGCCGAACAGAAGTCACT
>BLSH010418940.1:504780-521993 GCA_018402905.1 Glandirana rugosa
TCCATCCGGATCTGTCAACCAACATTAACCCCTAAGATATTAATCTTCCTGACTATCTTATTAAAAAGGGGTCCTAGAGGAGTTGGTTTACAAAACGACAGAGGGACCACGGTCCCAAAGCCGTACACCACCTGGCCCAACTATTTAATGACCCTCCCCGACCCGTACTGGGTCGACAGAACCAGGTGCAACCTTGGTTACTGTCTTATATACCTTCCACCTCCGAGGAATTCTTGGCTAAATTTCTTAATCCAACGTTCAACTTCCATTCCTGGAGGTTCCGTTATAAGAGACTTTATAACGGACACGGTACACGTACTCCTCCAGCCTTCCCATAAACCTCTCCCCCAGCACAACAGACCCCCTTCCATTTAGGTGCAAACCATCTTTAGCATATAGGTTGCACCCCAATGAAAAGTCAGCCCAGAGCTCTAAAACCCCAAAGCCCTCCTCCTTACACCAGGTCTTAAGCCATACATTCAGGGCTCTAATCTCCCCCCTGCCATTCCTGTTTTGCACATGGCACAGGCAATATTTCAGAGAATATTGCCTTGGAGGTCCTTACCTTCAACTTGCAACCTAATTCTTTAAATCGGTTCTTAAGGAGCCTCCACCTTCCATATATTCTGTCATTGGTTCCAACGTGGACCAAGACAGCTGGGTCATGCCCAGCCCCTCCCAGTAATTTATCAACCCGGTCCACCACATGCCGAAACCCTGGCACCAGGGAGACAGCAAAACATTTGGTTGAGGAGATCCTGGGGAAAAATTATTCTATCAGTCCTTCTAATTATAGAATCCCCAATTACAACCAACTGTCTAGGCCTACCTGCACTACCCTTACCAACCCTACTAGATGGGCTGCTCTCACGGCTGTTAGGGGGAGCAGTGACATCTAGGGCTGCCACCCCCACACTCAACTTGGCAAATCTGTTAGGGTGCTCAAACCCAGGGCTGCCCTTCCTTTTCTGTGAGCCCCTACCACTCCCTCTAATTGTATTAACCCATCTACCTACCTTATAATCCTGACTTACCCCTCCACCCTCCCCATTAAACCTACTAGCCACCTGCCCAGCGTTGCAATTTGCTCCTCCAGATCTCTAATGCGAGCTTCTAGCAGGGCAACCCGCTCACATCTGTTGCAGCGGTATCCATCCTGATGCTCCATAGTTGCATACATGCGGCACACTGTGCACTGTACAAAACCTACAATCTTGCTAGCACACATTTTCCCAGATACAACAACGCTAATAAAAGGAAATTTCAGATTTTAAACTCTGGTTTTTATCTCACCACTTAGTCAAGGTCCACTTCGTCAGAGGTCCAGCAAGTAAAAAGGTAGCAAGCTCAGAAATTAGTTCTACAGAGAGACTTTTAGGAATTAGATCACCTGTGACCAATTAACCACTCCCCTTAATTAGTAGTCTGAAGGAAGGAAAGGGAAAAAAAAGCTATTTAAAAAGTGACAGAAAAAGTGTTAAAAAGCTGCAAAGAAACACCCCCCCAAAAAAACTTAAAAAATTGCAAACACCAGCAGTCAAAATCAAAACTGTTTCACTCAAATTGTCCCACTCTTCAACTATCAAAGAGCAGGTCTGGCAAACCAGGAAACACCAAGCAACATGAGACTACATGTATTTTGTCCCACAGGGGACAGAACAGTAAAATAAATAAATGATTGATTTTCTTTAAGTCATTGCAAAGGCTATGAAATTGTCCAAGAAGTGATGTTCTAGATAGCAACCCAACAGTCAGATATAATTTCACTGGTCTAGTTATAAAAAACACTATTTTGCCATGGGTTGCAACCATCAACCACTTGGATAAACACCATGGTATAGTGAAGCATACGGTATGTACCCACAATAGGTGCCTCCTGCAAACGAGTCCTTATTTACGCTGAATCCCAACCTGTAATTCCCATTAAAAAAATAGGAATTTATTCAGGCAAAAAGTCTAGCCTTTTATGATGTGGCTCTTTTCTGTCAATAGTAAGTTTACTTGCATGTAGTCTGCAGAAGTTAATAATATGTCTGTTCATGAAGAGTTCTAATCATTGATGAAGTGCTCTCACAAACACTAACATTCTAGATTTAATAGGATGTATCATATATATTCAAAATATATTACCTCCTTCCGCGTAGCGCATTTTATAGTGTCACTTGTAAATTAGTAAGAATAATTTCTGGTGACTTAGGAAGTCAAATAACACTGTGTTCTAGAGAAATGCCATGTGGTGGCATGTCACCAAACAATACTTTGCCTTTACTAAGTGCTGTTTATTACGTTTTCTTTCTAATTGCTTTAAACAGCTAAAGTGTGACCTGGAAATTGGTGTTATTTAAAATGGAGCCACAGGGGAAAGGCACAGATTGGTAACTTAGCAACCTGCCTTAACTATTGGAATTTTTAAATGACCCATGACAAAATAGCAGTCATTGACATTTTACTTTCCCTACTCTGTACATGTGTTAATAACTGTCACTAATTATTTCTTACAATTCTTTGCTTAAATTACCATGACTCAAGCCTTCGCTTATTTTATACATAGATTGATTTCCTCATCAGATAGATTTTGCATTGCTATTTTCAGTAGGTCATAATGACATAAACAACTTCATGTTTACCAGTATGGCAAGAATGTTGACAAATTTGTGCTATTGCCTATTATTAGGCAGGATAAAAGAACAAGAAAATAACAGCCCAATATTTCAAGCATTATTAGTGGATTTGAATAACCTTATTGTATGTCTGTTGAGAGGCATTTTTAGTTATGCATTTTTAGAAACATTAGTTCTCCATCGTATAGGAAGTACTGTGAACTTTCATCTTCTCACTTTGGAAAGTGCAGTCTGGACATGCATAGTTAAAGGATAAAATAGTGTGAGACCGCAAATATGGGGGGAGTGTACCAAGGGGACAAAATGATAAGGGGTACAATTAAATGTATAAAAAAAACTGTTGCGCTTCCCTACAGGTGTAAACGATAAAACCCAAAATAACAATATAACAAATTTGATATCACATATAAAGTGCATGCAGTGCCATCAATTCATATTCTTCAATTATAAACATAAAAAGCACATAGACAATCATGCAATACTTTTAAATAAGTGAAAGAAGTCTCTGCTGATGTGCAAAAAATAAATATGTGACAAAAAATCATCCAGTGATAGTCAATATATTCCAGTAAATTCTTCTATAAATGACACCGCAGTGCTCTAGTGATTCCCACCCCCGTTTCTACTATGCGCTCACCTCCCAAGTTTTACCTGGTAATAGCAATGTCTAAAACACCTTCCCCTTTGGCAGGAGGTGCTTTAACAATGCTGCTCCAATATTGGATACTCCTTGCATGCTTCTTTCCTTCTCCCTTGGATATTCACATATAGAGGGTGTATTGTCCCTTTAAATTTGCGTCCAACTGTCCTAAATTGGGCTCAAATGACGAAGGGGATCCCCATAGGGTAGTATGATCAAACAGCAAATTATTTATGTAAAGATACACACTTACAAGAGTTAAAAGTATTCAGGGGTAGAATTGTTTGGGTAAGCAGCTGGTTAGAACAAAATCAGAACAACCAATATTCAGTGTGAACCGGTGCTCAGACTGAATCGATAGCTCATCCCTAGGAACCAGCTATGACACCAGCAATTTAATGAATTGAAAGTTTGAATCAGAGCTGACATAACACTGGTAAATATGACAAGTATTACCAGAAGCATACCTTGAATGCAGTATACATTTAGCATGCGGTAGTGGGCAGAATGTAAATGGAAACACTGCTGAAAACAACATTGCCACGTTAACTGAATATTTAATAACAATTGTTGAACTTTTCTAACTTTAGCTTTATTTTGGAAAATAGCTAAATAGCTGTGTTCAATACTATATAAATTCACTTGCTGTTTCTAGTAGTTTGTGGTATAAGGGCAATGATCAAGAATCATCAAGAGAGCTGGAGAAAGCACAGATCCACATAATAAATGAAGCAGTGAGATCCTTGCATTGCAGGGTGTCTAGTGCAACTTTCTCTTCAGCAAGAAGAACAAATCTCACTTCAAAGCTCATGAAACTAACGGACAGTGGTGGTGGTGCTTAGAGGATCTTAAACTGCAGATATACAGCTTTAAGGCTTCATGTACACTGCTGCTGGTAAACAAACGTTTAGGAGCAGATGGGCGTTTTTTTCAGCTTCCCCTGTTCTCTCCTTTATGTTATCTTATCAGTACATGTACACAGGGTAATTTACAGTTGTTTCATTTCCAGGCAGTTGAGTTTAGAAACTTGATTTGGAAAGCAAAAAGATGCGTTCAGGACGGATGTTCAGAGGCATTTGAAACGGCAAATGCCTGTAATAGCTTGTAAACGTGCCTAAACAATGTAACTGGAATTTAGCAGCATTTCGTTTAGAGGCGTTTGTCATTTAAAGAAAAAAAAACACTTCTAGACACGAACGCGGCAAAACGCAGCTAAAGGCGGCATATAAAACGCGGCTAAATGGGCATTTTTAAGCGTCTGTTTCTAGCTGTCAAAAAATCGTTCAGGAGAGGTTGAAAAAGCATCCCGTGTACATTAAGCCTAAAGGTCAAGTGCACTTCTAAATTGTAGGTGGAATTCAAAGCAAAAGGTACATTTTCAGGGTACTGGGTAGGCACTATTAATATTCTAGATATTCCATATAACATAACAAAGCGTCACTTTTTGAGTTCACATCAACATTAAAGTAATTTACTTGAAGTAGAACTATAAGGAGGCAGCTAAGAAGTAGTTTAATTGATTGCCAGACAGCCACCGTCGTTATACGGCGGCAGGTCGGCTTTCCTGCACAAATTGCTGTAGCTGTATGGCGGTTCACGCAGGCGCAGTTGCAGGCGGAAGCCCGCCAGCGACCCATGATTGCCTAGTATAAAGGCAGAATGGGAACTGCCAATGTAAACAAGGCAGATCCCCGTTCTGACAGGGGACATGACAGTGAGCTACTGTTCTCAGTCATCGGGAACAGTGATCTCTGTCATGTCCCTGCCAGCCCATCCCTCCTACAGTTAAAACACACAGAGGGAACAGCATCATTTTTATATTGATCACTGCATTTTTGTAGCACTGATCAATGTAATAATGTCACTGGTCCCCAAAAAGTGTAATTTGGGGTCAGATTTGTCCGCCGCAATGTTGCCGTCCCACTAAAAATCACAGATCACCAGCATTACCAGTAAAAACAAAAAAAAAAATAAAAGTCCCTAAATCTATCCCATAGTTTGTAGACACGATAACTTTTGCACAAACCAATCAAAATATGCCTTTTGCGATTTTTTTTTTGCCAAAAATATATAGAAGAATATATATCGGCCTAAACTATTTTTTTTTGGATATGTATTATAGCAAAAAGTTAAAAAAAATGTCACTTTTTGTTTGTTTATAGCACAAAAAATAAAAACCCCAGAGGTGATCAAATACCACCAAAAGAAAGCTCTATTTGTGGGGAAAAAAAGAACATCAATTGTGTTTGGGTACAACGTCCCTCATTAAGAGGCCAAATCCTTACGGGGCTGAAGTGGTTAAACTGAACACTGAAAAAAGGATTTGTAATTCCGCTCAGCTTTTTGAAATTTATTCACTCTTTCCTTACAGCATAGCCAGGACCCTGACCTCAATTTTCTTCACTGCAGCACAGTTGATAAAGGACCTGCCCTAGCTTGTCACTGAATAATGAAGGAGCAACAGCAGCACTCTTATGAGGTCATCACTCTGCTCTCTGCTATTGGCAAGTGAGCTCTGAGTTAGCTTGGCAGCTCTATGCTGTATAACTTCTTTTTGCTTACAGTGTGTCCCTTTCTTTACATGTCTGAGTTATGCTGTAAAGGAAATTTCTTGAGGCTGATATAAAAAAGACTTAGGTATAATTTAAATACATTTACGGTAATTATTTTTTTTAAAGCTTTGTTTATGTAGTGCTACCCCCCCCCCCCCCCCATGTCCCTGGTTGCACTAGTGAAACAACAGCAGCTTCCACACTTATGGTACAAAAAAAGGTTACTTTTTACAGTTTATTGCACGTTAACTTTGATGGGGTTCAGGGAGCTGTCTGATCCTCCATGACACTAACAGAAAAATTGAGGAGACTCTTCTCTTGTTCAGCATCATGACCCAGCCCCCTTAAGTAATATGACATAATGTGGACAGCACTGGAGTACTTGTAACAATGTCGCAGGTCAGGCAAACCTTAACTCTTAGCAGTAAGGGTTAATAAGAACAACAGCCACTGAGATCCTTCCTGATTAGGTCTGTACTCACAGTGTCCCTCAAGCTTGGAATGCCTCCCTCAGACTCTAGCAAACAGGCTCGTCTGTGAAACTCCCAAGCCAGATCTCCAGTGGCACCCCTCTTTGGCTCCTTTTTTTTCCTGGCTTTTTTACATTAACCTTGTTGTCTGACTATAGATTTATGTTTATCCCAAGCATGTTTGAAGCCATTTACTGTTGACTGTCTCACAACCTCTGTTGGTAGTTTATTCCAATCATCAACCACCCTTTCAGTAAAATAATACTTTCTAAGATTAGTTTTGAACTTCCCCCCAGTTAGTTTGAGGTCATGTCCCCGTGTTCTTGATTTTGGTTTCATATTGAAAAGACTGCCCTTCTGAATCTTATTCACCCCCTTGATGTATTTAAAGGTTTCAATTATGTCTCCCCTCTCATGGTTGGATTGGCTCCCTCAATTAAGCATAGCTGAAACCCCAATGAGCAGGCTGGACCCCAGTAGAATGGTCAGGAAAGCACATAGCCCCCCTGGCTATGAACCTCTCCTCCAGGGGAATGAAGAACTCTTCTCTCTATGGTTCCAAACTAATTAATGGACATCAATATATCAAAAATGGATTTGTGGCAAGGGTATATCCCCCAAAAAATCACCTGGGATATTCCCAACTCTACCCGAGCCACCCCAGACCCCCCTCCTCCCCACCACACACCTAGAAAACCCACTTCACTCCAGAACCCCAAGCCACCCCTCTCCCAATATACCCCCCTCCCCATCTAACCCAGCTAAAATGTGTCTCCCCCCTCAAGGCTAAGTGTGGCCCAGTCTGTGAGGGATATCTATGTGAATTTGAGCCTATGCTACCTGTGTGATGCAAAATACTGATGTAATAAGTAACTGCCCAAGCACCTAATGTAAACACCTGCATTTCCTGCAGTGTCCTACCCTCTTACCCAGTGTTTACACATAGGTATTGAGAGTAATGTTGGACTACAATAGTAAGCGTCACCAGTAAGTGAAGGTAATATATGCAGTTAGTGGTGGATGTAGTAAATGTTGTATCCAAGTACTTCTGAGGCAGCTTATAATGGCACAAAGAGCTAACCGTGAATCGCTCCAAATGTGTCCTCTTACGACAAGGGACCTGACATAATCTGCCAGCCTGTTGGCCTGTGAGCTGTGGTCTCTTATTGCTCCTACTCAACCCTGTTGGATTCAGCCTGCCATGCAGTAATTGCTTGTACCTGGTATAGCACTTAGCAGCTGATTCACCTCAACTGGGTGGAGGTGCTCGTAAGAGATCTAGAGTCGGCCCAGTTTTTAAGAACTAGGAGCACAGAAAGAGAGCACACAGAGTCAGATCACACCAAAACCCGACGCACGGGCGTTTATTGGGGAACTTTGGGGTACAGACCACAGAAGAACCAGTCCACAATACACATGTATGACATGGCAGGGCAAACAGGCAACAATCCACCGGGCAGAGGTTGGGCACCGACAGGGTTAACAGTCGACAATCCACAGGGCAGAGGTTGGGTAGCCACAGGGTTAACAGGCATCAGTCCACAGGGCTGGGGTTTGGCACATGCAGGGATAGCAGGCAGCAGTCCACAGGGCAGAGGTTTGGTACACACAGGGTTAACAGGCAGCAGTCCACAGGGCAGAGGTTTGGTACACACAGGGTTAACAGGCAGCCGTCCACAGGGCAGAGGTACACGCAGGGTCACAGGCAGCAGTCCACAGGGCAGAGGTACGCGCAGGGTTAACGGGCAGCCGTCCACAGGGCAGAGGTTTGGCACACGCAGGGTTAACAGGCAGCAGTCCACAGGGCAGAGATTTGGTACACGTAGGCTTAACAGGCAGCCGTCCACAGGGCAGAGGTTTGGCACACGCAGGGTTAACAGGCAGCAGTCCACAGGGCAGAGGTTCGGTACACACAGGGTTAACAGGCAGCAGTCCACAGGGCAGAGGTACACGCAGGGTTAACAGGCAGCCAACAATCCACAGGGCAGAGGTTCAGTACACACAGGGTTAACAGGCAGCCCGGAATCCACAGGGCAGAGGTTTCAGGGGAGGGGGATTCAGCTGCAGCTTGGGACTCCGAATCCAGTAGCAGGTCAGCAGACAACAACAACCAGCTGCCCTTACTCCGGGGCTATTTAAATCCTCCCTGGGCGCACTCCCTGTGTCCAGGTAACCTGAGGCTTGGCGTTGGGTTACCCAGGCAACCAGCCCCGCCTCCCCTGGGACCGGCCTCGATCAAGGAGCGCGGCCTTTGTCTCTAACGGGCACAGAGCGTGGGAAGGCAGGACCACGCTGTGCCCATGGAGAATGGAGGGGGTGGGGGCGAGCAGCGGCAGTGAGGGGGCTGACTGCTCGGTGCTGAGCTGAGGTGGCAGGATGTGGCCTCGGCAGGAGGTGGGGGGGTTGGAGGAGTAGATGCAGGGACAGGGAAGGAGGTGTAGGAGCAGGGATGGGGGGGAAGGTACGCTGACAAACTGTGACAACCCTGTAGTCTCTTATTGCTCCTACTCAACCCTGTTGGATCCAGCCTGCCATGCAGTAAGTGCTTGTACCTGGTTTAGCACTTAGCAGCTGATTCACCTCAAGAGGGTGGAGGTACTCATAAGAGATCTAGAGTTGGCCGGTTATCTGCATGTGTATGTCCGCCCTGGAGATAGTAATCACTGTATAGAACTGCCTATGTTAGCAGTTGCTGTTAGCAATGTACTCTGTTAGGGTATTGCTATTTAGTTGAACAAGTCCAATCAAATGTGGTATTAGCGAAGAGAGCAACAATCTCAAGCCATGTAACAGACACAGGGTCCATCTCCTCACTCTCTTGGGCTGGGAGTGAATTTCCCCAAATATGTTCTCTCAAGATAGGTGACCTGACATACCTTCCGAGCCTGTTGGCCTATATGCTGTAGACTCTTATTTGGCTCCTACTGCTTGCATTAGTATAGCATTTAGCAGCTGACTGACCTCAGCTGGGTGGTGGTGCTCGTAAGAGATCTAATGTCAGCCGGGTATCTGCATGTGTATGTCCGCCCTGGAGATATTAATCCCTGTTTGAGACTGCATGTGCTACTCATGTTAGCAATGCTCTCTGTTAGGAAGTTGCTACTTTGTTGCATAAGTCCAAACATTTAGTATTGCAGAAAAACAATCTCAAAACATATAACAGACCTCTCTCACCCCTCTCTAGGGGACGTCAACAGTGTGCAATAGTCATAACAAGTTCTGCTTCAGGCTCTGCAAGTGCAATTCTCCACAAGATTTCTCTAAGTGCCAAGTAATGTTCACTCTAATAAAAATGTCAATGATGGTATATAAAAATATAGTTGTCAACGACATGCTTACCACTCCCATCGGTAGTTAATAGCTCCAAATAGGTAGTGCAGTCGTTGGAACGTCCGTATGAGGATATTTTTTTAAGCTAAACCTGCTTTAAACTTCTCCAAAACGTTATCCCTAACCTATCTGGTGTGTTCCTTGGCCTTCATGATGCTGTTTGTTCACTAAGGTTCTTTAACAAACCTCTGAGGGCTTCACAGTACAGCTGTAGTTATACTGAGATTAAATTACACACAGGTGGACTCTATTTACTAATTAAGTGACTTCTGAAGGCAATTGGTTCCACTAGATTTTAGTTGGGGGTATCAGAGTAAAAGGCTGAATACAATTGCATGCCACACTTTTCACATATTTATTTGTAAAAAATGTTGAGAACCATTTATCATTTTCCTTCCACCTCACAATTATGTGCTACTTTGTGTTGTTCTATCAGATAAAATCCCAATAAAATACATTTACATTTTTGGTTGTAACATGATAAAATGTGGAACATTTCAAAGGATATGAATACTTTTTCAGGGCAATATACATGCATAGTGGTATATAAATTTAGAGATTTGATTGTCATTAGGGGTCAGAAAGGATTTTTTTTGTCATCTGTTTAAATAAATATCTAGGAAAAAAACGCAGGCTGCCATTGCTTGCCTCTTTTTGAAAATGCTAGTTAGAGCGAGGGCAGAACGTCTAATGTAAAAATGTGCATGTTTCCTCACATAAGTTGTCAATAAAGCAACCCTGTCACCATACGTAAAGCCCAAATAAAAGTATTTCCCATAAAGAAGAAACCAAATGCTTACTTCTCCATTTGGCCATGTCACTGAAGGCTGCTCCAATGCACAGAAAGCCTTGACTGAGGCTTCTATAGAAATTGACACTTCTGGAAGTGCTAGCTCATATTTTAAAATCTTCAGTTTGCTGCAGTGTACCACAACTATTGGTGGTATTTCAGCACATGCCGCAAACATTACAATATTTCACTCCACGTGAAGCCCCATCCCCTCTTCACCAGGGGGGTTGTGCGTTGTCATCTTCGCCCTGGGCAATGGGTGGCCTTGTCCTGGCATAGTTACAGTGAGGAAAATAATTATTTGATCCCCTGCCTATTTTTTAAGTTTGCCGACTTACAAAGAAATGAAGGGTCTATAATTTTTATCATAGGTGTATTTCAAATGATAGAGACAGAATATCAACCAAAAATCCAGAAAAAACATGATACAAATGTTAGACATTGAGTTGCAGTTCAGTGAGTAAAATAAGTATTTGATCCTCATGCAAAATATGGCTTAGTACTTGTTGGAAAGCACAGAGGTAAGATGTTTCTTGTAGTTGGTTACCAGGTTTGCACACACCTCAGGAGGGATTTTGGTCCACTCTTCTTTACAGATCTTCTCTTAATTCTTAAGGTTTCTTGACTGTCCCTTGGCAACTTGAAGTTTCAGCTCCCTTCATAAATTTTCTATAGGATTAAGGTCTTGAGACTGGCTAAGCCACTCCATGATCTTAATGTGCTTCTTCTTGAGCCACTCCTTTGTTGTTTTGGTGGTATGTTTTGGGCCATTGTCATGCTGGAAGATCCATCCACAACCCATCTTCAGTGTTCTGGCTGAGGGAAGAAGGTTCTCATCCAAGATTTTACAGTACAAGGCCATGTTCATTACCCCCTCAGTAAAGTCAGCCTGTGCCTTTAGCAGAGAAACAGCCCCAAAGCATCATGTTTCCACCTCTGTGCTTGACTGTAGGGATGGTGTTCTTAGGGTCATAGTCAGCATTTTTCTTCCTCCAAACACGGCAAGTCGAGTTAATGATAAAGAGCTCACTTTTGGTCTCATTTGACCACAGCACTTTCTTTCAATCCTTCTCTGAATCATTTAGATGTTCATTGACAAACTTCTGATGGGCCTGTACATGTGCCTTCTTGAGGAGGGGACCTTGTGGGCGGTGCAGGATTTCAATCCATGGCAGCATATGGTTTGTTTGGTGACTGTGGTCCCAACAGCCTTGAGATCATTTACAAGCTCCTCCCATGTAGCTCTGGGCTGATTCCTCATTTTTCTCATGATCATCCTTACCCCATGAGGTGAAATCTTGCATGACAGACCAAGGGCGATTGATGGTTATTTTGTATTTCTTCCATTTGCGAATAATTGCTCCAACAGTTGTCTCTATCTCACCAAGCTTCTTGCTGATGGTCTTGTAGCCTATTCCAGCCTGGTGCAGGTCTACAATCTTGTTCCTGATGTCCTTTGACAGCTCTTTGATTTCTTGAGACTGGGGTGGAGGTTCACATTCCAGCAGGACAATGACCCCAAACATACAGCCACAGCTACAATGAAATGGTTTCGATCAAAGCATATTCATGTGTTAGAAGGGCCTAGTCAAAGTCCAGACCTATATTCAATTCAGAATCTGTGGCAAGACTTGAAAATTGCTGTTCACAGACACCCTCCATCCAATATGACAGAGCTTGAGCTATTTTGCAAAGATGTGCACAGCTGGTAGAGACATCCCCAAAAAAACTTGCAGCTGTAACTGCAGCGAAAGGTGGTTCTACAAAGTATTGAATCAGGGGGTTGAATACAAATGCACGCCACACTTTTCACATATTTAGTTGTAAAAAATTTGGAAAACCATTTATCATTTTCCTTCCACTTCACATTTATGTACCACTTTGTGTTGGTCTATCACATAAACTCCTAATAAAATACGCTTTTGGCTGTAACATGACAAAATGTGGAAAATTTCAAGGGGTATGAATTCTATTTCAAGGCACTGTATGTGTTATACATGTGTTTATGCCTAAATAAAACACTGCTTTGCTTCATTCACACTACATGTCTACAAATTGTTACAGCACAAATGTGACAAAATGCTGGGGAAATACCATTTGCATTGTTAAAAGAGGTAGCTGTAAAAGGAGTACACAGGAACTACCCCCAAATTATATTTCAATATATGCACATGTTTTTGAAAAATTGGTAAAAAAAACTGGCTTTCCATAAAGAATTAACTTCAGCAGTGGCAGTTTACTTAGAAATTCTGAACATCTGCTACAGCGTGACTGTCTGCTCAATCAAAGTATACTTTCAGGGTTACTGCAGAGTAAACATCCTATGCTTGGATGTCTTGAATATCTAATTTAATGAGAATCCTAGTATATTCTATAGGCTGGGGTATTGTTCTCCTGAGATATACAATACATTGCAGAGTAAATTAGGTGTGTAATTCAGGAGATTCCCTTTGTGTGTCTATCTAGGTAATGGAATTTGCTTTCTGTGTCTTTCCAGTGGTGTAGCACCTGACTGTAAGGCAGGCCATAGATGAGTAGAAAAATTAATGACTGCTCAAACAAAAATCAAAATATCTGTTCGATTTAACATGAAGCAAAACAGGATCAAAACCAAAACCCAAAAATACCTAAAAAGGTCCTTCGCACCGCGCTGTGGAAATAAATAGTCTCTGTATAGCAGCTGCTATAAATTATACATTGTAGCAAACCAGATATTACGACACTCAGTAATTAGCAGCACTTAATAGTAGTTCATGAGATATACTGTCCACCCAGTGAAAGAATAGGATGGCTTGATGAAGAATCACAGAAATTAAAAACAGTCCATTTAAGTATCGCTTAAATTCATGAATCTTCTCTGTCACTGCATGAGTTAAATTCCACCACACCTCATGAATACGACAGGGCATACACCTCTCCCCATATAGATGTTAACTCACTAGCTGGAGTTGCCTTACAATCTCGTGTTTGGCAAAAGCGTGATTTGTTTCTTAACCCAAAACAACAGGAGATGATCAATCAGCTTGCCTCCCGACCATCAAACACATAGAGGGAAGAGAAAAGCGGTGCCGGACATCGTGTGATATCGTTTAAAATCAAACACTTTATTGAACATCACTCTCCCCCCTCCAGTATTGCACTTACAGACATCAGGGATGAATAAGCGGTAATTATTAGCAGTCTTTACACATATCTCAGCCGTGGGTGTCCTGCAGGGATTTGTCTCTCCACTTGCCATTTCACAACCACCAGCTCATATCCTCCCGCTGTAAAAAAAGTGATTAAAGTATGAATTTACATGCCATGCAGTCTGTATCAGACTAGCTTTGTCCTCAGATGATCGATTTAACATGCGATAGTCCCATCTTTTTTTTTTTTTCATTTGTGCAGCGAAATTACAACATTTTTCCAAGCATTTTAAACATAGTCAATTTTTTTTTCTCTAGATTACTTCAGCTCACACGCATTTCCTTTTTTTTTTCTCATACAAACCCTCTAGTAATAATTAGAAAATAATTTGTTCTGAAAAAAAATTGCAATATGTTCATTTGTTCTGTTTCAATGGCGGCACAAAAATCTTCTGTCGCCACGGCACACTAATTGCGAAAATCAAACAATCAGTCTATCTAGCTGAATTTTCTATCATTTTTCTACTCATCTTTGGCCTGCTTAAGTCAAAAGCCGGGAATGGAATGATAGTGAGTTATGACAAACCCTAAACTGTGTGTGAGAGATGTAGGATTGGTACTCTCTCTTGGTTTTAGGCAGCCATGCACAGACATTGCCAAAAGGCAGAGAAGTTAGATGGAGTGAAGAGATATCATAAACCTCCACTAGCCAGAGTCTGCAAAAAGAGGCTTTGTCATAAGGGATCAAGCAGTGGTGTATTTAGGTTTTGTGCTGCCCTAGACCTGACTAAACTCGTGCCACCCCCCCCCCCCCCACAGTTGCAGAACGCCGGCTGCCCACACAACAGCTCATTGGTTGGGGTCTGCCTCCTGGGCCCTTCGGGACGCCCGGACCCCCACATATGTATGGGCTGCCTCCCCTCTAATGGTGGCCCTGCCTGTATTATCATACTGGCAGCACTAATAGTGCAAGCCGGCGTGGACTCTTTTTGTGCTGCCCCCCTGCAAAGTGCCACCCTAGGCCTGGGCCTTGTTGGCCTAGGCCAAGATACAGCATTGGGATCAAGTCATAAACAGTCTGGTATGAATTAAGAAATACACATCTTTGAGACTGCAATGGTGAGCTAATTCTGATCTTCACAATGTTAAAGAATAATTCTACAGTCTTCACAGTAACTATCACTGCTCAGTAAAAAAGATTTAAAAATTCTGTGGCAGCTGGAAAAGTTAATGCCTCCAGGCAAATGTCCAATATGTCTATGAACCAGCGCTTAAAAAGTCCTTCCTGAATTTACCTCCTTGTATATAAAATTAAATAAACCAAAAAAAAAACAGATCATTTGACCCCTGTTATAGTGCAGTATGCTCAAACTCACTTGGTATTGTGACCCAATAATTGTGTAAATATACTGTATGTAATTCAGTGATTTCCACGACCCAGTGTTCTTTGCTTTATTCTCTCATATTATTGTGATCCTACAAAATAAAAAGCTTCCAATCTCATACCATTCAACAACTATAACAGGGGTATTGAATTAAAATTCACCGAGACCCAGTCAGTAAAATTTTCTTTCAGCAGAGGTCCGAATGTCATGTCGGTACCTGTAGCGCGTTTTCACGTGTGCCAAACCGCATGTTGCTGCAACACCATGCAGCTTGGTTCAGCACAATTTTGGAAAAAAAGGTCAAGGACTTCTTTCTATGGGTTTCTTGCTGGTAGTGCAGCCCATTAAAAATGGGCTGACCTGCTCACGACGTGTGCACCTAATGCATATACACAGATCTCAACTCATTCTTACATCAGTGTCCTCAGACCCCACTACACATCACAGTCCCCTCCCCCTTCACATCAGGATCCCCTCTTGATGAGTGTCCTCAGCTCCCCCTTTACATCACCCTCCTCCACCTCTTTCACAGTAGTGTTCTACTCTTGATGAGTGTCCTTAGCCCCCTTCACATTACTGTCCTCATTGCCCCCCAAATTACATTCCTCAGCCCCTCATACAACTATCCTCAGCCCTCCAACTTTAATGTCCTCAGCCCCCCCACATCACAGTCCTCAGCCCCCCCCCCCACACACTTTAATGTCCTTAACTCTTCCCCCACATTACAGTCCTCAGTCCTTCACTTCAATATCCTCAGCTCCCTCCACATTACAATCATCGCCCCCCCCCCCCCCATTACAGTTCTCAGGTCCAGCCCACTTTAACCACTTACCTACCGAAGCCCTTTTTTACATGTGTTGTTTACAAGTTAAAAACTGTTTTTTTGCTAGAAAATTACTTAGAACCCCCAGACATTATATATATATATATATTTTTAAAACACCCTACAGAATAAAATGGCGATCGTTGCAATACTTTTTGTCACACGTTATTTGCGCAGCATTCCTTCAAGCGAGAGTTAAAAAATAAGACAACAGTAAAGTTAGCCCAATTTTTTTGTATATTGTGAAAGAGGATGTTATGCCGAGTAAATAGATACCATACATGTTACGGTTGAAAATTGTGCACACTTGCGGAATGGCGACAAACTCTGGTACTTAAAAATCTCCATAGGCGAAGCTTTAAAAATTTTTAACGGTTACCAGGTTAGAGGTGCAGAGGAAGTCTTTTGCTAGAATTATTGCTCACACTCTGGCGATTGTGGCTATACCTCTTTTTTTTAGCACTGATCCTTTAAAAAAAAAGTTCTGATCACTTTTATTGCTATCACAAGGAATGTAAACATCCCTTGTAATAGTAATATATGTTGACAGGTACTCCTTATGGAGGAATAGGGGGGTCTAAAAGACCCCCCATCCCTCCTTTGCACTTCACAGTATTCAGATCGCCAAAAACAGTGATTATGTATACTGTCATTTTTTTAAAACCAGCGGCATTAGCTGTAGAGTAAACCGGAAGTGACATTGTGATGTCGATTCCGGAATTTGACGAAGGAGACCTGATCGGAGCCGATTCCGGCTTCCTTCAGGTCTTCTCCTAGCCGATGGATGTGCCCGATCAGAGCTCCAGTCTCCAGGTGAGACGGGAGGCCGGAGAAGAGCGGCGTAAGGCGGCAGGAGGGGGGATAACGACCAAGCGGCTCCCGAGCCTGATCGGCCATTATCGCCGGATAGGTGATCACCCATTCTGAAAAACAGTACCAGGATATAGCCTGCAGCTGCAGGCTATATCATGATACCTCCAATTAAAGCAGCCACCATTTATAAATGGAAATTTGCGTTAAGTGGTTAATGTCCTCAGCCCCCACTTTAATGTCCTAAGCTCCCCCCACTTTAATGTTCTCAGCCCCCCCACATTACAATCCTCAGACCCCTCCACTTTTATGTCCTCACTCTCCCCACATCACAGTCCTCAGCCTCCCCACTTTAATGTACTCAGCCCTCTCATGTTACAGTCCTCAGCTCCTCCCACCTTAATGTCCTTAGCCCTTCCCCCCACATTACAGTCCTCTGTCCCCCACTTTATTATCCTCAGCTCCCTCCACGTTACCATCATCGGTCCCCCCACATTACAGTTATCAGGTCCCCCACTTTAATGTCTTCAGCCCCCACTTTAATCTCCTAAGCCCCCCAACTTTAATGTCCTCAGCTCCCTCCACATTCCAGTCCACAGCTCCCCCCACTTTAATTTTCTCAGCCCCCCACAGTACAATCCTCAGGTCCCTTCACTTTAATGTC
>BLSH010418940.1:524304-557569 GCA_018402905.1 Glandirana rugosa
CTTCGGTATAGTGACAAGATTTTAGTAGAAGTTTGACACACTTTTTTCATATTTAATCGGCCCTCTTGGGTATAGTGACAAGATGTTAGTAGACTTTTGACACACACTTTGAATTTGTTATCGGCCCTCTTCGGTATAGGGACAAGTTTTTAGTAGACGTATGACACACACTTTGAATTTGTTATCGGCCCTCTTCGGTATAGGGACAAGATTTTAGTAAACTTTTGACACACACTTTGCATTTGTTATCGGCCCTCTTCGGTATAGGGACAAGATTTTAGTAGTCGTTTGACACACACTTTGAATTTGTTATTGTAGAACAGTGATATGGGTTCTCCCGGCTAATTTATACTTTTTTCACACAGTTTGAAGATGATTTTAGAACAGTGATATGGCTTCTCCCGCTAATTAATACTTTTCACTCACAGTTTGAAGATGGTCCACATTACCTCCATTTTTGATTTTTTTTATGTCATTTTTGTTTAAAAATGCTTTTAAGTTATTTCCCTGTCCCCATTTCTTTGTAGGGCACTTGTCTGACCCTTGCCCCCATTTCCTTCCTTTTGCAGACTTCTAGGACTTTCCAGGACTTTTTTACAGCAATTTTTAGAACTTTTAGTAAAATTACCAGAACCCCAAACACTGACTTTTTTTGAAAAGTCTGGGTTCGGGTCCGGGTCCCGGAGACCCAAAAGTTCGGTACGGTATGGGCTCAACTCTATTGTTAACCCATTACTTCTTCCCTGAAAAAGATCTTATTGCATAACTCTGAGATGTACATTATTTTTCAATTTATGTTAACCCAAAGGTTTTTTTCACTTCTGGCAGTGTATCACTTACCTTTATACCATTTCAGGATATTCCTTGGACTTGAACTGTTTAAATTTCAATAAAAACTGGAAAAACGGTGGTGTTCTAAAACGTCTGGCTAATATATATATATATATATATATATATATATATATATACACACTGTATATATACCCAGAAGCTATGGGCAACAATAGTAAACTATTAAACATAGGAGCACTTGCCTATTAGTCCCTTTAGCGGCAGCTTTCCCATGGACAGGACATGTGGTGTCAGACTCTCTACTTCCTCCTTCTGGAATTTCCAAGCTGGACCCCATAAACAGGGAACTATGTACATAAATAATCTCTATGAACAATAAGCAGCACAGCCACTTACAGACAGTAGAGGGCAGAAGATCCCTACACAGGTTTAGTGGTATGTTGAACTAAGGCTGTGATTAAAGAGCCAGTAAACCCGTGTACATGTGAGTACTTATAATGCAGGTTTTCTTATTCATTGTTTCGGTAGTATAATACATTAGACCTTAGTCCTCCTAGAAGAAACATACACCAGAAGTGTATCATGTTTGGTATTATACATGACAATAATATTCTGCTAAATAATATGCTGGTTTGCAATTTTGGAAACTTTGACAAATAAAAATATTAATGTGCCCAGGATAATTGGCATTATGGCGTATGTCTGCTTGGCATAATAACACATTCCTGCAAACCTACAACACACCTCCAGATCCTTTGAATGGATGGAGTTAGTTTTTTTGACACACTTTCACTTACCACCAAAACTACTAAGGATTATTGTGACTCTTGAACCATCAGATTGGACTTAAGCTGGCCATAGATGAATTGAAACTCGGTAGACCAGCAATATTTTGTTCCAGCTATAGCTGTTACTGTTTGACCAAAGTGAATATACTTTTGAAAAAATGGCAATGTTGGAAAATTTTCATTTGATCTGCAGCTGCAGCCAATCAACTGCAACACTGCTCAATGTGACAGCAAAGGAGTCCGTCTGTTTCTTTTCAATCAGTCAGTGGGCTGAAAAAAAAATGACCCATCTGTGGAAAGCCTTACTTTTTATGTGATCTAAATCCTGAGGAAGTTGTAAGGATGAAATTCATTGACTGGAAGTAACATTTACCTGGAAGTGCCGATCTATGATACAGTGATAAAGGCGCAGATATATGGTTTTTATGTGAGTGGGTTTTTTTTATATAGCACTATGCATTTTTACATTACTTCACTATGAAAGTTTTTTATGTGGTCTGTCTAAGTTGGACTGGAGGATTAAAGCTGATTGAGGACATCTGACTGATTTCTTTGCTCTTGTAGGTGAAAAATGTGGTGGGAGTACAAAGATGAAGATTAAACATTGTTTTATGGAGAAAGTGGTCTGTGACTTGCCTATTGAATAAGGGAGTCAAATCTGCCTGATACGCATTTCTTCTATGAGAATTCACCAGTGGCTAATGGTTTACAGGGATACACATTTTCTCATGTGGAAAGTGCTATTTTCACCCACTTCTTGGTAAAGGGGCATACAGTATATGTTGGGTAAGCAGGGATATTGGCACATAGTGGATTGATACTTTAGCACTCTTTGTTAACAAGTTGTGTAAGTAATCATTTATCATTTCATTTGGGATTTATATAATATACTAAACTATATTATATTTTTGGCTCCATCCTTGAGCATTGGCATATGGACTACATAACCTGTGGAGTAGAAGAAAGGTGATATTGAATTTTTCGCATTCAAAGGTGGAGTAAAAATACGAGGTCAAAGCTCAATATATGGAGTCATATATTCCTGGTGAACTTTTAAATAGAAAATATTTGTGATGAAAGAGTGATGATAGTTTACCTTTGTGAGTATAATACTTTTTTTAAAAATTGGGACTTTTCTCCTTCTAATCTATTTTTAACTGAGAAAGAATTAAGTGCCTGTAGAGTGGATCAATTTATTGAAAACCTGTTGGAGCTGCTTCAAAGAATATTGGATTGAAAAGTTGCTTCTTGACTCACTTATTTTAAGTGGTCAGTAATTTCTTATGAGCCTCCATAAATTTTTCTTATTCACAGCGATTATGGTGAAGAAGTTGTGGGAACTAGTTGAGTAAATTTATTTGAAAAGACTTACTTAACGTAGAACTATAGGCAAAACTTTACATTTTCATTTTGCATAGAGCAAAGGAGGGTTATAACCCCTGTGGGATTTTTTTTTGCGATCTATGTGCCATTTCTGAGATTTTCTTTCACATCCTGTCATATAGCCAAATGGGAAGTGAGAGGAAATCCCTGCAAAATTAAGGGAATTCTTTGGGGACCCCTAGGTCACCAGAACTAGTGTCCCTATTTGAATATTTCCCCTCTATTACTTTTCTGGGGACATCCCAAAATGTGGGATTTTCTTTTACTTTTGCTTTCAATGATAATGGTAACCAAGACAAATAGAGAGGGGGAATCTCTTTAATGGAGGCACAGACAGTAATAAAAACTGACAAGTGTTCTCATCCCTCTCCACTCTATCCAAAACGGAAAAAAAGGGTTTGCCTTTAGTTATAATTTAATAATTTTATATTTTGACTCACATATTTATTTCACTATTGGGGCATAATTGCACTTAGCTATATTGGATTTTAACACTTTTTTGGTGGGGTTTTAGTTTTTATTTCATTCTGTTTGAGTAGCACTGGAGGACACATTCATTTGATTATAAAACACAGAGGGGGGGCGTGGTTTGGAGCTGGACCGAGATGGCCGGCTAGTCTGTGAGCTCTGGGACGCAGGAGAGAGCTACAAGTCTAACCGAGCCCACAACAACCGCAGACATGGGTAGAAACAACGGGAACTCAACCCCGGGGCCGATCCCGCTCACCCAGGGATCCCGGCTCTCAGACCAGACATGTTCCAGCTCCAGTCGCAGCAGCCAGCCACAATCTCTCCTACAATGCAGCCGCTTAATCTACAGGACCTCCATGCTGTAGCTAAGGACATCAAAGCTACACTGGCTAATGCAGTGACAGACCTCATATGGGACTTCCAGGCCATAGCCACACGGATAGATCACATTGAGGAAATGGCCGCCTGCCATGACACGCCATACAACAGCTCCAAGGTACCTCACACACCCACAATGTCCAACTCAGGGAGTTACACAGGCACACGGAGGACCTGGATAACCGTAGTCACAGGCACAACCTCAGGGTAAGAGGGCTCCCTGAGTTGATCGAATACAACCAAATAGCTCAGGCCACCATAATTCTCTTTAACGATTTACTAGGCAGACCCAGTGAGTCCCCCATAGGGTATGAACATCTCCACAGGGCTCTCAAACCCAGGGGAAGAGAATCTGACCCACCCAGAGATGTGATTGTCTGTCTAGTCAGGTTTAAACTGAAAGAGGAGATCCTGAGAAGGGCAAGGGACCGCCGTAACCTACTTTTTCAGGGTACAGAGGTCAAAATATTTCAAGACCTATCACCCATAACCCTGCAGAACAGAAGGGACATGCAACCCCTCCTGGACCTACTACGCACAAAAGGGATCCAGTATCGCTGGAAATTCCCTTTCTGTCTTTTGGCTACTGCGAATGGACACACAGCAACCCTGCGAGTACCAGAAGACCTGCAGTCCTTCTGTGATACACTGCATCTCCCTCACATAGAATTACCCGATTGGTACAGTGTCTTCCAGATCCCCCAGCTGCAGCGTGCCACGTCAATGGACACCATACCAGTGTGGGATGAATTCCACATTAGGCGTCGGAGATCTCCCTCACCGCGCGCAGCCACTACACAGGCTATCAATAACGGCAGCCCAACGGCTTCACCTCTGCATAGAAGGCCAAGGCAGGAGGCTATGGACTCAGATGCCATTCGCCTTTGAAGGACAACCATATCACCTGCTCATTTGAGGTACGACACGGCACTTTCCTTGCTGCCTTCTGTCTCCACCTCAAACCCAACCTGACGCCACCATACATATTTGAATAATAATCTCTAATAATGTAAACTGGCAATTAATGGACTCGCTTATGGATACGGACGGTAGATTCAAGGGTTCCATACGCGGACGACCAGTTACCTTAGCGAATATCTACAGCCGAACTTGGCTCATGTCAGCTTCTATAGATCACTCGCGCAAATCCTCTCAAACTTCCAAGAAGGTCTAACCATTCTCGGAGGTGACTTCAATGTAGCCATGTACCCAATGTTAGATACATCCTCTGGCACTTCATCACTTCCCTTGATGGCATTACGCCAAATCAGGCTGCAACTCCAGGATCTCCTCTTGCACGACACCTGGCCCACACTTCACCCCAACGACAAAGACTACACCTTCTTTTCTGCCCCTCACAACAGATATTCAAGACTAGACTACCTGTTTATATCCCAAAGAGATCTCCATCTTCTAACAAATGCGACCATAGAACCGATGCTCCTTTCCGACCACAACCCTATATCCCTGACTCTGACTCTCCTTGACGGAAACACCAGTACCAACATTTGGCGACTAGACGCTTCCCTACTAACATCAGAACCCAACATTAACCAAATCCGTACAGACATCTGCCAATTCTTCCTTGAGAACGAAACCCCTGACACAGCTCCAATTACTTAATGGGAAGTGCACAAATGCGTTATCCATGGGAGATTCCTCATGCTCAAAGCAGCCCATCAAAAGAAGACCTTAGACCTCCTCCAAAAGATCAGGTTGTTAGAATGCACCCACAAGCAGTAACAAGATCAACAAGCCTATCAAGGGCTAACACGAGCTAGGACACTATTGAGGGAAGAGACTGACCAGAAAAAAGCTATTTTACGAGTTTGGAAACAAGAGTGGGAAATTCTTAGCCAGAGCCATTCAAGCTAAAAAAGCGAATGCAACTATACATACCATCAAAGACCCTCAGGGCAGAGTCAGCGTCACGATCCCACAGATATAGCAGCCCAGTTTGAGTCCTTCTACTCTAAACTATACAACCTGCCCCAACACTCTCCCAGACCTCAGGAAGGTCCCACAAGACATAGCTTCATTAAGGCCTTCCTCGAAAAACACTGCCCTAAGCCCATCACCATAGCAGAGGCCCAACACCTAGAAAACCCCATCTCAAAAGAAGAATTCAACACAGCGATCAAACAACTGAAGACAGGTAAAAGCCCTGGCCCTGGCGGATTCACAGCGGCATACTTTAAAATATTTGCTGAACCCCTAATGACACCATTCC
Source organism: Glandirana rugosa (assembly GCA_018402905.1). Taxonomy (NCBI): domain Eukaryota; kingdom Metazoa; phylum Chordata; class Amphibia; order Anura; family Ranidae; genus Glandirana; species Glandirana rugosa. The sequence goes on from BLSH010418940.1 coordinate 530,347, forward strand.
TCAAAACTTTCAACTCCCTCTCCTCAGGCACACCTCCCTTCCATAGATTACTGGAAGAACACGTTACATGAATACCGAAAGAAGGTAGCGATACCACATCAGTTTCTAACTACAGGCCGGACATACTTTAAAATATTTGCTGAACCCCTAATGACACCATTTCTCAAAACTTTCAACTCTCTCTCCTCAGGCACACCTCCCTTCCATAGATTACTGGAAGCACACGTTACATGAATACCGAAAGAAGGTAGAGATACCACATCAGTTTCTAACTACAGGCCGATTTCGTTGCTGAATGTAGACGTAAAAATCTTTGTGAGAATCCTGGCAAATCGCCTCCTGCCCCACCTACTTACCTTGATTCATAAGGATCAAGTGGGATTTGTCCCAGGGAGAGAAGCCATCAAGACCCTCAACCTGAACCATTGGATGACCACACACAACTGTAAAGGATTCCTCCTGTCCTTGGATGCGGAGAAGGCATTCGAAAGTTTGGCATGGGAGTACATGGAAGCGGTCCTAAGGCATCTAGGCATACAGAACAGAATGCTGAAATTTATTACGTCACTCTATACAACACCGGCCACCCGAATAAGGGTCAACGGCCACCTGTCGGATGCCTTCTCGATCCAAAACGGGACGAGACAGGGTGTCCACTGTCCCCTGTCCTCTTCATTTTGAAACTAGAGCCCCTTTTCTGCTGTCTTAGATCCAACAATGCTATAAAGGGTATACCCACTGAAAAGAAGACCTATAAGTTGGCTGCCTTTGCAGACAACATAATGTTATTTCTCAGAGACCCCCATACCTCTATACCGAACCTACTAAAAGATTTTGCACTTTTTCAGTGGTTATCTAATTTTAAAATGAATTTCTCAAAATCCCATGCCTTAAATATTAATCTCCCCAGGGAACAAGTAACATTAGTGTCAAAACAACTTCCCTTTTCAGTGGAATGACAATACAATTAAGTACCTAGGCATACACATAACAACCAACCTAGCAGACCTATACTCTAAAAACTTCATACCACTTTGCGCCATAAAAGAGGACCTACGCAAATGGGACAAGCCTCACTTTTCATGGTTTGGTAGGGCGGCCATGCTAAAAATGAATATCCTCCCCCGACTACTATATATCCTCCAAACGATCTCCATCAAACTCTCCCCCCGACATTCTTTCAGGCATACAAATGCTGATGTGTGAATTTCCTCTGGGGCAAAAACGCCCGAGAATCAGCTATGACCAACTGACCAAACCCAAAACAAAAGGCGGAATTGGCCTCCCAGATCTGAAAAACTATTACTGGGATAGTCACCTAGCCAGAATTGTAGACTGGGCGGTACACCACAAATGTAAAGACTGGGTAAATCTGGAGGACTCCTTCTCCTCCCTACGGTTAAAACCCCCCCTGGCTCCAACCACAGCACATTCCGACGGAGCTAAAGGAACACCCACTGATATACCCAACACTGTGTAGCTTTAGAGAAGTATGCAAAAAAAGACACCTGTCATCTAACCGCGGCCGCTCACTCCAATTACACTTAACCCAGCTTTCCCTCCTGGTATGACCCGACAATTCCTCAGAGACACCTGGGCCCACTCAGATATGCCAGCGTACCACATCTTCCACAGTGAAACTCTTCTAGTTCACAACAAATTAGCAGCCAACACGACAATATATTCATTCCCTCTTTGGGTCTACTTTCAAATCCGACACTTCCTTTGAGACATTGACCATGATTCTACAGTATCCAGAGCTCTTACTCCCTTTGAAAACCTCTGCTCACAATCTGAACCTCAACAACACATAATCTTCGTTAATCCACTACATGCTCTTCGCAGAGACGGCGCCCAACTTAGGGAGGGCTTGTCAAAGCTGGGAAAGGGAGCTGAACCTACAGCTGACAGAAGAGCAATGGGAACGGCTATTCATGATAGCACTCAAAGGTTCCCTCAATGTCTCGGTCCAGGAACAAAATTTCAAAATTCTGACGCGGTGGTATCGCACCCCTGTCTTACTCCACAAATACGATCCGAATACTCCTGATATGTGCTGGAGATGCTCCCGGGAACCTGGTACAATGTTGCATATATGGTGGTCATGCCCCCTCCTGCAAAACTTTTGGTCACAAGTACATGAATTAACAATGCATATTTCATCTTATGCCCTAGAATACACCCCGACACAGTATCTTCTCCACCACTCTGTGGCTGTGGCGGCACACACATACCGAAAATCTCTAGTAGCACATCTGATCAATGCAGCCAGGATGTGCATCCCAATTCACTGGGGCTCATCTCATACCCCGTCCATCCTGGAATGGTTTAACTGCATCAACAAAATTGCAGAAATGGAGGAATTGATATACATAGCCTGAGCTTCCCCAGCAAAATTCTCGCACACATGGGCTTGCTGGATTCATTTCAGCACCATGGACAAATATACATCGATGATGAACGGGTCCCACACTGCCATGACAGACTAAAAAGGCGGACTTGACAGACCACATTCTGCACTTTCCCAGGGGAAGCGCGGCCCCCCGCCCCTAACCAAGGGACGAGTACGGGGGGTCGTGATCCCAAAACCTCTCTCGTAAGCTTCCCAATAACGCTTTTAAGATACACCCTCCCCAAGTACCATTCCAAAAGAAAACACAAACAGAATCTAGCATCTGGTGGAGGCCGAGGAGATAAGACCCCCTGCCCTGCACCTTAACCCTCTCCCCCCCTTCCTTCCCTCCCTCCTCCCCCCATCCTCCCTTAAACTACTTTACATACACACCTCAGCTTAGTACCTCAATGCACGCCCTAACGACCAAAGACATCCTGCTTTACCGGATGGAACTCGCCATAATCACGACCCTACGACATTCAAGCTTGCACCCCACACATCCACGCAACTTATTAAGTGAGTACCCAAACCTTCCCTTACTTCTGATAACAGTAGGAGATAACAAGGGATACTCAAGACATTACTCCGCACTCTTGGGGTAAAGTTCTTATCTTCTTTGACTCAATATCGGATTGTTGTTAGGAATTGGGACGGAAAAAGGCACACGCGTGCTATGTCTTTTGATATTTGTAAGTCCTGTTTTATAAGTTGTACAAATGATTACTCTGTATTGGAGTGTGTTAAAATTGACCTTGTATTTCAAGCGTACTTTACTCAATAAAGATTTATTGTAAATAAATAAATAAATAAATAAAACAGGGAGTGTTGGATTCCTCTGGCAGATACACGGGGGTTATTTTTAGGTGGGTGGGTGGTTTGCTATAGATAGTGCAGGTTTCTCTGTTATTTGGTATCACACATGATCATAATTTTATCCTGCTAAATAATATGTGGTTTGTAGGTTGGGAAACATTGTCATATGGAAATATTGATGTGCCCAGGAGAGTTGGCATTAAGAGTATGTGCACTGGGCATATTAACACATTCCAGCCAACCTATAACACACTTCCAGACCCATTAGTTGGATGGAGTTAGTTTTTTGACACACTTTGGCTTACCACTAAGGATTATTGTGACTCTTGAAACATCAAACTGGACTTTAGCTGTCAATAGATGGATCAAAATTCGGTCAGTTCAAAAGGGACCAGCCATATTTTGATCCATCTATGGCCATTCCTGCTCGACAGAACTAGAATGTTGAAAAAGTTTAATTTGTTCTGTGACTGCAGCCCATAGGTGTGCACAGCCTATTGCATTAGGGTGTGCACCCCAAAGCTCAAACACATTTGCGTATAGATACTGATGGTGTCAGTAGAGCATTGCACGCTGTCAGTAGGGCAGAGATTGGTGTCAGTAGTTTTTATTTTTAATTATTTTTTACAATTTTATTTTTATTACTATTAGTTTATTACTATTTTAGTAGCCCCATTATGGAGCTTTGGTAAAATATCAGGGGTCTAAACAAGGGCAATCTGCACCACAAGGGGTGATTAGGGTGTATCCAGGCACACCTGGCACACCCTGTGTGCACGCCTACGCTGCAGCCAATTATCTACAGGGCCGATCAGTGTATTTTTACAGCAGAGAGGGCTGTCTGTTTCATTTTGATCAGCCCACTGGCTGATCAAAAAAAAAAAAAAAACAACCCACCTGTGGGAAGCCTTACTCTTTAAGGCTACATTCACACCAGCAATTAGGGCCGGTACAAATAGTAGCGCCAGGAATCTGAGATTCCTGCTGTAGCTCCCAGTGGCTAGGTGCAGCCTCTGGCCCCATTCACTATAGTGACAAGTTGTCGACGGCTGCAGCTATTCGCACTTTGTGTGCATCCAGCAGCAATCAGACCAGCAGGTAATCGCTGGTTGTGCAGAAAGCCCAGAATAACCATGGCTATCGGTGACCTGTCATTATAGGGAACTGGGCCAGCGGCAACACCTAGCCACTGAGAGCCACAGCAGTAACTACTGTTACAATTCGCAGGTGTGAATGCAGCTTAAGTGATCCAAACACTGCATTGAACCAAAGATCAGGCAGATTCTACTTAACAATCTTTTATTTTTTTAAATTTTTATCTATTGTTGTTTATGTCTGTTTTGTAGTATCTTCTTTTCTTTTCTTTTCATTAAAACTATATTTTAAAATCATTAAACTGAGTCTGTGATAGCTCTTACTAAAAATGAATATTAATCTGCTTCAAGGATAATTTATAGTTTTCCCTGAACCCAGCGCTCTTTGTTAATTTTGTCTGAATATGTGTTTGTATATTTTCTCTTGGTGCTTTCTGGCTGCTGCTATATTAAATTGCAAGACTTTGTACTGACATTAACCCTTAGTGTGCTTTCTTGTTCCTTGGCCACTAATTGCCAATGTTAGCAGCGCCTAAATGTTTTTCTATTAATCTCTGCTATTGGTTATTCATTTATATTTCTATACTTGTTGAGTCTCTAGACCTTGATATATTATCGCTTAAAATCTGTTATGTCTTATAAAATCATATAAATATAAATTCATATATATCTACACATATTGCCCATGAATTAGCTTATAAGCATGGCATATAAAATAGCATATAAAAACGCATATAAAGAAATATCATATAAAATGTATATATATAAAGTCCATAAAACAGAGGTTCTCTATTAGTTTCCCCCCATAATATGTTCCAGAAAGTCCCTCTTTTTGGGTTGCTTCCAATCTTTTTTGGGGTTAGATTCATCATCCACATCATCCCTTATTAAAGGGATGATGTGGCAACCCTAGTTTAGACATACTGCATCAGTGATGGAGAGAGAGATCATGTGAAGGGGTTTGAATTGGAGAAAGAGCTCACTTCTTTGATGAGGAAGGTGAATAGTAATGACTGGGCCTCGCTTAGCAACCTTCTAGCAAAGACCTGGGAGTTTCCAGGTCTGGCTTCATGAGATGGGGATATAAATTCCGTTAAGCTACACAATCCAACGGAGAGTGGATCAATAACAGGAGAAAGGCACAAGAAAAGACCACAGGGGTTACCGGCTCACCCGTAAGAGACAGCGCTGAAAGACCATAACTCTGGTAAGTGGGGATCTAAAAGGGGAAGAGAAAAAGGAACACCATCTGCTGGGAAGAGAAAACGTTTTCTCTTTGTGGACTGGTTCCGAATCTAACCAAAAAAAAGATTGGAAGCAACCCAAAAAGAGGGACTTTCTGGAACATATTATGGGGGGAAACCAATAGAGAACCTCTGTTTTATGGACTTTATATATATACATTTTATATATTTCTTTATATGCGTTTTTATATGCTATTTTATATGCCATGCTTATAAGCTAATTCATGGGCAATATGTGTAGATATATATGAATTTATATTTATATGATTTTATAAGACATAACGGATTTTAAGCGATAATATATCAAGGTCTAGAGACTGAACAAGTATAGAAATATAAATGAATAACCAATAGCAGAGATTAATAGAAAAACATTTAGGCGTTGCTAACATTGACAATTAGTGGGCAAGGAACAAGAAAGCACACTAAGGGTTAATGTCAGTACAAAATAAAAATGAATATTGCTTCAGTGAAGAAGCTATCATAGTGTAAACTCTTTTACATTCTTGTCTAAATGTGGCAGCGAGTGATATACAGGGTGGGCCATTTATATGGATACACCCTAATAAAATGGGAATGGTTGGTGATATTAACTTCCTGTTTGTGGCACATTAGTATATGTGAGGGGGGAAACTTTTCAAGATGGGTGGTGACCATGGCGGCCATTTTGAAGTTGGCCATTTTGAATCCAACTTTTGTTTTTTCAATAGGAAGAGGGTCATGTGACACATCAAACTTATTGGGAATTTCACAAGAAAAACAATGGTGTGCTTGGTTTTAACGTAACTTTATTATTTCATGAGTTATTTACAAGTTTCTGACCACTTATAAAATGTGTTCAATGTGCTGCCCATTGTGTTGGATTGTCAATGTAACCCTCTTCTCCCACTCTTCACACACTGATAGCAACACCGCAGGAGAAATGCTAGCACAGGCTTCCAGTATCCGTAGTTTCAGGTGCTGCACATCTCGTATCTTCACAGCATAGACAATTGCCTCCAGATGACCCCAAAGATAAAAGTCTAAGGGGGTCAGATCGGGAGACCTTGGGGGCCATTCAACTGGCCCACGACGACCAATCCACTTTCCAGGAAACTGTTCATCTAGGAATGCTCAGATCTGACACCCATAATGTGGCACCCCCAGCACGGTGGTTCTATTTACTACATGACCGTTCAATCCACAGGAATAGACCAAGGAATTTTGGTCTGTTCCTGTTGATCGGTCCCAGCGAATGGGATGCCTCCCCTCTCTGCATTCTTTTCCGTTGCAGAGAGGAGAAAAAGACATCAGAAACGTGAGTTGCACTAACACTACACTGACACCAGTACACATGTAAAGGGCCCCAGCATCAGTGGGAAGAGGGAAGGGCCCTGGCCAGGGGTCAGGGGGCCCTTCATAATTTCTTGCACCGGGGCCCTGAAGGTTCTAGTTACGCCTCTGAATCAGATCGTTCACTGATCGCTGTACTTGTGACCGATGTGACACTAATCAGTGTTAGGGTAGGTAGTATTAGGCTTAGGTAGGGATAAATACCCCCCCTTACCCCCCCAATAAAGTTTTTAACCCCTTTATTGCCCCTTGTCACCTGTGATCACGGTATAAGTGTCACGGGTGACACTAGCTAGCTACATTTTTTTTTTCCCATCAGGTTACCCTCCGTATATATAATATATATACCTTTTATAGGTTTTAACCCCCGATCACCCGACGGTGACCCCAGTTAGGTTTTAGTGATAGGTGCTAGATACTATTGCAGTATCTGATCAGATCAATATCTGATCTGATCAGATCTATATTAGAGTCCCCACTAAAAAATGGGGCATTAGCGGGATCAGCCCAGATACCTGCTAGCACCTGTTTTTAGCCCCTCTGCCCACCCCAGCCCACCCAAGTGCAGGATCAATTGATTGCTGACACTTACCAAACACATCACACATATCTGCAGCTTTGGCAGAGATCACGCCCGATCCCTGCGAAATCTGACAGTGATTTTGGTACCGACTTGAAACAGGCTCTGACAACCAGGTGCACTTTTTTGCCTGTGAGTCACACTAGTGTACCTATAAATTTAGAAGCCATGTCAAATACAAGGTACACTAGTGAAGAGGCCTACGCGTTGTTAAGTATGACAGATGAGGGCAATGGGGAAGCCTCACTGTCAGATTCAGGCTCATCATACAAACTTGTAGACAACAGCTGCTCCATGACAGATAGCTCTGACGATGGAGTGGTTCCTGCTAAGGTCAGGCGTAACAGATCCCGTTTTGCTGTCACTGAGGTGCATGAACTGCAGGGCTCTTGTATAGATTAGAGAACCAGTACTAGTGTCGCTACTCCTTCTGGTGACCTGGCAAGCACCAGCGGCCTAGTACATCCTGGTCATACAACCAGCACTGCAGTAGCACTTGGTGACGTGGCGAGTCCCATAAGTGCAGTTCGAGCTGGTGTGGCTAGCACAAGTAGTGTCCCGCAGCCATGAAGACAATGACGAACACAGGCCTGCAGAGCCCATAGTGCCTACTGACGCGCTTGCAAACCCTGATTGGCAACCCACCACTGATGCAGCACCTGTACTTCCCCCATTCACTGGCCAATACAGTTAACTTTAGGGCCATTGATTTTTATTCACTGTTTTTCACCGAAGATCTCTATAGATCTATTGTGGACCAAAGCAGTTAATATGCTGGTCAATACATTGCTGCTAATTCCCATTTGTCACTTGCCAGAGATTTGAAACAAATTGCGGTTTCCGAATTTAAGATCTTTCTGGGCCTTACCCTCAACATAGCATACATAAAGAACCTGAATTGTGGTTAAATTGGTGCATTGACTCAATTCATCATATGTATGCCTTCTCTGCTTGCATGGCCAGGACACGATACAGGCAGATCCCGCGGTTCATGCATTCAAGGACAATAAACTCGCTCATCCATATGGGGACCCTGAATATGACTGTCTCTACAAATTTCAGCTCCTCATAAACCACTTCAACCAGCAGTTTGCAGCACATTTTATTCCCAACCAAGTTGTGTGCATAGACGAGTCCCTGATTAAATTTGCTAGCCGTCTTGCTTTCAAACAGTACGTCCCCAGCAAGCGTTCCAGATACGGGGTCAAGTTGTATAAGCTCTGTGACAGGGCCACAGGCTATACATGTAGTTTTATGGTTTATGAGGGCAAAGATAGTCACTTAGAGCCGGAAGGATGCCCAGACTACACGGGAGTGCTGGGAAAATTGTGTGTAGTTTGGTGTCACCCTTATCTGGAAAGGGGTACCATTTGTACATGGACAATTACTACACAAGCGTGCCACTTTTTAGTCACTTGTTTGATCACCAAATTGGCGCATGTGGCACCGTGCGATCTAATCACCGGGGCTTCCCCCAATAGCTGGTAGAATCCCGACTTAGTCGGGGGAGAGAGCCTGCTTGAGATGTAGTAATTTGCTTGCGATGAAGTGGAGAGATACAAAGAATGTTTCCTTTCTTTCCTCCATTCACGCAGACACGGCTATCCAAATTAGAACGGTGACTGGTGTTGTGGAGAAACCCCTCTGTGTCCACGAATATAACCATGGGAGGGGTGGATCTCAACGGCCAGTTATTGGCTCCATACTTAATTGCCTGTAAGTCCAGACACTGGTACAAAAAAGTGTTGGTTTACTTATTCCAATTGGCTTTGCTGAACGTTTTTGTGCTATACAAAGCGTCAGGATGGACTGCACCTCTCCTTCAATTCCAGGAAAAGGTAATCAGAGCCCTTCTGTATCCAGATGGTTCTGCACCCCATGTTCCCAATCCAAATGCATTGAGCCAGCTGCATGGACGGCATTTTCCACATGCCATCCCTGGTACCCCTACCCAACAAGCCCCGCAAAAAAGTTGTTGTGTCTGCTGACGACGCGGATATAGGCGTGACACCCATTATTATTTCTGAACCTGGTTTGGCCAGCCTGGTCTCTGCATCGGTTAATGTTTTGAGCGCTACCATACACTAGTTGAGTATTAGCGTAGGGAACAGCACTACACGGGAATAGGGCACACGTTCACAAGGTCTCCAAAGATGTCACCGCATTTTTAGAGACCCTAACCTTTGCTATTTACTATATTAAAAAAAGTACCAAAAAAACAAAAAGAAAATTAAAAAAGTTATAAAAAACAAAAAAATAAAAAAATAATAAAAGCCAAAAACAGTTGTATCTCTATTTTCTCTATATTCTCTTTCTATTGCTCTCTCTATTGTTTTTTATGCATATCTGTAATGTTTTGTTGCTGTTTACTGTTTATTATCATGTTTTTTTTTTTTTTGCAGGTATGTAATGTTTTTATAATGTTTTCATGTAACGTTTAATTATTTTTTCTTCTTAGCAGGAATGTTATTTTTTATATGTTACTGTGTTTTATTAATCTTTATTTGGTTTTCAGGTACACCAGCTGCAGCAAGGATATAAGGTGTGTGAGCCCTCGCGCTACTATGTGTGGTAATCAGAGTAAAATATCTATAGGTTGCTGCTGTACCTATATATATGGCAAGTATATACAGTGATGGTTTTTCGGAGATGGTACTGCGCAGCCTATTATCCAAGCATAAACAGACAAAAACTAGTATAATCCATGTGATGGCTCAATAGACAGTTCTCATGTGTCACAGTGTACCTGATGACCTGTGAGATGTGCTGCAAACTTCCTACACTTGCACATATGGATATTGAAAAGAGGTTATAAAATACATGTAGCAAACATCACGTGCTGTTTAAAACAAATCAAAATAAGTGGATACAGTGCTAGAGTGGTAAGTGAAAACAGTGGATAATGTTGCACAACTTGTGTGTTAATTATATGATTCAGACTCCCTCTGATCCCAAAGCAAGCTATATGTATATAGCAATAAAAATCATATAAATCAAACGAGTATAAAATGGATATAAAATGGATGATACAACATATAACGTGATAGTAGAATACAGATCATCGAATAAAAAGTCCTTTTTCAAATATGATGATAATAAAATAGTAACAAAAGTGACTTGTGCTCCAAGTGTCCATTAAAACATTTTGTGGTACGCTTGTGTAAGGAAAGCCTCTTTTGCAGGGGGGTTAATGTGTCATCATCCCCATGAAGGATTCCTCTAGACCGGTGCTCCAATCCCCCTAAGTGCTCTCAGAACTCTCACCTCTGAAATGCAGGAAATGTGCACGTAAAGGTTTCTTTTGGACCTCACTCTCCAATCCCACACTGCTTTCGCGTCACTCTTTGGGTGGTTAAACGATCGTTGCGACCGACCGGTTGTGAGTCACCTCTTACGATCTAAACCTCCATATAGCTCAGGTATGAAAGAAGAGACAAGAAGCTTCCATGGTGTAGTAGGTTAAAAAACTCCAAGGCATTTATTACATCCAATAAAAGATGTTCACATAAAAATGCGGTAAAATCACTTTAAAACAAACAGCAAGGGCCAAACTGCCTCCCACTGTGTATCCAGCAACGTTGCTATATGGAGGTTTAGAGTGTAAGAGGTGACTCACAACCGGTCGGTCGCAACGATCGTTTAACCACTCAAAGAGTGACGCGAAAGCGGTGTGGGATTGGAGAGTGAGGTCCAAAAGAAACCTTTACGTGCACATTTCCTGCATTTCAGAGGTGAGAGTTCTGAGAGCACTTAGGGGGATTGGAGCACCGGTTTAGAGGAATCCTTCTTGGGGATGATGACACATTAACCCCCCTGCAAAAGAGGCTTTCCTTACACAAGCGTACCACAAAATGTTTTAATGGACACTTGGAGCACAAGTCACTTTTTGTTACTATTTTATTATAATCATATTTGAAAAAGGACTTTTTATTCGATGTTCTGTATTCTACTATCACGTTATATGTTGTATCATCCATTTTATATCCATTTTATACTCGTTTGATTTATATGATTTTTATTGCTATATACATATAGCTTGCTTTGGGATTCGCACATCAGACACATTACAGTCTTCCACCAGCAGAGGGAGTCTGAATCATATAATTAACACACAAGTTGTGCAACATTATCCACTGTTTTCACTTACCACTCTAGCACTGTATCCACTTATTTTGATTTGTTTTAAACAGCACATGATGTTTGCTACATGCATTTTATAACCTCTTTTCAATATCCATATGTGCAAGTGTAGAAAGTTTGCAGCACATCTCACAGGTCATCAGGTACACTGTGACACATGAGAACTGTCTATTGAGCCATCACATGGATTATACTAGTTTTTGTCTGTTTATGCTTGGATAATAGGCTGCGCAGTACCATCTCCGAAAAACACCAGCTGCAGCGCTGATTTATTTAGGGTGACAGCAATAGCGTTTGCTCCCACCATATATAAAGCAGCAACTCCAGCACAGTTAAAAAAGGGCATATATTCCAGAGCATAGGGGCAGGGGTGGAAATTGGGGTGGATTGCCCCTATGCTCCGGTATATATTTTTAAAAGGGGGCTATGCCCACCATTAGAAGTGGGTGTTTGAAGGGAGCCAATGGTGGGCATACCCACCGATTGATTCTTTTTTTTTTTTTCATTTAACCCACTGGCTGCATGAAAAAAAAGAACATTACAATATATGCCCAACAGTGACCAGCGACACATTAGTATGTTGCTGGTCTTAGAGTGGTTATACTGGAATGATGCCTGCAGGTATAAGTATTATCTAGGTATTGTTCTTTTCAGCCGGCAGTCGGCTTTCATGTAAAAGCAATCCTAGCAGCTGATTAGCTGCTAGAATGCTTTTACAAGCAGTGGGAGGGAACGCCCCCCTCCAGCTGTCTTACATGGTTTTCTCTGGCTCTTCTGTCCCACCGGGGAACCCGAGAATGCAGCCGGTGGTTCCAACAGCTGACCATAGAGCTGATTGAAGACTAGAATGGCTCCAATCATCTCTATGGCCTAAGATCCCTGACGCTATGATCATTTCATGACTTCGGTTTCATCGGATATATACTGTGCCATTGGGAAATTGGGGAAGCATTTTATCACACCAATTTCGGTGTGGTTAGATGCTTCAAGGGCAGAGGAGAGGTCTAGAGTCTAATATACCCCAAATTACCCCATTTTTTAAGTAGACACCCCAAGCTATTTGCTGAGAGGCATGTTGATTCCCTGGAATATTTTATTTTTTTGTCACAAGTGATTGAAAAATGACATAAAAAAAAATTTGCACAAAGTTGTCCCTGAAATGATATAGTGCTCACACATGGCATGGGTATATGTGGAATCACACCCCAAAATACATTCTGCTGCTTCTGCTGAGTATGGGGATACCCCATGTGTGAGACTTTTTGTGAGTCTATCCACGTACAGGACCCCAAAAACCTATCCCCCTCTTCAGGACTTCTAAGGGCGAAAATGTGTGCATTCACCCCACACTACCTATCACAGTTGCAGAGGCCATGAAAAGCCCAGAAAGCAAAAAAAAAAAAAACATTTTGGAAAGGAGACACATTGGTAAATCCTTCCGGGGGTGAAGTGGTTAAGGAATAAGAAGCAAAATATAAAGCAAAATAAAAAACTAAAAATAGGCTGCTGCTGACACTAAAATGTGTTCCCACATCCAAAAAATTAACTGAAATAGAAGTGTATCAGTATTGCCTCTGCAAATGCAACTTAGGGAATGGACAATATAGGTATATACTCTTCACTCAATATATAAAAACTGATATAAATAATACAAACTCATCAAAAAATGATATAAAAATAATTTAAACAATGTGCAAAGCAATGAAAGGTAGAGTCATAAAAAGTCACATATTATAAGATCAGTTCATCAGTCTCCCAAGAAATGGAAAAAATTAAGAAGGGAAGCAGTCTAATATCCCACTGGAGACAAACATGAAGTTTTTCCTCTAATCTCAAAGAGATTCAAGAAAAAAGTGCTCTTGTGTTCCAAATAAAAATGCAATAGGCAAGCCGTCACCAGATAGATTGCACGCTCACCTCAACAACTCGACCCCCATGGGTCACACCAGCATAATAGGTCAGGACTTGTCCCGGTAGGTGTTCATCTTTTTCCTTTACAGCAATGTCTTTAGCAGACATTCCTCCATGCACCCATATGTGACAAGAGGGGTAAAGGGGGGGAGCAATAAAGTGCAGTGCTTCTAGTTAAACAAAAAATCTACCTCACACTTCAAAATGGACACTCACATTTTTATTCATTAAAAGTAAGCATGTATGTACTGTATATAAAAACAGTCATGGTTTTCCTCACTTGTCCTCTTGATAAGGATCACACACCGCCTGGCTCGTTCACCACCATACACGTGGCTTCTTCTTTTCCTGAAGTTCTTTTCCTAGTACCATGGCAGATATGCTGCATCTCTTCAGTGATCTATTCAATCACATTAATTATTTGACACGTGGTGCTGCCTTCATGCAAGTAAAAAGGATTTCACCTTTTTTTCCAAAACTCACTGCTCTTACAGTTGGAAAAATGGCTGCTGTCAACGACAATGACCACATCTATCAATACAATTACGTGGTCATACCATGCCTCAATTTTGTTAACAATCAGAGAATCCAAGCAATTTCCTCCACTCCAATATGAAGAGTTAAAGAGGAAGTAAACCCTGATGGGTTTTACTTCCTCTTCGTTGCTCTGCATTACCCTGCAATGTAAAAGCATAATAGGCTAGTATGCAATGCATACTAGCCTATTACGTGACACTTACCTGCATTGGAAGCCCGCGCTGTCCCCACTCCAGACCCCTCTTCCTTCCTTCCTGACTCTGTGATTGGCCGGAGCTGCATGACGACACTCCCATGCATGAGTGCAGGATCCGCCAATTGCGGCATGATCTCAGCGAAGAAACGGCACGGAGGCTGTTTCTTCACTGCGCATGTGCCGATGACATGGCACATGGAAGTACACTGAATATCTCCTAAACCGTGCAGGTTTAGGAGATATAGAGGGAACCTACAGGTAAGCCTTGTTATAGGTATACATCACTACCTAATAGCTAGTCAACTTCTTAAAGGCACAAAAAATAAGATGTCTCCACTAGAGTTGAGCGAACACCTGGACGTTCGGGTTCGGAGGGTCCGAACTAACTTTGGGAAAAAGTCTGGGTTCGGCACTGAACGTTGCCCGAACGCTATCCCGGACCCTGAACCCCACTGAAGTCAATGGGGACCCGAACTTTTGGGCACAAAAATGGCTGTAACAAAGTCCTGGCATGTGCTAGAGGGCTGCAAAAGGAAGTAAAATGGGGGTAAGAGTAGGGCAAGTGCCCTGCAAAAAAATGGGGATAGGGAAAATAAATTAAAATCAAATAAACTAGGAGATGATTTTTGAACAATAATCTGTCCCTCTAAGCAGAAGCCTCTACCTAGTGCAGTCAGGTCGCTCAAAGCAGCAGTATGTGAAATCTCAAATTACTCCCACAATCTGATCATTGTGTACGATCGTAACGATCGTTGTGTTATGAAGGGTTTGATCTGCAATCTGTCACTCAAAGCAGCAGTATGTGAAATCTCAAATTTCTGCAATCTGTCCCTCAGAGCAACAGTAGTAGTAATCTCAGGATGCAAGATCAGATGTTAAAATGTCTGCAATCTCTCCCTCACAAAAACGCCGGCAGCTTCCTCTCCCTACACTAACCCAAGAGCATGTGACATGCAGCACTGTGACTCCAGCCTTATATAGAGGCTGGGTCACATGATGCACTGGCCAAGCACAGCCATGCCATTAGTAGGCATGGCTGTGATGGCTTCTAAGGACAAACCAGTGAAACGCTTGTTGATTGGCTGCCCTGCAGCTATTCAACATGCGTGATCAACTACCAGAACCCAGAACCGGAACCCAAAAGTTTTTTGAAACGTCCGTGTTCGGGTCCAGGTCCCGGACACCCCAAAGTTCGGTACGGACCCGAACGTTACAGTCCGGGTTCGATCAACACTAGTCTCCACCCATCAGAGCTACTGTCCAAGCATGGGATCAAATGCTTAGAAGACATTCAAATTGGTCCAACTACTAAAACCTTCAGGGCTCTGCAGGTACAATACGGTTTGTCCTTCCAAAACGACTTTACGTACCTGCAAATAACAAATTTCCTATGTACTAATCCTACACACAATATCTTATTACCTTGGCGAATCAGCCAACTTCTTAATAATCCCCACTCAAATACCAAAGGTATGTCTTTAATGTATAAGGACAAAAAACAGAGAAATCCAAGCTCAACTTACTGACCAGTCTGCCACCAACCGAATTCACCTGTCTAACAGTAGCGTTTAAAAGGCACGGGATTGGTTACACACATTTGCAAGTGTATGCATAAGCTGCAGGCCCCGACAAGGCTCCCTGTGTACTGCAGACCTAACTCTGTATAAGAGGCTTCACAGTGGAAGCACATACAATTTAATGACCTAACTCTGTATAAGAGGCTTCACAGTGGAAGCACATACAATTTACTGGATAGATGAAGGACAGGCGACTGTAGGAGCCCAACCCTCCTTAAAGGTACAGGACCAGACCAGACACCCAGCCGTGGCCCAATGGCGGCTGCAGTGCTAGTGTGTTACCTGAAGTGATTACAATACAAAACAAGGGAACTGTCCCCCACCTATAACTGGCCATTGCAGCAAGGAGCTAATGTATTAATGTATAAGGCACTGAACAATAAAGACGAATTTACCAAAGTCGGCTCCCATAAAAGCCTAGGAACACGATATCGATACAACTTACACACAAGAACAATGGCAATCTGCACTCATCACTACCTATGCTGATACCAAAAATATAAACATGTGGGACCTAACCCAAAAAAATGTATTAAGGTGGTACCTCACACCTTACAAAATTTTGAAATTCTCACCACAATTGTCGCCTTGGTGTTGGAGGCAATGTGGAGCGATTGGCACACTTTACCGTATACTATAGACATGCCCAGCAGTGTCTTCCCAGTGGTGGGAAACCTTCCACCTAATTAAACAAATGTACAGGGTTTCAATTCCCCTCTCCCTGGGAGTAGAGCTATTCTTCTTAGGATTGGACAACGCCTTACCTAAGTTAAGAGGACCGATCATTCACATCCTATTAGCAACCTGCTTACTATTAGTCAGGCATTGGAAGAACCCCAACACACCATCCATAAATTAAGTTATACAGTTAACCCAAACTAATGCCACATATGAACTATTATTTGCCTAAGGTAATTATAAGAATGCATCTACAATATGGGAGACTTGGAACAACTGGTATAGCAATAATAATAAAGCATTATACAAATATTTAAATGTCCACTTAAGATTCTCAACCGAACAATGACAATCATGCATGTGTTATTAGTTATATTCTTTATTTCATTTTTCTCTTGTTCATCCTTTTGTTTATGAAATTACGTCTGTAACACGCAATCTTAACTTAGTATGAAAGATACCTCTGAAAGACATGAGCATACCATACCTGATATTAATTGTCTATTACCCTGCATATCACATCTGTTTGAATAGCTGTTTGAAGACTTTGATAAATTGCTTTTTGTGTCTTTAATGCTGTCTGTTCACCTACCCCTCCCTCCCAGCTGTGCAATAACAGTCAGGTCTCAGCTTTAAGTAGACATCCTTTTTTGTCTTTTGGGAGTGCATTCTGCCTATATTTCTATGAATATTCCACAAGGCAGGTGCTGGTTACCTCCTAATCTGTTCTCCACAGCTGAGCCCTGGCTGTCAGAGAAGTATAAGGACATCTTTCCACTAAGGTCAGACAGCATGTATAAATGTTGGGAGATCACGTCCTGTCTCAATATGGTTAAAATTGAAAAAAAAAAAAAAAAGGTTTTGCATAGAGTTCTAGATAATCTCTGTTAATTTAATTGAGCTTTAATTAATTTAACTGAGACTGAATTTCAAATATTTATCTTGCTATAGAAGTATACACTCACCTAATTTGGTGAACCTTCATGACACGTTAAATATTCCAACGAAAATATGAAATTAAGCCCCAACATGTTCCAGAAACCCCTTTAAACCAGGAATGCATGTGGTAGGAAGTGGTGAGTAAAACTGGGAGTTTTTGCTTGCCAAACTTTCTGCAAACATAAGGATTGTTATAATTGCTCAGTGCTCACTTGCTGTTTGCAGTAGTCTATTTTTCAGCTATGTATTTTAAGGATTGCCTGTTAATTCACCTGGTATTATTTTGACTGTCTGTTTGTTTTCTATGTAAAGTTGAGCGGACACCTGGATGTTCGGTTTCGGCCGAACTTTGCAAAAAAGTTCGGGTTCGGTACCGAACTTGACCCGAACTTTACCCCGAACCCCATTGAAGTCAATGGGGACCCGAACTTTTCAGCACAAAAATGGCTGTAAAAAGTCCTGGCAAGTGCTAGAGTGCTGCAAAAGGAAGTAACCTAGGGGTCTATTTATACTAAATATGAATAAAGCCAGGCTTGAGATCACCTTCTGCAACTACATAGCATACTACACTGCTTAGTTCAGAGGGAAGGGGAGAAGCAGGAGACATTCTTCAGAATACCTTAACAGTGCTCTGGGTTTGTAAAACAAGGAACACCCCTTTCATTTGCTGGCTGATCTACACTGAAACTTCCAGATGTTTCTCCTTTTTTGTCACCCAGTGCTCATCAGCTGGGTGGATGGATGGTTGTTTCTCGCAAAGCGGTTTTCTATCGTGTAAGTGTTTTAGTGCTGTTGGCAACATTTTTAATAAAACAGTGAGCACTATTTTTGGCATTTGTCTACTACATATACTCTGGGAGCTACATGAGGAGTTTCCTGGTAATCCTTGGTGTGCTAAAGTAATATGATGCCCTCACATGAAGATGGAATACTGCCTGGGACCTCAATACTGTGCTGCTAGACCTTCTATAACATTAAAGTAGAACTGTAGGCAAAACTTTTTCTTCTCATTTTGGATAGAGTAAGGGAGGGTTATAACCACTGTAAGGTTTATTTTTGCCATTTTTGTCCTGTATGGGGAGATTTACGTTCACTTCCTGTGCCATAGCCAAAACAGGAAGTGAGATAAAATCCCTGCAAATTAAGGGAATTCCTTGGGGACCCCCCAGGTCACCAGAATTAGTGCCCCCATTGGAAGACTACCCCTATATCACTTTTCTGGGTACAACCCAAAATTTGGGGTTTTTGTATACTTTCACTTTCAATGATAATGGTAAACAGGACAGATAGAGAGGGTGAATCCCTTTAACTGGGGCACAGGCAGCAATAAAAACTGACAAGTGTTCTAATCCCTCTCTACTCTATCCAAAACTAAAAAAAAAGCTTTGCCTTTAGTTATACTTTAGTCACTTCAGCCCCGGCTGTGGCGGACATGTCGGACCATTTTGACACTTTTTTGGGACCATCAGCATTTATACAGCGATCAGTGCTATGAAAATGCATTGATTACAGTATAAATGCCATTGGCAGAGAAGGGGTTAATCTGGAGGGGACAATCTAAGGGTTAACTGTGTTCCCTCAGTGTCTTCTAACTGTATGGGGGCTGGACTGGCAGGGGAGTGATCATGGCTCCCATATACAGGGAGCCTGTGATCACTTCCCTTCCCCCTCTGTCAGAATGGAGATCCGTGTTTACATACATACATGTTCTCTCACTGTGCGGGAGCCATCGCGAGTAGTCGGCGGAGATCGAGTCTGCCCTACCCGCTCCCTGGCTCCCCCCGGAACGCAATACTCATTCTCGCGGATGCCGTCAGGTGACGGCGGGTGGTCGGCAACTGGTTAAGAGGACTTCAGAGGAGGTGGGAGTTTGGCCTGACACTTGGAGCGCATAAGCAGGGATCGCTGTGGTCTGATTGGCAGAGGTGATGATGTAACTTGGGCATGGTTTAGTTCAACCATACTCAGTGTGAGTGCACCCATAAAACATTATAAATTAATCATGTTAATGTGACTCTTTTCACAATCATCACATCAGGACAACAAACATTTTCCAGAAAAACATTACATTTTTTGTAATTGTAATCATGGACATTTGTGATTACAACATTTTAGGCCTCATTTATACTGCTGCTGGTAAACGGACGTTTAGAGGCAGTTGGGTATTTTTTTTCAGCTGCCCCTGAACTGTCCTCTATGTTATCTTATCAGTACATTTACACAGGTTCGTTTAAGGTCGTTTGCAGGCAGTTGAGTTTAAAGGCTTTTTTTGGAATGCAAAAAAATGGGTTCAGATGCCAGTTAAGAGGCATTTGAAATGCTAAACAGCCTGTAAACACCGCTAAACGCGCCTAAACGCGGTAACTCACGTCTAGAACCATTTAGTTTACAGGCGTTTCCATTCTAAATAATAAAAAAAAATACTTTTTTTTTTAAAATGCTCCTAGACGCAAACACGGCAAAATGCCGCTAAACACAGCATGCAAAACACGGGAAAACAGCCGTTTTAGATGACAGCTTCTAGGTGTCAAAAAAAATCATTCAGGGGAGGGTTGATATAGCATCTCGTGTAAATGGAGCCTTATAATTTTCCACACCTCACTGGTAGCTTTTGAGATGCATGAAAGGTCATTATTAGAGTTGAGCGAACACCTAGATGTTCGGGTTCGGCGGGTTCGGCCGAACTTCGCGAAAAAGTTCGAGTTCGGCCCCGAACTTGACCCCGGACCCCATCGAACTCAATGGTGACCCAAACTTTTGGGCACTAAAATGGCTCTAAAAAAGTCCTGGAAAGGGCTAGAGGGCTGCAAAAGGAAGCAAAACTGGAGTAAGAGTAGGACAAGTGCCCTGCAAACAAATGTGGGTAGGGAAATAACTTAAAATCAAATTTAAAAAAAAAAGGAGGAGGAGGTGAATGTGGAGTAGGATGTTGAGGAGGTGGTGACCGTGGCGGTGTAGGTGGTGGAAGTGGTGGTGGAGGAGGAGGAGGTAGCCAACACTGTTTTTGTTTGTTTGGGGTTTTTTTCTAATTGGGGTAGCCCCCAAAATATTGAGACATATTAAAAAAAAAAAAAGGATAAGTTCACTTAAGTATACCAATGGCTGTGTGAGGCCGGTATAAATGGCTATTCTGCACAAGGTACAGACAAGTCTTGTGGGACCCATGCCTGGTTAATTTCAATAAAGGTTAGCTTGTCCACGTTGGCTGCGGACAAGCGGTTGCGATTGTCTGTGATAACGCCCCCTGCCATGCTAAACACACGTTCAGACAATACACTGGCTGCAGGGCAGGCCAGCACTTCCAAGGCATAAAGGGCAAGCTCAGGCCATGTGCCCAATTTGGAGACCCAGAAGTTGAATGGGGCAGACCCATCAATCAGTACGTGTAGGCGTGTGCACACATACTGTTCCATCATGTTGCTGAAATGCTGCCTCCTGCTAAGACGTTGCCTATCAGCTGGTGGTGCTGTTTGTTGCGGTGTGCTGCTGACAAAGCTTTCTGACATTTCGGCCATGCTAACCCTGCCTTCTGAGCTGCTGGCGGTGCCACAGCTGCATTGGCAACCTCTTCCTCCTCCTCTGCCTTCGCCTTGTGCTTGCACTGAGCCCCCGGTGTCATTTGGGAACGCCCTCAGCAGCGCATCTACCAGCGTGCTGTGAAAATGGTTCCTCCTCCTCCTCCTCATCATCATCATCCTTGTCCTCCTCATCCTCCAGAACTGTGCCCTGGCTTGAAAATGTTTTACCTGGCCTATGCTGGTGCAGGAACCCACCCTCCGAGCCACTTGTGAATGACTGGCGTGATAACTGTGAAAATTACCCCTCTTCCTCCTCCTCTTCTTCCTGTGCCACATCCTCTTCCATCATCACCCGAAGTGTTTTTTTCAAGGAGACATAGAAGTGGGATAGTAACGCTGAGAACAGCGTCATCGGCACTGGCCATGTTGGTGGAGTACTCAAAACACCGCAATATGGTACACAGGTCTCGCATGGAGGCCCACTTGTTGGTGGTGAAGTGGTGCTGTTCCGCAGAGCGACTGACCCGTGCGTGCTGCAGCTGAAACTCCACTATTGCCTGCTGCTGCTCGCACAGTCTCTCCAGCATGTGCAAGGTGGAGTTCTACCTTGTGGGCATGTTGCATAGGAGGCGGTGAGCGGGAAGGCCGAAGTTCCGCTGCAGCGCAGACAGGCGAGCAGCAGCAGGGTGAGAACACCGAAAGCGCGCACAGACAGCCGGCACTTTCTGCAGCAGCTCTGACATATCCGGGTAGTTTTTTAGAAATTTCTGCACCACCAAATTCAGCACATGCTCCAGGCAAGGGATGTGCGTCAAACCGGCTAGGCCCAGAGCTGCTACGAGATTTCTCCCATTATTGCACACCACCAGGCCGGGCTTGAGGCTCAGTGGCAAAAACCACTCATCGGTCTGTTGTTCAATGCCCGTCCACAGCTCCTGCGCAGTGTGGGGTTTGTCCCCCAAACATATCAGTTTTAAAACAGCCTGCTTTCGTTTCCCCCTGGATGTGCTGAAGTTGGTGGTGAAGGTGTTACGCTGACCGGATGAGGAGGTGGTAGTGGAGAAGGAAGCAGAGTAGGAGGAGGAGGCAACAGGAGGCAAAGAGAAATGCCCTGCAATCCTCTGTGGCGGAAAGACATGCGCCAAACTGCTATCTGCCTCAGGCCCACCCGCCACTACATTTGCCCAGTGTGCAGTTAGCGAGATATAGCGTCCCTGCCCGTGCTTACTGGTCCACATATCAGTGGTTATGTGGACCTTGCCACAGATGGCTTTGCACAGTGCACACTTGATCTTGTCCCCGACTTGTTTGTGCAGGGAAGGGATGGCTTGTCTGGAAAAGTAGTGGCGGCTGGGAACCATGTACTGTGGGACAGCCACCGCCATCAGGTTTTTCAAAGTGTCCGTGTCCACCAGACAGAATGACAGCATTTCAAAGGCCAGGAATTTTGAAATGCTGGCATTTAGGGCCAGGGATCGTTTTCTCTCCAGTGTTTGGGAGATGGACAGCTGTAAGCTTCTATGGGACCATGGTGTGGAAATGCTTGGGGACGGTGGCGGATGTGGTGGCTTTGCTGTCTGTTTGCTGGGTGGCAGGTGACACCAGCACTGTAGAGGTGGAGGAAGAGGCCGAGGCAGCAGCAGAAGAGGCAGCAGGAGGAGCCCGAGACCTTTCTTGGATTTTGAGGTGCTTATTCCACTGCAGCTCGTGCTTTGCATGTAGATGCCTGGTCATGCAGGTTGTGCTCAGGTTTATAACATTTATGCCTCGCTTCAGGCTCTGATCGCACAGCGTGCAAATCACTTGTGTCTTTTTGTCAGCACATTGTCTGAAGAACTGCCACGCCAGGGAACTCCTTTGAGCTGCCTTTGGTGTGCTAGGTCCCTGGGTGCGGTGGGTAGTAGCAGGCGTACTGTCAGGGGACAGTCGCTCCACTTTTGCAACCTGCTTCCTCTTATGCTGTGCTGGTGCCGACCACCACCTCTTCCTTCAAACTGCACACGTCATTCGCATGACCTTCATTCCATGTGGGGTCTAGGACCTCATCATCCTCCACATCATCTTCCACCCACTCTTCACACTGCCCTCCTTGTCAGTCTGCACACTGTAGAAAGCTGCAGCAGTTATCACCTGTGTTTCGTCATCATCAGAGACGTGCTGTGGTGGTGTTTCCATGTCCTCATCCTGAAACAGAAGTGGTTAGGCAACGATGCACTCAATGTCTTTCACTTCTGGGGCAGGGCTATGTGGATGGCCCACGGAATGCACATCAGCAGAGTCAATCAAAAAGCATAAGAGACTGCTGCATGACTTGGGGCTCAAATTGCTTGGCTGATTTACAAGGGTCTGAAGTGAAAGACAGATGGCCATGGGGTTCAGGTGCCAACTCTGAGCTTTCAGCAAGGGACCGGGTGGGAGACAATGTGAAGGAACTGGAGGCATTGTCTGCCACCCAATCTACTATTGCCTGTACTTGTTCTGGCTTCACCATTAGTTGAGTGGCAATTGGGCCTACCATATAACGTTGAAGGTTCTGTCGGAAGGTGTTTCACTTGTGCGTGTAGCTGGCACAGATCGACCACGTCCTCTCCTTGCAACAGGAGTTTCACCAACATCACCAACACCAGCACCAGCAGCACCATGACCACGCCCCTTATTTGACGCTCTCCTCATTCTGGACGCAAATGTACTATTTTGTAAAAATTTATATTATTTTTTATAACGCTAATTTGTCCCTCACACCAGCAGTAGGATCCTCTCCCTACACTAGTATGAGAAAATTTTATAATGCTAATCTGTCCCTCACACCAGCAGCAGGAACCTCTCCCTACACCAGTATGAGATGATTTTATAACGTTAATCTGTCCCTCACACCAGCAGCAGGAACCTCTCCCTACACCAGTATGAGATGATTTTATAACGCTAATCTGTCCCTCACACCAGCAGCGGGAACCTCTCCCTTCACCAGTATGAGATGATTATATAACGCTAAACTGTCCCTCACACCAGCAGCTGGAACCTCTCCCTACACCAGTATGAGATGATTTTATAACGCTAATCTGTCCCTCACACCAGCAGCAGGAACCTCTCCCTACACCAGTATGAGATGATTTTATGACGCTAATCTGTCCCTCACACCAGCAGCAGGAACCTCTCCCTACACCCGTCTGAGATGATTTTATAACGGTAATCTGTCCCTCACACCAGCAGCAGGAACCTCTCCCTACACCCGTATGAGATGATTTTATAACGGTAATCTGTCCCTCACACCAGCAGAAGAAACCTCTCCCTACACCAGTATGAGATGATTTTATAACGTTAATCTGTCCCTCACACCAGCAGCAGGACCCTCTCCCTACACCCGTATGAGATGATTTTATAACGGTAATCTGTCCCTCACACCAGCAGCAGGAACCTCTCCCTACACCCGTATGAGATGATTTTATAACGGTAATCTGTCCCTCACACCAGCAGCAGGAACCTCTCCCTACACCAGTATGAGATGATTTTATAACGGTAATCTTTGAAAAAAGAAGAAAGTTTGCGCTACTGGATATAAACTATAATAAATTAATTATACATTTTGTGTAAATTATATGCAGCTGCTACACATTGGGTGAATACCGATAAAACTAATCAGAACAAATAGAATAGCGCTAGCACATAGAAATATAACCAAAAAACATATTGTGTGATACCATATAATAAAGTGCTTAAAGATCATAAATACATGGTGACATGATAGTCCATAATAAAGTGACAAGTGCGCCGTGTAAATGAAAGGAATATTTCTTCCAAGTGCCAATGTGCTCCACACGTGTAGGAGGGGAGAACCCCCAAAGGAATCCTACTCACCACAACGCTATGACCCCCAGCTTTTCAGTCTGGGGATCAAATAAGGCTGTATACACTCGGATGACCATGAGCAGAGATTATCTCGGAAAATGCCTCATACAATCACCGATGGACCACCGTATGTTATGGAAGAAAAAAGGAATCCAAAAATAGTGAAGTACCGTCTGGCTTATTTATTTTGCGCAAGATAAAAAGTTTACTTACAAAATATGCGTTTAAAATCAGCGTGTTACAATTTGTGGACGCCGCTCGCAGCGTGCGTTCCAACATCAGGAAATGACGACCACGGCACTCTCAACCGGAAGTTACGTCGACGCGTTTCTCCCGCCCACAGGCGTCATCAACAGACATCACTTCCGGATCAAGCCAAGCATTAAATACCCTGAGGGAGGGACCATTCTCCCAAAGGCTGACCGATGATTGGATAATACTGCCGTGGATGAATTAACTGTCTACAAAGGACGTCTTTAAAATAAGTTGCAAAAAAGCATCTGATTGATCTCACAAATCACCACCGAGGGCATCATTTCCTATTGTTTTACAATAACAAGTCCTTTAATATTACAACAAATCAGTGAACTGATTATTATCATTAAAAACTAAAACAATCCCAAAAATAAATAAATAAAAAATTAGTTTAAACATTTTTGGACAAAAAATATATATATAATAAATTCTCCGAACAAAAACATGTGCATAAGCATTATTAATATAGGAAAAATATATATATATAAATTTTATTATGCAAGTAAAATTATATGAAAAAACTCTATTGTGTGATGAAAATATAATGTTATTAAAAAATAAATAAACATAAAATTAAAATTAAAATAAAAATAAAAATAGAAATAAAAATAAAAATAGAAATAAAAATAAAAATAAGATAAAATAAAATAAAAATAAATATAAAAATAAAAATAAAAATGAAAATAAAAATAAAAAAATAAAAATAAAAATGAAAATAAAAATAAAATAAAATTAGGAATAAAAAATGTGAAAAAATTGGTGTATGAAAAAATATATGAATGTGACAACATTTTTTTATGAAAAAAATATATTAAAGGGAGAGTTATGAGGATATTATTTACAAAAATATTATTAACAAAAATATTAAAAATGATTCATTATAATATTACAAGAAATCAATAAACTCATAAATGTGTACAATTCATAAAAATGAGTTCATTAAAATTTACTATAAGTGTAATTACCAATTAGAAAGAAAACAATTCAGGTCTAACTCAATATTTAACCCCTGAGGTACCAAAGTACCCAAGGAGTGAATCCAAAAGGTCTCATTTTGTGAGACCGCTTTTTTGGAGTCACCCCCTCTCCAATTGGATTCGATATGATCGATACCACAAAAACTGAGTAGGCTGGGATCTCTTTTGTGGTGCATTCGGAAATGGTTCGACAGACTATGATATTTATACCCCTTTCTAATGTTGTTAACATGTTTGCGTAGTCTAATTCTCAATTTTCTAGTGGTCCTCCCTACGTATTGAAGCCCGCAAGGGTATGATAACAAATAAGTAACATGGGTGGACTCACATGAGATGAATTTTCTAATTTTAAACTCCTTTTGTTTAGAAAAGGAAGTAAATTGCGTGGTTTTTCTTTTTCTAAATCTGGAAGTGGTGCATATCATACATTTCCCACAGCTATAAAAACCTTTAAATTCCGGAAAGAAAGATGTTTTCCTAGGGACATCAGCAACATTTCTTGCCAGTTTCAATCTTAGCGTGGGGGGTTTGGTATATATGAAATGTGGTTTGGATGGCAAAATTTTAGATAGCTCCTGATCCATTAACAATAAAGGCCAGTGTCTTCTAATGATAGCTTCCAACTGCTTGTATTGCCGATTGAAACTGGTAACAAAGGCCGCCTCAAAATTTTCTGTTCCCGATTTTTGTTTTTTAGACAATTTGATAAGCTCCTCTCTGTTCATGAGGCCTACACTTTGTTTGGCTTTGATTAACCACTTCCGGACCGCCGTACGTCGTTTGACGGCGGTACTTTGAAGTGGAATACCGTTGTTATGGTAGCAGATAGCTACCATAACCCCGGTATCTTTTTTTTCTGCAGGCGATTCCCTGCAAGATAAAAGTGGTCTTAGCCGCGAGATCACTTTTATCAGCGGCGGGAGAGGTGCCCCCCCCCTCCCGCCGCTTTCCGGTCATCTCCGCCGCTTACCGGACCCGCCGGCAGCAGCGGAGATGATCGGGTCCTTTTCCTCCAGTGTCCGTGTGCCGAGTGAGCGGCTGAAGCCGCTCACCCGGCTCCATAACAAGGCTGGGCGGAAACTACGTCACAAGTAACTTCCGCCCAATGCTCTTAAAGGGGACATTTTTTTTTTCCCCTGCCATTTTTTTCAATTTTTTTTTTCTTTTTTTATGCATTTAAGTCTAAAAATG
>BLSH010418940.1:557579-583194 GCA_018402905.1 Glandirana rugosa
CGACCTTTCTGGCTCCAGTATTTTTTTGTCGCTGGAGACAGAAAAGTCGGCTCAGGGGCCCGTAACAAATGTAGTGCACTGGGCCCGGAGGCTCCGTGTATCTCTACTGACCATTTGTAGACCAGTAGTCAGTAGAGATGCGAGTCGAAGGCTGCCGCTGCCTAGACAAGAGGCCCGGCGGCTACCGTGCCCACCGGGCCCTCTACCACCTCCCCCCCCCCTCTTGCAGGAGAGGGTGACGGCTATTCTTGTTAGTTCACCGACTTGACGGCGATACTAGTAAGAATACCACGTCTCTTAACGGTCGCCTATTTTTACTATAGACTTACTACGGACATCCACGGCCGCTCGGAGGCCCGGGTCACGTGATGTAAACAATGCCCGGGGACTCGGCTGAAAAGACAGAGGTCGCTGTTTTTTTATGACCTCGGTCTTTCCAGCCTAGCCACTTCCGGACCACCGTACGTCGTTTAACGGCGGTACTTTGAAGTGGAATACCGTTGTTATGGTAGCAGATAGCTACCATAACCCCGGTATCTTTTTTTTCTGCAGGCGATTCCCTGCAAGATAAAAGTGGTCTTAGCCGCGAGATCACTTTTATCAGCGGCGGGAGAGGTGCCCCCCCCCTCCCGCCGCTTTCCGGTCATCTCCGCCGCTTACCGGACCCGCCGGCAGCAGCGGAGATGATCGGGTCCTTTTCCTCCAGTGTCCGTGTGCCGAGTGAGCGGCTGAAGCCGCTCACCCGGCTCCATAACAAGGCTGGGCGGAAACTACGTCACAAGTAACTTCCGCCCAATGCTCTTAAAGGGGACATTTTTTTTTTCCCCTGCCATTTTTTTCAATTTTTTTTTTCTTTTTTTATGCATTTAAGTCTAAAAATGAGATCTGAGGTCTTTTTGACCCCAGATCTCATATTTTGGAGGTCCTGGCATGCTTTTTTCTATTACAAGGAATGTTTACATTTCTTGTAATAGGAAAAAAGTGATCAAAAATTTTTTTTTAAAAAAGAAAGTTGTAAAAATAAAAATTAAAAAGTAAAATAAATAATTAAAAAAAAAAGTAAAGCACACCGTCCTTGCGAGCTCGCGCACAGAAGCGAACGCATACGTAAGTCCCGCCCACATATGAAAACGGTGTGCAAACCACACATGTGAGATATCGCCGCGATCGTTAGAGCGAGAGCAATAATTCTAGCCCTAGACCTCCTCTGTAATGCAAAAATGCTAACCTGTAGAATTTTTTAAACGTCGCCAATGGAGATTTTTATGGTGCATAGTTTGTCGCCATTCCGCGAGCGGACGCAATTTTGAAGCATAACATGTTGGGTATCATTTTACTCGGCGTAACATTATCTTTCACAACGTGGAAAAAAATCTTTTTTTTTTTCTAACTTTACTGTTGTCTTATTTTTTAACTAAAAAAACTGAATTTTTTCAAAAAAAATAGCGCTTGTAAGACCGCTGCGCAAATACGGTGTGACATAAAGTTTTGCAATGGCCACCATTTTATTCTCTATCGTCTTAGAAAAAAAAAAAATATAATCTTTGGGGGTTCTAAGTAATTTTATAGCAAAAAAAACTGTTTTTAACTGAAAACCACCGAACTCCAAAAAGAGGCTCGGTCTTAAAGTGGTTAAATCATTTGTTCTATAGCCTTTCTCCTGAAATCTTTTTATCAGAACATCAGCTTGTTCATTATAGTCTTTGAGATCTTGGCAATTCCGCCTTACCCTAATCATTTGGCTCTTGGGAATCCCACTAAGCCATCTTGGGTGATGGCAACTCCTACACGTGTGG
The DNA here is from genome assembly GCA_018402905.1 of Glandirana rugosa. NCBI lineage: Eukaryota > Metazoa > Chordata > Amphibia > Anura > Ranidae > Glandirana > Glandirana rugosa. Next base: position 559,376 of record BLSH010418940.1, read on the forward strand.
AGCACATTGGCACTTGGAAGAAATATTCCTTTCATTTACACGGCGCACTTGTCACTTTATTATGGACTATAATGTCACCATGTATTTATGATCTTTAAGCACTTTATTATATGGTATCACACAATATGTGCTAGCGCTATTATATTTGTTCTGATTATAACAGTAATCTGTCCCTCACACCAGCAGCGGGAACCTCTCCCTACACCAGTATGAGATGATTTTATAACGGTAATCTGTCCCTCACACCAGCAGCAGGAACCTCTCCCTACACCAGTATGAGATGATTTTATAACGGTAATCTGTCCCTCACGCCAGCAGCAGGAACCTCTCCCTACATCAGTATGAGATAATTTTATAACACTAATCTGTCCCTTACACCAGCAGCAGGAACCTCTCCCTACACCAGTATGAGATAATTTTATAACGCTAATCTGTCCCTCACACCAGCAGCAGGAACCTCTCCCTACACCAGTATGAGATGATTTTATAACGCTAATCTGTCCCTCACACCAGCAGCAGGAACCTCTCCCTATACCAGTATGCAGGGCCGCTGATAGGGGGGTACAGCCAGCCCTGGTGTGGGGGGCCCAGAACACACAGGGAGGCCCACACAGGGGGGATTAGTGACAGATGACAACTGTGTCTCTTTTCCTCCAGCAGATGAAAGCTGCTCTGCTTCCCTCTCCCTTGCTGCCAGATTTTATCTGATAAAAAGAGAGTCGTCCCTCACTAATCCCCCTCCCTGTGTGGGCCCCCTCCTCTCAGCACTGGAGTATGTTATCTCTCTAACTTAGGCTCCATGCACACTGGCTAAAAAAAAAATTGCTGCTTCTACAAGAGTTTAGTGTTTTGCCTGTAGAAGCAGCTCAATGTTATCCTATGTGTCCATACACATTTGGATGATTACAGGCATATTATAAGCTCAACGTATAAGAGACAGAAAAAACCCTTTCTGGTTCTCCTAAACTTGTCTAAACTTTGCACAAACATTTTTCTATATGAGCATTTTTTTCTGCCAAGTGAACTGGAGTTTTTTTAAGCCCAGTGTGCATGGAGCTTAACTTTTTTCTCTCCCTCTGATCCTGGAGCCTGTATATTTTTTTCATCTCATCTTCATTTTTATTTATTAATTCAGTTTTATCTTTTATATTTAGCAGGAATTCTGTGAGTTATGTTGTATTAGTGTCTGCTAATAGTTTTATTGTATTTTTAGCGAAATATAGCTTTAATACTTTCTTGGGGGGGGCCCTGTCAAATAGTCTGTACGGGACCCCGCAATTTCTATCAGCAGCCCTGCCAGTATGAGATGATTTTATAACGCTCATCTGTCCCTCACACCAGCAGCAGGAACCTCTCCCTATACTAGTATGAGATGATTTTATAATGCTAATCTGTCCCTCACAGCAGCGGCAACATCCTCTCCCTACACTAGTATGAGATGATGTGACATGCAGCGCTACGTGACTCCAGCTTTCATCGAAACTGGGTCACATGATGCACTGGCCAATCACAGCCATGCCATTAGTAGGCATGGCTGTGATGGCTTCTAAGGGCAAACGAGTGAAACACTTGTTGATTGGCTGCCCTTCTTTTCTCAAATGTCCATGTTCAGGACACCCTAAAGTCCGGTACGAACCCAAACTTTACAGCTCGGGTTCGCTCAACTCTAGTCATTATGTCTATGTCCTGCCTATATGTTATAAAATGTGCAACACAGTGGTGTAGTGGATAGCACTTTCACCTAGCAGCAAAAGGGTCGCAGGTTCGAATCCTACGATACTGCCATCCTGGACTTTGCATGTTCTCCCTGTGCCTGCGTGAGTTTACTCCAGGTACTCTAGTTTCCTCCCACACACAAGCCATGCTGGTAGCTTAATTAGATCCTGTCTAAAAATTGCCCCTAGTATGTGTGTGTATACATAAGAGTTAGGGACTTTAGATTGTAAGCTCCTTGAGGGTAGGGACTGATGTAAATGCACAATGAATATGTAAAGCACTGCATAAATTGACAGCGATATAAAAGTTCCTAAAATAAATGTAAAAAATTATAACAATCTTACGGTGAGTTACAAAATCAAAGCTTCCTTCCCCTATAAAAAATCAATACATTGTATTTTTTTTTTAAAAAAGTGATGTCCTTATTCTTTTCTGATGTTTGTTACTAGAAGGCATACGTCTACGTGTGCCCTTAAAGGGAGACTGCACTGCTACTGTAGGTGATGTCACTTTTCTTTTGGTGAAATTTCAGTGAACGCTGATTATCTAAATTCTCATGAAAGGATGCTTCAGTACAATACAGCAGTGTATTCTCTTAAGATTTTGGGTGGTTAGCTTTCCCCCTTTTTTTTTAGTGCAAGTCTTTTTTAATAACTACTGCAGAATCTCCCTTAGGACTGATGAACACATCCACACTGCAGTAACAGGTCTAATGAAACAAACAACACCACAAGACACATAGGATATCTGTAATCTGGTATCTTTAGAGTTGTATGAAAGACAGTTATGTCTATGACCTGCCTAAATGTTATAAAATGTAATAAAACTATAACAATCTTATGGTGAGCTACAAAATCCAGGCTTCCTTCTCCTATAAAAAAAAAACAATACATCAAAGTTTTCAAAAAAACAGGGGATGATGTATTTATTCTTCTCTGATGTTTGTTACTAGAAGGCATAAGTCTACATGGGCCCTTAAAGAGAGACTGCACTAAAAAAGCAAGGTCTGCTACTGTAGGTGATGTCCCTTTTCTTTTGGTGAAATTTCGGTGAATGTTGATTATCCAAATTTTCATGAAAAGACGCTCCAGTACAGTACAGCAGTGTATTTATGGCTCGTACACATGGTACAATTGTTGGCCTGTCATACAATAATCCAACCGTTAGTACGCTCCATTGGACAGCCGATTTTCAATTGTCGTTGTCAGAAGTTGTATGAGCAAACTAGAAAATTTTTGTCCGCCGACAAGGCATCGTCCGATTTTCGGCTCGTGTGTATAGAAGTTGGACAAACAAAAGTTGTAAGTACAAACATGCTCGGAATCCAGGAAGTGTTCGGTCGTGTAAATTTGTATCCGTAATTCACATTCACTTGAACTTCATCTTTATACGCTCGTAACACGTTACTAGGTTCGGCTTTGTCGAACGATAATTTGACTATTGTCAGTATGCTAGACACGGACAGCCGATTTTGGGAAAAGTTGGATGTGCGGTCGTACAACAATCACAAGTGTATAAGGCTTTAGGCTGGTTAGCTTTCCCCCCATTTTTTTAGTGCAAAGTCTTTTTTAATGACTACTGCAGAAACTCCCTTAGGGCCGATGAACACATCCAAACTGCAGTAACAGGTCTAATGAAACAAAAACACCACAACACACATAGCACATCTGTTAAATGGTTGGCAGCCCTTTCTTAAGGAAGAAGTCTCACTGCACATTTCCTTCCTCACTCCTGCCCATGGGTGACAAAGTGTACAGCTCACTTTGTTTCTTCTTTCTAGCTTGTTTCATTCCTGGGTCAGTGTGGTCTCCATCATTAAGTATGCAGGTGAGGGGTGTGTCAGCTCCCCTATTTCACCCCACTGTCATTTTATATGTCTACCAGGATTCATGCTGCTGGACAGCACAGCATCTTTAGTTTCTAGTTGACAAGTGTTGGGCTGTACAGCATCATGCAATGCCAAGGTGCAGGTAACCCAACCCCTGCACTGCAACTGCCAATAGTGATGCATAATAGGAATCACCTGCCATATGTGTCATAGCAAGCAATGAAGCTGGATTTCTGGGTTGTGGATCAAGCTGAGCCTGTTTGAAAAGAGGAGAAGAAGATTGGCTGCAGGAGGGCAGAAGGATGAATATAGAGAAAAGGGCAAGAGTAGAAGAACAATATTGGCAGCAGGAGGTGGGGGAAGAGGAATAACTGCAGGAGGTAAGTAGATTTAAAAGAGAAGTGCAGAATTTTAAACAAATAATCATACTCACCTATGTGGCTGCAGCAGCGATCCGATGCTGCAGCTGGCCCCCACTGGCTCTTAGACTGAAAACCGAGTGATCGCATGACCACTGATCACTCATTTCTCAGCTTTCCCTGGACAGAGAGCTGTGACTGTCAGTCACTGGCTATCTGCTCTGCCCCTCCAGCCCTCACTGGAGCACCAGGCTGTGGAGGGGATGTGAGCAGCTGGCTCAGGCTCTCAGTGGCACCCTGAGAGGCTGAGCCAGCTGCCATGATCCTTCCAGAGCTTGGACCAGCTCTGTGATATCAGCAGTCAGGGAGATTCAGCCCACTGTCAGCTGAATCTGGGTCACAAGAGTGCAGAAATAAGTGCACTTCTGTGACCCACATGAGAAGTATGACCAAAAATGCTTTGGCCATACTGCACCGTTAATACAGGGGCTGAGAGAAAAGAGGAAGAGAATATGATTGCCAGTGACAAGTGGGAAAGAAAAATGAGGGGGTGGTAGCTACTGAGCTTTCCTGGAACTCCTCCATAGGAATGCCCACAAATCAGACTTCATACAGGGGTGTAGCTAACAGCTGAATATACAAGACATAAAGAAGTGCTTTTGTAACAATTGGTTCTACATAAAGTTATGCTTTATGGTGTTTTTTTTTTACATAAATCACTTGATCAACAGGTATGATCTTATTCCTGCTGAGACTTCTTCTTTAATGAATTGCCAGCCTTAAAGCTATGCGCATTGGCATGCATTAATGTGATCGCATTAATGCACTGCAGTGGACTGTATAAATGTAAATGGTCCCTTAATGTCTGCTGCTTCTTAACGGAAATCAGGGAAATTCTTAAGTCATAGCATAAATGCACCCTGGTCTAACAGAATTATTATTTGCCCAAATAATATTAATTATACGTCTCTCTGTAAATAGATGACAGAAATAAAGAATCATTCCTTTTAATTATAAATAATGGTAATCTAAGAATCAGGTAAATCAATTTCTATGTCTATCTTTTCTGGTTCCTTTATAAATGAGTATTTCAGTAGAACAGACAAAGAACTTTTCAATTAACCTTTGTCAGTGAAGCAAAATTAAAATCAAGAATGACTTGGTTTAAAATGATTAAGCTAATTATGCCATCAATCTCCCAATAGTTCCCATTGCCAAGTTTAAACTGGGGCAGAATTTATTATAAAGAGGAAGTGTGAGTATAGCATTTAAGATAAATATTCAATAGATAAGCATATTGTTTTAAGGGGCATATTAAGGGACCCATATCATGAAGAATATTGCATTGCCATAACTGTATGTGATTAATACACATGATATTTTTTCTAAGTATATACATTTTTTTTTTTTACTTGACATTACTTTATTTATACTTTGCTCACTTGTATATGCAATTTAAATTGACCAGAAAGTAAGACCATGACAAGGGTTGGAACAAAATACAACACTACCTCATGGGGCTTAATTAGTTGCAGAATTATGTTTTTATATTAAAAGAACCAATCCCAACTGAGCTTGTGCAAATAGCTAAATATTTATATCTATATGCCCCTTATTTCTCTTAACTTACTGAGAGCAACTCAAGGTCCTGGTTGTTAGACTTTAGAGGTCACCTGACGCTGGACAGTTTGCTAAATGCCCGACCCCAATCCAACCCAATATGTCCCCTAAATGAGCATTACAGTATCACACAGCACAACCCTAAATTACAACTAAAGGCTCCCTTAGGACAATCTAAACAAGCACAAAATCAAGTTAGTATGGGGTGCCCATTCCTTATAATGTAAATAAATAACTTCCTTTACTTCCGCCTTCTTTTGTGTCACACACTCCACCTCCTAGACACTGCAGTGGGAGACACACAGTAGAAGAATTTCAGCAATATAAGCAGTGCTGCCAATCCAGAAATCAGTGGGCAGGATTGGGTGTAACCAAGTGTTAATTTACAGGCTTGCAAAAACAGAAGTGTTAATGCTGATAGCCATGCACCCTGCAACATTTTTTCATCCCACTTGAAGGCCCAACCTACATGAGATTGTCTACTCTGCTCCAAATTTAGAAGCAGTGAAGCGTCGTGCCCATACCATCAAGGAAGGCTGCATTAAGTGGACTTTGCTGAAAGGATAAGGCTGGATTCACACCTATGCATTTTTAGTGAGTTTTCAGCTTTGCAGAAACACACTACAGTCCATTTATCACGGTTTCCTATGGGTCACGCTCACATCTATGAATTTTATGGAAAGGGCTAGGGATTTTTTCTGCTTTTTGGTTCCATAGAATTCAATAGATCAAAAATGTGTATTGAAAAACACAAAATGCACCTGGAATATGCAAACTGCAACCTGCATAGGTGTGAACCGGGCCTGAGAGGCTCGATTCACATCAATGCATTTTGCTTTTGAGCGTTCTTTCAGTGCTTTTTGCTGTGCTTTCTGCGTTCTTTTACCGCATTTTTACAGTGTTTTTACTGCGATTTGTGTTTTTTTTACATTTTTTTTTTTGGGGGGGGGGGGGATTTTGTTGCTAGGCAGATTTAAAAACGCGAATCATGGCAAAATTGCCGTAAAGACGCATCAAAAACGCAGCACTTGCGTTTTTCTTGCATGCCCATTGAAGTCTATTACATGCAAAATGCTGCATTTTGTGGGAAAAAAGTCCCCGACTCTTTCCAAAAATGCAAAGGCACAAAAATGCATTGATGTGAACGTGTTCCATAGGAACCCATGTTAAAAAAATTCCTTGCATTTCTGCCAAATGCATCAAAAAACGCGGTAGTGTGAATGGAGCCCAAGGCTCGATTCACATCAATGCATTTTGCTCTTGAGCGTTTTTTTCAGTGCTTTTTTCTGTGCTTTCTGTGTATTTTACTGCATTTTTACCACGATTTTGCACTATTTTTTATTTTTTTTTTGGGGGGGGGGTTGTTGCTAGGTAGATTTAAAAACGCAAAATACAAATAGCTGCAAAATCGCGGTAAAAATGCATCAAAAATGCAGCACTTGCGGGTTTTCTTGCATGCCCATTGAAGTCTATTACATGCAAAATGCTGCATTTTGCAGGAAACAAAGTCCCCGACCCTTTCCAAAAACAAAGAGGCACAAAGATGTATTTACAAATGATGTTACTTATACCCACATTTTAATCAATTAATCTAAAAATAATAAAAACATGTATAAAATATATAAAGTGAATCTGGTTGCAAACTCATGTACAAATAAAATGTACTAAAATGAAAACATAAACTAAATATATCCGGTTACCAAGAACTTTGAATCAAAATGAAATTAAACTTATACATACATTAGGAAGCCCTCCTCACCCCCGCTGTAGAAGGACAATGACAACTAGGCTGAATAATCACCCAGCCTATACGAAACAAAGGTCCACCTACCAATAATGGAGACCCAGCTTCGTACAGTTGTCACCATAAGTTCTTGGTAACCAGATATATTTAGTTTATGTTTTCATTTTAGTACATTTTATTTGTACATGAGTTTGCAACCAGATTTACTTTATATATTTCATACATGTTTTTATTATTTTTAGATTAATTGATTTATATGTGGGTATAAGTACCATTATTTGTAAGTGTCTGCTAGTAGGGACACACCAGTTGCCTTACCTGCTTTTAACATTAGAAGTCGCTCTTTAATGGATATATGTGGATTGTCCTCTTAATATACGACCGTAATCGTGAGGTGTATGGTCGTTTTGTATGTTTATTTTCGTTGTGATTTGCGGTATATTGCCTTGATTCATAAGCGTTTTTATGTGACCCCGGGGTATTGGTATTTATAATATTCAAGCACTAGATGCGGTCTGCGGCTATGGTGAGTCCTGACTAGCAGATATGAATGGTTATTTTTTGTATGTAGAGGTGAGAGGTTAATTCACTCGCTAGCTTTAGTATAAAGCAGACACTGCGCCGGGTGGTCACGGCCTCGGACGAAGTGATGACGAAACGCGTCAGATTGTGACCACGCGGCTGTCAATCTGCGATTAGCTGCAATGCTCCGTACCCAGGAACACCGCTGCGACTGTGAGGAGCGGTGAGACCGAGTTTGATCTGATTCTACTAAGCGTTTTCATGTTTTTACTTTGTAAGTGTACATCTGAAAAGGGGGGACTGTGTATGTGTATTGTGCTCAATAAAGTCATTCGGTTTATGCACTATGTGAGTGCATTTGTTTTAACCCCTTCCTTACCGGGCACTTAAACCCCCCTCCTGCCCAGACCAATTTTTGGCTTTCAGCGCTGTCGCATTTTGAATGACAATTGCGCGGTCGTGCGACGTTGTACCCAAATAAAATTTGCGTCCTTTTTTTCCCACAAATAGAGCTTTCTTTTGGTGGTATTTGATCCCCTCTGTGTCATTTCTGATCGCCGCTATAAACAAAAAATGAGCGACAATTTTGCAAAAAAGAACAATATTTTTTACTTTTTGCTAAAGTACAAATCCATTAAAAAAATTATTCATCAGTTTTGGCCAATATATATTCTTCTACATAGTTTTGGTAAAAAAAAAAAATCGCAATCGGCGTATATTGATTGGTTTGCGCAAAAGTTATCGTGTCTACAAACTGGGAATTGATTTCTGGCGTTTTTATTATTTTTTTTTTTTACTAGTAATGGCGGCGATCTGCGATTTTTATCGGGACTTTGATATTGGGGGGGACATGTCGGACATTTTTGACACATTTTTGGGACCAATGACATTTATACAGCGATCAGAAATTTAAATGTCCACTGATTACTGTATAAATGTCATTGGCAGTGAAGGGGTTAACCTGCAGGGGGCAGTGAAGGGGTTAAATATGTTCCCTGGCTGTGTTATAACTGTGGGGGGGCAGGGCTGGCCGGGACATAACAGATCTAACTGATCCCAGTGACAGGGATCAGTAGATCTGCTTGTCCCCTATCACAGAACGGGGAACCGCTGTATTTACAACGGCGGTTCCCCGTTCTGAGGCTCCTAAAAGTGATCGGCGGGTCTCGGACGGACATCGAGTCCCCCCAACCCACGGGCACGCTCGCGCGCGCGCGCTGGAGCATGCGCAGTGGAGGACGTCCATGGACGTCCTCCCGGCATTTCAGATCCGCGCTGGAGCCGTATTTTGGCAATAGCGTGGATCTGAAGTGGTTAAGGAACAACCTCACACCACTTAAGAGGGCTGATTTCTATGGTGACTATATGCCTGGGATCTAAGCTGGAGAGGAGGAGAAATGAGCGTTGTTACAGTGCATATGCTTATTGAATCCATCCCTTTGGTGAGTCTTCCCATATAGGGGGGGTCTTCCTCCCGAAGTTTACCACGCTGTGTGGTGGTGGTGAAGTCTTGGAAACAGTTCCGGTCCCTTTCTGGATACTAATTGCACTTTCCAGTTCATTAAGACTGTGGTTGATGGACTATTATTTCAATTAGCGCCACTTGCACTATATTTATGTGTTCACATTGAATATGTGAGGTGAAGGTTTTATGTTTTTAGAGTGGCAGCTAGCCTTTTTTAAGGTTTTTTTATGTTTTTTGTATATATTGATATTTCTATTTATATACATTGATACACCAGTGTGTTACATCGTTAGCGCTGATACCAGTAATTTCTTTGTCTGATTTGTTCTCTATACTGGGTTTTTTTACAAAAATGCATTGATGTGAATGTGTTCCATAGGAACTCAAGTTAAAAAAATTCCTTGCTTTTCTACAAAATGCTAAATGCATCAAAAAATGCATTAGTGTGAATGGATCCTTAGGGTGCACATGCCACTTGAAGTGTGCATGTCACATTATAATTAAGGCATAAAAAGGAAGCATGCTTATGGCACTTTTGTTTGACTAGCAGGCTATTGGAAAAGTTAGAAATTATTAGTTGAACAACTATGCCTCCAGCCAATCTATCCAGAATGGTGACCTATGATTGTTTGTTGCGGTATTCCAATAAACAGGCCAATTGTTGAAAATAACAATATCACTTACCTTATTTTAAGACTACCATGAAAAACAAGGTCTCTCCTGCAAATAACAATTTGCATAAGAAAAAAACAATGTTTTAGTTGCACAACATTTTCATCTACCGTATTTATCAGTGTATAACACACGTTTTGTCACGTGCATGCCTGTTAAAGACGCTGCCGAGCATACATGAGATTTCTCACGATGCTCGTCCCACCCCCTTCCCCTCTGAGGCAGCAGTAATCTGAGGTGAGCTGCAGATTACCAGTGTTGGGGTGCAGATGGGCACTGATTAAAATGCAGATGGGTAATAGTGGGGCTGCAGATGGGCATAATCAGGTTACAGATGGGCAACGGTGAGGCTGCAGATGGGCATTGATCAGACTGCAGATGGGCAAAGGTCAGGCTGCAGATGGGCACTGATCAGCTGCAGATGGACAATGGTGAGGCTGTAGATGGGCACTGATCAAGCTGCAATGATGGGCAATGGTGAGGCTGCAGATGGGCAGTGATCAGGCTGCAGATGGGCAATGGTGAGGCTGTAGATGGGCAGTGATCAAGCTGCATTGATGGACAATTGTGAGGCTGCAGATGGGCATTGATCGGGCTGCAATGGCCAATGGTGAGGCTGCAGATGGGCATTGATCAGGCTGCATTGATGGGCACTAGTGAGGCTGCATATGGGCACTGATCAGGCTGCATTGATGGGCACTGACCCTTATTTTACTTCAAAGTTTTTTCCTAAAATGAAGGTGCGTGTTATACACCTGTGCGTGTTATACCCCAATAAATATGGCATATCTAAAAGCCACGCTGCTTCATCAAGGCCCCTCTGTATTGTGCGTCCTAAAGGCACCCATAATTTATCCATTGCTATTCATGGAGGCCCTCATAGATTAAAACTGAATTTCAGGAATTCAGCTACTTTGTAAAATCTGCAGGCATACCATGAGTTAAGCCTAACAAGGTGCCTGCCACCTCATAGACTTATGTCTATTATTCACATCTGACAGGTTTATTGTACACCAGGAACATAACTTCCACAGCTCCGACCAGTGGCGGCTGGTAGGTTTTTCTTTTGGGGGGGCGGTAAGTGACCACCCCCTGGGTGGTGTGGCACTACCACCACTACCCCCTCTGTGGCCCAACACTACCACCCCCACTACCAACCCCCCTTTGTCGGCCCGGCACTTACCCCATCAAGACAGTGGGTGATGGGCAGCAACTCCCTGCTCCTCAGCTCCCACTCTGTCCTCTCCCCCATCTTCCGTATGTCTCTTCCTCCTAGTCGATAGGCATCCAATAGGATCACCTGTCCTTTCAGCCAATCAGGTGACAGGTCTCAGACCCACTTTCTGATTGGCTGGGAGGAGGATCAGTGTTAGAATAGCGAATATTCATTTGCTATTCTAACACACCTGCGTGAGCTGAGCACACCCTATTTTGAAGCCTATTAGAGCCTTTGGCTCTAATAAGAGCTTTAAAAAAACACCCCTGCTATTGTAGTTCATGCACCCAGTGTCCTGAAAGGGGCCGGGAGCATGGATATGGGGGTAGCAGCAGGGATAGGAGAGGCGGCAGTGGCAGGGATAGGGGAGGCCGCGCCCGTGCACCCTCAATGGATGGGCTGCCGCTGGCTCCAAAGCTGCTCACTGTGCTCTCAGTTCTTTCAAGAGCAGAGTCTCTGGAACTGCTATGTCTGCCCCTGCCCTCCTTCTGCCCATTTACAGAAGTCTTTGTATTATGTGAACTTATTCACAAAATATAAAGGCTTCTGTGAATGGGCAGCAGAGGGGAGCTGCTGTGTGTGCTTCTCTCCTCTTACAGCTCGGGTTTATCGTCTGGGAGTGCAGTAAACCTGTCACATAAGTAATAGAGATAGGTCTCAGAGGTGATATGCACCTAACTGGACTTAACTCAGTGCGTCTGCACTTTTTCCAAAGTTGCTGAATTCCTGGAATTCAGCTTTAAAGTTAGGATCACACTATACAGAAGGACCTTGAAAAGGAACTGCAGCTTCCACACCTTTTTCAAATAGCGTGCAGCTAAAACCTTTGTTTGTAACTCAAATGTTTAGTGTTTAATAGTTTATATGTCTAGCTAGCCAGTAAGTGTGCTAGTTGGCTTGCTATGTGCAAAGCTCTCCCATGTGCACCGTACTCTAAAAGCTAATTAGTTTTGCATGAGGTTGCATTTTTATTTGCCATGAGAAATCAGAGCACTTGTATAGAGTATAACAAACAGTAACCAGAGCTGATATAGAATTGGCAAAAGGAACACTAGATGATAACAAAGAAAATATTATGTTAGTACAGCAGAGAGCCTAACATATGCATGAGTCATTGTATCCAAAGAATGGACAGAACTAGGTGTGGTCAGGTGCTGATTGACAGACTTGTGAATCATCAAAGACAATGCTGATAGCTATGCCCCTGCAACATCTTCTCATCCCATTGTAGGGAAAGCCAGAACAACCTAAATGAGAGTGCAAGCTCTGAATTTAGAAGTGCAACATCATTGTTATACCATCACAGAAAGCTGCATTGGATATACTTCACTGACAGGATCAATAGGTATTTGTGGGTCTTAAACAGAGATATTTGCTTGCTTCAGAAGTTAGAAGTGGAAATTATTTTTCCAATGCAGAATTTTAAAAAAAATGCCTTTGGTTATTAATAGGTTGTGTGGCTATTGTAATAACTGTTTTGTGCATTATTTGTTCGGTATATCCCTTCTAAGGTAGAAGTGACCATTGTTGGTGGGGGGAACCTTTTGCCATAATCTGCTAGCATGCAGAGCATATTGTTAGATTATGGCACACATCAGCTTCCCTCTATGCCAGTGGGTCTCAACTCCAGTCCTCAGGACCCACCAACAGGCCAGATTTTAAGTATTACCTTGGGGAGATGCAGACTAGAATACTGCAATCACTGAGCAGCAAATTATATCACCTGTGATGTATTTCAGTTATCCTGCAAACCTGGCCTGTTAGTGGGTCCCGAGGACAGGAGTTGAGAACAACTGCTCTATGCTGTCCTTCAGAGATGATGGGTCAAGGCACCTGTCAACACTGCATACCCCACAACCGCCAATCTCCGCTGCCTATTCTTCTGAGGCCTCTAAAGCCATTGCGTGGCCACTAATGGTGTAACTCCTGTGCATGCACACAGGATTTACATCATACTTTTCACCTGGCCCATTCACAGCATCTGTTAGATATTCTGAACAGTGCACACAGAAAATAAAGAAATATTAGGGAAAAGAGAAAGAAGATAGTTTATTAATCTCACGTTAGGACACCATTGCCACTGTACAATGTATTAGTAGAATCCTTATTAAATCCAGTCTGCACAGACTTCCCAAATTATGTGTATCAATTTTCAAAGTATATGCTACTTGATTATAGTTTGCTGTTACTATCTGTTTCTGAGTTAAAAAGAGTTAACTGTATAGCACGGACACAAAGTTACATCTGCTATGCTGTTCTTTGAAAGTACACACATAAAAAATGTATGTGTCCTTGCATTATTTATCCTGTAATGAATAGAATTTTAGAGCAATCTTCTTCACACAACCAGACTAACACAGTTGCTGCTCCCGTGGGTGCACTGTGACTTGGTTAACTAAGATGCACAGCCATTTTTATACTGAAGAGCTAAGAAAGAACAAATGAAGCTTTTCATTTTTAATTTTACAAAGAAACAATGTGATGCTATGCACCAATAATAACAAGAATACTCATATTAAAACCATAAACCAGGGGAACATGTCTAGCCTGCAGTGCTAAATGTTCACAAGCTACAACTAATATCTTATAGGAGAAGCCTATTAGGGATAAAGTACTCCAGCAAATATATTTTTTTAAATAGTAAACTGCATAAGCACATGTGATTTGATGACTAAGATAACTTCCCAAGAGCTGTAAGCTTGTACTAATAACCATCCTATTGTATCTTGGTATATCTAATATGTTTTTGTTGTGCATATTAATCACTAGAATTTTTTTATATATTTTTATTATCTGTGTTACTTTGCTTATAACATTTATTTTGCATAATGCTATGATAAATGATGACATAACGCTGATCAATAATAATAATAATAATAATACAAATAATTACAGTCAGAAGTTTATTTGGATTTGAGTGATTACATTGTTGGAAGACCATTTTGAGTACCATGCAAAGATCTGGAATTTGGTAAGGGGGAAGAAAATTAAAAAGCTACAGTACAGTCATGGCAAAGCAAGAAAACAGAAAATTGTATCATACTTACCATAATTTTCTTTTCCTGGTGCCTATCCATGGCAGCATACCTGTGACAAACTCCCCTTTGGCTCCTTCCTCAGGACCAGTGAATATTAAAAATAAAAGGATTAGTGCACTCCCAGCATTCTATGTAATATAGCATACCGAGGGTGGGATTGTATGCTTCCATGGATAGGCACCAGGAAAAGAAAATTACGGTGAGAATGATACAATTTTCTGTTTTCCTGGTGCCTCCATGGCAGCATATCTGTGACAAATAACTAGCTGAAATGGGTGGGAAGATGCATAGTAAAAGATTTATTTGAAAAAGAATTTAAAATAGGCAAATGCCAGCCTGATAGCCTGTCTGCCAGTTTCTACAGATTTGAAAGCTGACGGGTCTCCTCTGTAATGTCTCGTAAACGCATGTTGGGAGGACCATGATGCTACCCTTTAGATCATTTAAATATGTCTGCTCTGGTTGTCCAAGAAGCTGAAAAATACTGTCTGGCATACAGCCCAACTGAAGAGGGAGTTCTAGACCCTTAGCCCTGTACACTTTCTTAACCAATTTGATTATCCATGAAACTTTTGAACTAGAGCAGGGATCTGCAAACTATGACTCCCTAGGTGCCGCAGAACCACATGTCCCATGAGGTATTGTAAAGCTCTGATATTCACAGACATGACTAGGCATGATGGATACTGCAGTTCCGGAATTTCTGGCCACATTCCAGGGGCCTCCGCCACAGATGATGCTTCTTTGCTCCTGTTATTTTTTTGGAGTATTACAAATAGATTAGATGAAAGTCTGAAGGGAGTTGTGGCTTGAAAATAGTGTCTTAGTACCAAAGTAATATCATCTTCATGAAGAAGGTCAAAATTGGATCTGAAAAGAGCTTGGAGATAGTAAAGGAAGAGGAGATGGGATGAATCCATGTACCATTCTAAGTTCCACTCTATCCGAGTACAAAAAATAATATTATTGTATTCTAATCCCAGAGCATGAAGTTCTGATACTCCCCAGCCTGATGCCATTGCCACAAAGAAGAATAAGAATTCCAAGTGAGATTCCAAAAGGATGCTGAAACAGATGGGGCAAAAGGCTGTTTGGATAAGGGTTCCAGAGCGATAGAGAGATACCAAGTGGGAAAGATTTGTTTTAATGGATGGGCTTACCTTCTTGACTGTCTTAAAGAATTTGATTATTAAAGAATCTTTGGCCCATCTCTTGTTGTCACAGCAGAGATTGCCACCAGCTGTACCTTTAAGTTGCTTAATCCTAAGTCAAGGTCTGCTTGCAGAAAGTGAAACTTATTCCAATCCTTGTCATACGTATTGTTCGTTGAAGGCTCCTGTGCTTTGAGTAGAATTGAAATAACTGTGGAGGAACATCCTAATGATTAAAGCCTCTGTGTTTTAAAATTCTAATGTGAAAGTTCAATCTGTGAGGATTCTGATGGGTGTGATGCCTTGAGCCAGAAGAAAGGGTATCAGAGGAATATTTACCGGAGGCTGGAGACTAACATATATTGCCTTAGGGAATCATGGGTCTCCCTGCAAATATGACAGGACTGTTATCACCATTATTGTTGATATTGCAAGTTTTGAGAGAAATTTCCTGGTAGGAGTCCGGAGGAGACCTAAATTAGAATGCATGCCCAAGGACTTGACAGGGTATCTATTTCTTCTGCTTAAGGGTGAGGTAGATGTAAAATATACCTCCACAGCTTAGTACTGCTTGCTGTAGCAAAAGGAAGCAGTTCAGGAAAGGTCCACTGGCCCACAATTCAAATGAATAACTTTGGTTGTAGGGACCATTTTTTGAGATCCAGGAATCATTGGGATACGTGATCGTTGTCTGTGTTTAAGTGGAAGATAGACTACTCTTAGGACTAGAGTTCAGCGGACACCTGGATGTTTGGGGTTCGGCCGAACTTCGCAAAAAAGTTTGAGTTCGGCCCCGAACTTGACCCCGTAGCCCATTGAAGTCAATGGTGACCCGAACTTTTGGGCACTAAAATGGCTCTAAAAAAGTCCTGGAAAGGGCTAGAGGGCTGCAAAAGGAAGCAAAATGGGGGTAAGAGTAGTACAGGTGCCCTGCAAACAAATGTGGATAGGGAAATAACTTAAAATCACATAATAAAAAATGGAGGAGGAGGTGGATGTGGAGTAGGAGCCTAGGGGTTGAGGAGGTGGTGACCGTGGCGGTGTAGGTGGAAGTGGCAGTGGAGGAGGTAGCCAACACTGTTTTTTTTTGTTTGTTTGTTTTTTTTTCTAATTGGGGAGGCCCCAAAATATTGAGACATATTAAAAAAAAAAAGATCACTATCTGCAGACAAACACAGATGTTCTAGCACGGGTTCACTTTTTCCATATAAAATGTACCATGGTTTATTTTTCATGTTTCTCCTGTTACAAATTCCAATAAAGACTTATGTTCTATAAAAAAAAAACAAAAACAGAAAAAGTTTACTTACCGTATTTGCCGGCGTATAAGACGACTGGGCGTATAAGACGACCCCATACTTTTCCTGTTAAAATATAGGGTTTGGGTTATACTCACCGTATAAGACTACCTCTCTTCCGCGATCTCAACACGGCTTGTAAGGAGACTTTTATTATAGAAGTCAATGCAAGTCGCGCTAAGATTGCCCTGAAAATAGTGCAGGAACCATTTTTCTAAGTTGGAGCGAAGCGATTCGCTCCTATTAGAACGGTTCCATTGCACAGCATTGAGACGACTTGTCAGGCGACTCAAGTCACCTGATAAGTCGCCTAGATGTGAACGGGCCGTGAAGTATTGAGAAAGAGGATGTTACGCTGAGTAAATAGATACCATACATGACATGGTTGAAAATTGTGCGCACTCGCGAAATGGCTACACAGTCCGGTATTTAACCACTTGCCGACCGCCGATCGGCATCTGACGGCGGCAAAGTGGCTCGTTCCCGCAAATCGCCGTCATACGACGGCGGCTGCGGGAACGTGTATAGTGAGCACGCGCGCGCCGCCGGAGGCGCGCCCGCGCGCTCACTGTGTCCAGGGGGGGCCAGGGAGCGGGTGTGGCGGCTTCGATTGCCGCCGGCCACCCGCGATGCCCCCCCCGGAGCGAATGAGCGGAGGTCCGTGTATGTAAACACGGACCTCCGCTCTGTGTGAGGGGGAAGGGCTGTGATCACAGCCTTCCTTTACGTGAAGGCTGTGATAACTTCCCTTCCCCAGATAGGCAGTCCCCCATACAGTTAGAACACGCCCAGGGAACATAGTTAACCCTTAGCGCGCCCCCTGCAGGTTAACCCCTTCACTGCCATTGACATTTACATAGTAATCAGTGCATTTTTATAGCACTGATCGCTGTATAAATGCCAATGGTCCCAAAAAAGTGTCAAAACCTTCAGACATGTCCGCTGAAATATCGCAGTACCGCTAAAAATCGCAGATCGCCGCCATTTTTAGTAAAAAATAAAAAAAAATTAAAAACCCCAAAAATTAATTCTCATCATCCGTAAACGCGACCACTTTTGCGCAAACCAATCAATAAACGCCGATTGCGATTTTTTTTATCGCAAATATGAGGAAGAATATAAATCAGCCAAAAACGGTGAAAAAAATGTTTTTTTATATTTTTTTTTTGGATTTGTATTTTAGGAAAAAGTAAGAAATTTGGGTTTTTTTGCAAAATTGTCGCTCTTCTTTTGTTTATAGCGGCGATCAGATATGACACAGCGGTTATCAAATACCACCAAAAGAAAGCTCTGTTTGTGGGAAAAAAAGGACGCAAATTTCGTTTGGGTACAACGTCGCACGTCCGCGCAATTGTCAGTTAAAGCGACGCAGCGCCGAATCGCAAAAAGGGCTCCGGTCCTAAAGCTGGAAATCCTTCCGGTCCTTAAGTGGTTAAAAAGTTCCATAGGCGACGCTTTAAAAATGTTTAACGGTTACCAGGTTAGAGTTACAGAGGAGGTCTTTTGCTAGAATTATTGCGCACACTCTGGCGATCGCGGCAATACCTCACATGTGTGGTTTGAACACCGTTTTCATATGCGGGCGTGACTTATGTATGCGTTTTCTTTGCTGCGCGAGCTTGCGGGGACGGTGGCGATTTAAATCTTTTTTTCCTTTTTTTTTTAATTTATTTATTTTTAGCACTGTTCCTTTAAAAAAAAAAAATCTGATCCCTTTTATTGCTATCATAAGGAATGTAAACATCCGTTGTGATAGTAATATATGGTGACAGGTGCTCTTTTTGGAGGGCTGGGGGGTCTAAAAGACCCCCCATCCCTCCTTTGCACTTCACAGTATTCAGATTGCCAAAAACGGCAATTCTGAATACTGTCATTTTTAAAATTTGTGCCGTTAGCCGCCGAGTAAACCGGAAGTGACGTCTTGACGTCGCTTCCGGAATTTGCCGAAGGAGACCCGATCGGAGCCGATTACAGCTTTTGTCCCGGTGGGACGGGAGGCCGGAGAAGAGCGGCGGAAGGCAGCGGGTGGGGGGATGTCCCCTCCTGCCCCCTGGGGTAACGACCGAGCGGCTCCCGAGCCGGATCGGTCGTTACCCCTGGATAGCCGACTGCCAGCTGACAGGCAGCTGTCGGTAGAGCCGCTCAAACCCGACAGCTGCCTATTTACGGCGCTGGTCGGGAAGACTGGCCCTAATCCCCGGCGTATAAGACGACCCCCGACTTTTGAGAAGAGTTTCAGGGGTTAAAAAGTCGTCTTATACGCCGGCAAATACAGTAAGTATACCAATGGCTGTGTGAGACTGGTATAAATGTCTATTCTGCACAAGGTACAGACAAGTCTTATGGGATCCATGCCTGGTTCATTTTAATAAACGTTAGCTTGTCCACGTTAGCTGTGGACAGGCGGCTGCGCTTGTCTGTGATAACGCCCCCTGCCATGCTAAACACACGTTCAGACAATACACTGGCTGCAGGGCTATCCAGCACCTCCAAGGCATAAAGGGCAAGCTCAGGCCATGTGCCCAATTTGGAGACCCAGAAGTTGAATGGGGCAGACACATCAGTCAGTACGTGTAGGCGTGTGCACACATACTGTTCCACCATGTTGCTGAAATGCTGCCTCCTGCTAGGACGTTGCCTATCAGATGGTGGTGCAGTTTGTTGTGGCGTGCTGCTGACAAAGCTTTTACACATTTCAGCCATGCTAACCCTGCCTTCTGAGGTGCTGGCAGTGCCACAGCTGCGTTGGCGACCTCTTCCTCCTCCTCTGCCTTCGCCTTGTGCTTCCACTGAGCCCCCAGTGTCATTTGGGAATACCCTCAGCAGTGCGTCCACCAGCGTGCGCTTGTAGTCGCGCATTTTCCGATCACGCTCCAGTGAGGGAATTAAGGACGGCACGTTGTACTTGTAATGGGGATCCAGCAGGGTGGCCACACAGTAATCAGCGCAAGTTACAATGTGGGCAACTCGGCTGTTGTTGCGCAGGCACTGCAGCATGTAGTCGCTCATGTGTGCAGGCTGCCCAGAGGCAAAGACAAGCTGTCCTCTGTGGGAGGTGTAATGGAGCACAGTCTCTCGCACAGTCTCTCCAGCATGTGCAAGGTGGAGTTCTACCTTGTGGGCACGTCGCATAAGAGGCGGTGAGCGGGAAGGCCGAAGTTCCACTGCAGTGCAGACAGGCGAGCAGCAGCAGGGTGAGAACAGTGAAAGCGCGCACAGACGGCCCACACTTTCTGCAGCAGCTCTGACATATCCAGGTAGTTTTTTAGAAATTTCTGCACCACCAAATTCAGCACATGCGCCAGGCAAGGGATGTGCGTCAAAGCGGCTAGGCCCAGAGCTGCTACGAGATTTCTCCCATTATCACACACCACCAGGCTGGGCTTGAGGCTCAGTGGCAACAACCATTCATCGGTCTGTTGTTCAATGCCCATCCACAGCTCCTGCGCAGTGTGGGGTTTATCCCCCAAACATATCAGTTTTTCCCCCTGGATGTGCTGAAGTTGGTGGTGAAGGTATTATGTTGACCGGATGAGGAGGTGGTAGAGGAGGAGGAAGCGCAGTAGGAGTAGAAGGCAACAGGAGGCAAAGAGAAATGCCCTGCAATCCTCGGTGGTGGAAGGACATGCGCCAAACTGCTATCCACCTTAGGCCCACCCGCCACTACATTTGCCCAGTGTGCAGTTAGCGAGATATAGCGTCCCTGCCCGTGCTTACTGGTCTCCGTATCAGTGGTTATGTGGACCTTGCCACAGATGGCGTTGCGCAGTGCACACTTGATCTTGTCCCCGACTTGTTTGTGCAGGGAAGGGATGGCTCGCCTGGAAAAGTAGTGGTGGCTGTGAACCACATACTGTGGGACAGCCACCGCTATCAGGTTTTTAAAACTGTCCGTGTCCACCAAACGGAATGACAGCATTTCAGGGCCAGGGATCGCGAGTGGGTGGGGGGGTACTTCCTCTTTCTCTCCAGTGTTTGGGAGATGGACAGCTGTAAGCTTCCATGGAACCATGTGGAAATGCTTGGGGACAGTGGCGGACATGGTGGCGTTGCTGTCACATCATCTGTTTGCTGGGTTGCAGGTGACACTGGCACTGTAGAGATGGAGGAAGAGGCCGAGGCTGAAGAACTGCCATGCCAGGGAACTCCTTTGAGCTGCCTTAGGTGTTCTAGGTCCCTGAATGCGGTGGGTAGTAGCAGGTGTACTGTCTAGGGGACATGACCTTCCATGTGGGGTCTAGGACCTCATCATCCTCCACATCATCTTCCACCCACTCTTCACCACTGCCCTCCTTGTCAGTCTGCACACTGTAGAAAGCTGCAGCAGTTGGCACCTGTGTTTCGTCATCATCAGAGACGTTCTGCGGTGGTGTTTCCATGTCCTCATCCTGAAACAGAAGTGGTTGGTCATCTGTGCACTCAATGTCTTCCACTTCTGGGGCAGGGCTATGTGGATGGCCCACGCCAGCAGAGTCATCAAAAAGCATAAGAGACTGCTGCATGACTTGGGGCTCAGGCTGTTTGGCTGATTTACAAGGGGCTGAGGTGAAAGACAGATGACCACCATGGGGTTCAGATGCCAATTCTGAGCTTTCAGCAAGGGACCGGGTGGGAGACAATGTGAACGAACTGGAGGCATTGTCAGCCACCCAATCTACTATCGCCTGTACTCATTCTGGCCTCACCATTCGCTGAGCGGCATTCGTGCCTACCATATAACGCTGAAGGTTCTGTCGGCTACTCGCACCTGAGGAAGGTGTTTCACTTGTGCGTGTAGCTGGCACAGATCGACCACGTCCTCTCCTTGCAAAAGGAGCTTCACCAACACCACCAACAACAGCAGCACCAGCAGCACCACGTCCCTTATTTGACGCTCTCCTCATTCTGGACGCAAATGTACTATTTAGCACAAATTTATATTATTTTTTAAACCGGCAATGTAGGCGCACATTTTAATTTTGTGCAAGAAATGCACAGCAAGGTGCAAATGTACTATGTAGCACTATTTATTATTCTTTTTTTTTAAACCAGCAATGTAGACGCACTTTTTATTTTTGTGCAAGAAATGCACCGCTGGCCGCAAATGTAGTATTTAGAATATATATATTTTTTAAACCAGCAATGTAGACATACTTTTTATTTTTGTGCAAGAAATGCACCGCTGGCCACAAATGTAGTATTTAGAATATATATTTTTTTTAAACCAGCAATGTAGACGTACTTTTTATTTTTGTGCAAGAAATGCCCCGCTGGCCGCAAATGTAATATTTTGCACAAAAAAAAATGTTTTTTTAAATTTGTCTAACTGCAATGTAAAAGCAGTATTTAAATATGCCAAAATGTTGCCAACTGAACTAACAGAACACGATTAAAGTAGTGTCCCTGACACAAGCAGTTGCAAGTGCACTGCACTTGCAAAAAGGCTGCAAACGCCCACCTAACAAACAGAAACATTTTTATATGAGGCACTTTGCTTAGCACACAAAATGTACTCTAGCAAACAAAAATCTCCTCTAGCACCCACCAATAAATCACTGTTTTTAACATATTTTCTAAAGCTAATCTGTCCCTCACAGCAGCAGCATCCTCTCCCTACACTAGTATGAGATGATTTTCTAAAGCTAATCTGTCCCTCACAGCAGCAGCAGCATCTTCTCCCTACACTAGTATGAGATCATGTGACATGCAGCACTACGTGACTCCAGCTTATAGAGAGGGTGGGTCCCCATGATGCACTGGCCAATCACAGCCATGCCATTAGTAGGCATGGCTGTGATGGCTTCTAAGGGCAAACGAGTGGAACGCTTGTTGATTGGCTGCCCTGCAGTTATTCAACAAGTGAAAAAATACCCAAACCCAGACTTTTTCTCAAATGTCTGGGTTCGGGACATGGACACCCTAAAGTCTGGTACGAACCCGAACTTAACAGTTCGGGTTAGCTCAACTCTACTTAGGAACTTCAGATTTCCCTCTGCCTAAATTAAGATGGGTTCCACTTTCCCTAGTAAGTAACTGTTGTTGGTTCCGCCTTGGTAATGTATGTATGATATTGCAGCTCTATTGTCTATCCGAATCAGAACTGATTTGTCTTTGACCTGAGAGAGCATTGCTGTCTATGTGAGATAAGCTGCCTGGATTTTCAGGATATTTGCGATTATGTCTGCCGCATTGAACACCCATTTCTCTTGAATAGTGTTGAGCGAACCCGGACTGTAACGTTCGGGTCCGTACCGAACTTTCGGGTGTCCGGGGCAGGGGCACAGACCCGGACCCGGACATTTCAAAAATCGTTCGGGTTCTGTCCGGGGTTCTGCTATTTTACTCCACGTGTTGAGAAGCTGCAGGGCAGCCAATCAACAAGCGTTTCACTGGTTTGCCCTTAGAAGCCATCACAGCCATGCCTACTAATGGCATGGCTGTGATTGGCCAGTGCATCATGTGACCCAGCCTCTTTATAAGCTGGAGTCACAGTGCTGCAGTCACATGCTCCTTGGGTTAGCTGTAGGGAAAGGAAGCTGACAGCGTGAGGGAGAGAATAGAGACATTTTGAGACATTTTAAGATCTGATCCTGCATCCTGAGATAGATTACTTTACTACTGCTGTCTGTGCTGTTGCTCTGAGGACAGATAGCAGAAATTAGAGATTTTACATACCGCTGCTTTGAGTTGCAGATCAAACTCTGCATAAAACAACGATCGCTACGATCGTGCTCAACGATCAGATTGTTGGACTAATTTGAGATTTCAAATACCGCTACTTTGAGTTGCAGATCAAACTCTGCATATAACAACGATCGCCACGATCGTGCTCAACGATCAGATTGTTGGGGGAATTTGAGATTTCAAATACTGCTGCTTAGAGTTGGAGATTGCAGATTAAACTCTGTCTAACGAAACGATCGTACGTTCGTACACAACGATCAGATTGTGGGATCGTACACAACGATCATATTGTGGGAGTAATTTGAGATTTCACATACTGCTGCTTTGAGTGATCTGACTGCACTAGGTAGAGGCTTCTGCTTAGAGGGACAGATTCTTGTTCCAAAACCATTGCCTACTCCTATAGGGCCAGCTGTTGCTGTAAGTGACACATTATTTTTCAAAAATCATCTCCTAGTTCAAAAGGGAGAGTTTCCAGGTGTTGCTTAGAGGGACAGATTCTTGTTCCAAAACCATTGCCTACTCCT
>BLSH010418940.1:589095-603606 GCA_018402905.1 Glandirana rugosa
TAGGGTCAGGTATATAGTTTGTTCAAACTACATGTCCCCAGACGTGATCACCTGTTTCCCCCTCTACGGACATTTCGGTGTAGGTAATTCCGTACACAAGACTTGGTGTCAATGGTGTCTGCGGTTACGTTATCCGATCCTCCGTGTAACGTTGGTCTACAACCAAGTTCTCATCTCTACTCGCTTGAAGATCTTCAGGCCCAAGACGACCAAGCCGGCTTGAAGCCCTGTTTCAGGCCCAAGCCCAGGCCTGTCTTGGGCTTGAAACAGGGCCTGGGATTTAAAGTTATTTCCCTGTCCCCATTTCTTTGTAGGTCACTTGTCCCACCCTTACCCCCATTTTCTTCCTTTTGCAGACCTCTAGGACCTTCCAGGACTATTTTACAGCCATTTTTGTGCCTAAAAGTCATTGTCCCCATTGATTTCAATGGGGTTCGGGGTCCGGGACAAAGTTCGGGTTCTGTCCGGACCCGAACCCGGACTTTGTCCCGAAGTTCGGCCGAACCAGCAGAACCCGGACTTCTAGAAGTTCGCTCATCTCTACTCTTGAACCAACATCTGGTTGCAATGTGCCTCCTAGCCTATTGCATTGGCGTCTGTGGTAACTGTGGTTCAGAACACATGCCTTAATGGATGTGGCTTTACAGGCATCTCCCCCTTTGTCCACTAGTGCAGACCCCTGTACATCAAACTTGTTTGATATATGGACTGGGATAGACGGTTTGCTCCATTGCTTCAGGAATTCTAGATAAAAGGTGCCTGAGGTATCCAAGTATCCATGGGACCATCTGGATACAAATAGACAAAAATCCCTATTAAGTTGAGTTAGCTTGAGGCTGTTGGGTAGGACCATGTCCTCACTCTCCTTACTTTCTGAATGATCGCCCTCACTTCCTGAGATGCCAGGGACACCATCCCTCTTGCGGTGTTGAATAAGGCACCTAAATTGAAGAAAAGATGACTCCTTTGATGATTTACCATCCAATGGTATCTTAATAGTGTAGGCCACAGCATCCACCTGTGTTCCACTGGCTGGGCTGGATATTTTGATAAAAGGAGGATATTGCCTCATTAGTGATAAGAACTGAGAACAAAGGTGAGACTCTGGAATTGTAGATGGATCTGGTGACCGAAAATCTCAGGTACTTCTATTACAGTTGTAGTATTGGTTTGTGCAAGTAAACATTCCTGAATCCCCGGGTACATCTAATTCTGCTGTCCTGGGGAATCAAGTCTGACTTTCCTCCTGTGACGCGGGAAATGGCTTTCTGAAACCTTTCCTCAAAGAGTGATTTACCATAAACAAAACTGTATTTATACTCATTTTGTTTTGATGCAGTGTCAGCTTCCCATAGTTCTGACCATAATACCCATATGGCTATCACAAGTAGTGACATTGATCTTGCGAAGTATGAAATTGTAACCATTGCCGTCTCACCGATGAAGTCTGCTGAAAGCTATAATTTATCCAAAGTTTGACTATATTTTTGCTAGGGACATTTTGATGAATCACTGTTTCCATATCTTTGGTCCATGCCTGCAGGGCTTTGGATACAGATGATAAGGCAATTGCTGACTTCCAGGTATTTACCCACCATTTGGTAAGCTCTTTTAAGTTGGGGTCTATTCTTCTATCTAAAGGCTCCTCAACTGAGGCTGAATCTTTGATTGGAAGATGAAATTCTTTGTTATATGAACCACTGCTGCGTCTTCCTCCAGTGGACCGTCTGGCATTGAAGAATCTTGTTCTGACAGTGGATAAAGTTTTCCTAGGCAATTGCGAGGAAAAACATTTTTTTCAATAATGTCTCTGATATCATCCATCAGAGGAAAGAAAGAAACCTGCTTCTTTAGAAATGGGAAGTTTATCTTTGACTTCTCAGATGTAGTGTCAGCTTCCTCTCAGCCAATGGCTGGCTTTACAGCCTGTGTATAGGGCTGAACTAGGGAAAAGTTGAAGTCCGAGGGCCGAGCTCTTCTCGGATGGCCCACTATCATCCAGATGTCTAGGAGGGATACTTGCTGTGTGGTGAGAAGATTCTCTCAAGGATGGGCCAGGAAGAGTTAACTCCTCTGGAGGAGGTTGAGATAATTGCTGCAACTGTTGTTGCTTGTTCTGCTATGTAACAACTGCTCTGTAACGACTGAGTAGGACAGCTTATCTGTTGGTGAATGTGAAGAACTATGTCTTTTCAAGGATGAACACTTGCCGCTTGCATGGTATCCTGTTCTGGATGGTGTGCTCTGGTTGGGGCCTTCATAGGTTTGTTTATGTCGCCTTGATGTCCGCTTGGACTTCTTCTGGCGTACAAGGCTGAAATACATAAACATACCAGCATAAGTGCTCTTTTTTTTTTCTTTCTTTTGTTTTTACTCACCTAGACGATGGTCCCTACCTTAAATGTTGGAGAGGGTTTTGTTTGGTTGGCGTACTGTTTATTTTAGGCAGCAGACAGAAAAAACAGCTAGAGAAAGATAAAGGAGTTAGCGACTGGTATTTCAGGTGGAGCAAGGAAATGGTATTCCTGAGTAAAAAAAAGAAAGAAATTACATTTACTGTTGGCAAAAAACAGGGTCCCCTTCCTGGAGCTCCCCACATAGGCAACCTCCTCAGATGACAACAGGATGCCATGCTAAAAGCCCCCAGTATTAAACAATGGAGAGGGGAGGGACATCTGTGGAAGATGCAACCCTCTAAAAAATGATTTTGACAAACAAGGGCAAAAAATGTAAAATTTGCCCCTATTCAACATGGCCACCACAACATCAGGCCGGACCGCACATACGTGGCCAGTGGCACTAGGACCTATGCGGCCCACCCGACTCAGCCCGGCCCACCGAGCCGGCTCCTGACGTCCACACATGCACAGAGCGGGCAGGAAGACACTGAGGGACTCAGAAAAGCTGGTGCGAAGTGAGTTCCACCTACTATAGAAACCAGGAATGAAGGTACAATATCACAAGGAGCGGAAGGTGGTGAGGGAGGAAGAAAGTGGAAAAGAGAGAGAAGAATGCAAGGAAAGGAAAGTGAGAGAGAATAGATAACAAGAGGGACAAATGGAAGGATAAGGCTAAGTGAAAAATAGATAGCTGCTTTCTCTGTTGCAGGCTTGAGCAAATGCCAGTTTATACATGCAGATAGGAGCTCTTTGTTAAGAGACAACAGCTGTCCCAAAAAGGCCCACAGAAGGGACTCCCCAGTGTTGCCAACTGCCAGTAGATTTACGGGCAGCCTGTAAATACAGGGCATTTTTCTCCCGCTTGTAAAAAAGTCTGTAGCAGCCAAAAAGTGCCAGTAAAAATGGCAGTGACTGACTCGGTTCAGAACTGTGTGTGCGTAATTCCAGAAATCCCCAAGAAGATCAGATCCTGAGTCAAGTCAGATGCTTTGCCCAGCCCACCCGCCACGCCTCGCAATGATGTCAGTGCATTTTTCCCTCCACACCACCGCCAGCCTATAAAAAAGCAGGAGCCGATCGGGCAGATGGAGGAGCCTCGTGGACGTGGAGGAGTGGACAGAGCACAGCAGACACGTGTGACTCAGGTTGGGAGATGTGCAGCACAGGCTTGTTTTGGACCGGACATGTGCAACCAACGGACCCCTGCCTGGCTGAGCCTGCAGCCCGCCCTGGTGTCTGGTGAGTGCAGTAAGCAAATGGGAGTCGGACTCGGCCCTGGCCCCCGCGACACAGACTGAGATTGAGACAGACAGGCCACAGGAGTCTCTCTCTCCCCTCTCTCCTGGCAGTGACCACAGTCAGGACTTGAGTGGGCACTGGGCCGGGGGGGTGGACAGACTAGAGTATGTATATATAATGAGTGACTCAGAGAGAGAGTCAAGCACAGGCATGAAATTCCCAGCCCAGGCTGATGGATGGGGGGGGCTCAGGTGAACCGGGTGTGGTGCACTCACTGAACCGCAGCAGCAGGCATGTGTTCATGCTGGGACTGGAGTGGAAATTTTGAAATTAATAATTGTGCGGTGTGGTGTTGGGCTGCCACTTGTGGAGGGGATGTTACTAGGGTTTCCCACTGGTAGCCCATATAAGGGAGGATGGTACTGGGGTTTCCCACTGACAGCCAATGTAATGTTTCCCACTCAGGGCCATCTTTAATGTTGATTGGACCCTGGGCAAACATTTTCTTGGCCAACCCCCCCCCCCCTCACCCTCCATGCAATTTTGCTCTCCACCTGCTCTGAGATATACAATAATTAGCAGCTAGACTCAAAATCAGTTTACTGAATCCAATCAGGCAGCCATTGCGATTGGCTGCCAGAGGTTACAGCATATCATCACAGCTTACTGACTGGTTGCTAGAGGTTACAGCATACATTACGGCTCACTGTTTAGTTGTTAGAGGTTACAGCACATGACTTCTGCTTGCTGATTGGCTTCTAGAGATTACTGCACATCAATACTGCTCACTGATTGGTTGCTAGAGGTTACTGCACATTATTACTGCTCACTGATTGGTTGCTAGAGGTTACAGCACATCTCACTGCCTGCACACTGTGGACTGGGGAGGTGAGCGGACCCATCAATAGACAGAAAACTCCTATAGATCCTAGAACTCCTGGGATCAGTGGCAGTGCTGGGGGGAGAGGAGGGTGTGACCAATGGCAATGTTGATTTCTTTTACAGACTACCAATATAAAGAGGAGTTTCAACACTGGCCACCAATGTAATAGGGGTTTACACTGACCACTAATGAAATAGAAGCATTCACAGTAACCACGAATGTAAGGAGGGATTTACACTGAACACGAATGTAAGGGGGACATTCACACTGGCCACTAGTGTGAATGAAAGGATTCTACACCAAGCCCCAATGTAATGAGAAGATGTACACTGACCATGTGTGTACCAATGTAATTGAGACATTTAGCCTGCGTTCATATTTGTGTGTGTTGGGAACGCAAAATTGCTTTCCTGACACCACAAAAACATGCTGCCCTTTAGCAGATACACAGCAGTGCCATCAATTGTTAATGACACCCTCATGCATCTGCTGGCATGTGCTGTGGCACAGTGTGATTTTGAAAAAGGGTTAGCGACTTTCTTTCCCATTTCTAGCACATAGAGCAGCCCATTTAAAATGAATGGGCTGCCCTACACATGACCTACTTCTTTATCCACACTGTCAATACACCTTTTGCATCTTAATACTCCTGCTAACCTCTGCACTCCAAACCTCCCCCTCTCTGCTCCCCCCCCCTTTAACTCTACTTGCCACCTCTGATCATCTTTGCACCCACCTGCCTTACCTCTATACATCCCCTCCTTGCTCACCTGTGCACCCCAAACTGTAATTCCTTCTCTGCCTCCCTCTGCACCCCACACTACCCCCCCTCACCAATTTGCTTACCTTTGCAGAACAGGCTGATGTAAGGCTTAATGACCACAGTTGTGGGCAGGACTTTCAAGTATGCCCCTCCCCAGTGGGCAGCATTCAGTATAGGTGATGGCGGATTGGAGCTCAGGGGGGCATGATATGCATATGAATGCCGCCTTTATTCACATATCAATGCCGCTGGTCCCCACTATTTACATATGAATGCCTCCGCTATTTACATATCAATGCTGGTTATTTGCATGTAAAAACAGGGGCTGCAGGTAAGTCATCTGTACACAACAATAAGGCAGAGCTGGGCAGCATTAGTAGTAGCACTTCACACTTATATATCAGGACACAGCACAGGACTAAAACTTTAAGGGACAAGGGAACTTAAACCAGCATAGTTGGCAAATATGAGGCAGCTGCTTTGGGCCCCACAACAATGACAGGGCCAAGGGCAGCTGCCCCTTTTGCCCTGCCCTAAATACAGCCCTGTTTCCACTGACAGCCAATGTAAGAGGGGATGTTACTGGGGTTTCTCACTGACAGCCAATGTAAGAGGGGATGTTACTGGGGTTTCCCACTGACAGCCCATGTAAGAGGGGATGTTACTGGGGTTTCCCACTGACAGCCCATATAAGAGGGGATGTTACTGGGATTTCCCACTGAGTAAATTTAGCTGGCTAAAACAAACTGCATCTGTTTTCATTTCAGGGTGCAAAGCAACAAAATGTGATTATTTTAAAGGGGGTGATTTTTTTCTATACCCACTGCAGGTGACAAAAAGATGGGTTATATTAACCCGCTCTTACTATATAAAAAATAACAAGAAATATTCTTTTACCTTGAAATCTCCCTTAAATCACACTGTTATTTGCATATTGTATTTGTTTAAAAATTAAATTTTTGTACGTTTTGAAATTGCCAGTAAAAAATTAGCTGTGCAGTAAAATTTGGGTGTCGTGTCAGTGAATTTTATTCTGGTAGGTTGGCAACAATGGGACTCCCTATCTTATTAGCGCATTTAGCTGCCCAAGAATAGGGACTGCACCTGGGAGAGGCTTGACCCCAGCTGGAAGCTGCCAACTGCAGAGGTAAGGGACGTTCGACCACCATTCACTGACCATGAGGTATGAGGAAAAAAATGAGAATGCTGGGAGTGCACTAATCCTTCTCTTTTATAATATTCACTGGTCCTGAGGGAGGATCCAAGGCAGAGCGTGTCACGGGTATGCTGCCATTGAGGCACCAAGAAAAGATTTTGCCACATTTTTGTAATCACTACTAGAGGTGATCTGATTCAAAATGCACTCCACTGGAAACCTAAAAATGGTTTCAGTTGCTATAAAGCCAAAACTTGTTTTCTGTTTTAGTTTTAAATAGAGCAGTGAGCCTCTGTCCCTCACTTTAAATAGATCTCCTTGCACTTTTTTTTCTTTTTTCTTGAAACTGGAAGTAAGAGGGATACAGATTACAAAAATAAATTGACTCAAGAATTTTAAAAAAATGGTTTAGGATACACTCTATGAAAAATAATATATTATGGGTCAGGTGGCAGTGACAGTGCTGATGGCAGAGTTTTTGGATGCCTTTCCGGAATACACAAGTGGCTTCCAGTTGAAATGTTACATTTTACATCAGCATAATGGTAAACTGAATGTTATCCTTTAGAGATCTGAGTGACGGAAACAATGATAGATCCAAACCAAATATTTTTTCAAAGATAAAAGTGAATATTTATATAGGTGGAAGTAGAAAGCCATTTGGGGTTTTGGTGGTCATAACTATTGGATGACAGTGGTGGGTACCATTCAGGCCTATAATAGACTGTAGGTAGAAAAATGGTTGTAGTCAATATTGTTGGTATCTAAAAAGTAGCATGGATATGCCTTTCAATAGTGAAAAAAAAGGGATAAAGAGCACAGTTTTGCTATATATGTCACCACATCCTAATATTAAACTGCAGCAAAATAAAAGAAATATAGTATTTCACAAAAGTGAGTACACCCCTCACATTTTTATAAATATTTTATTCTATTTTTTCATGTGACAACACTGAAGAAACACTGTCCCCTCAAAATAACTCAACACACAGCCATTAATGTCTAAACTGCTGGCAACAAAAGTGAGTACACCCCTAAGTGAAAATGTCAGAATTGGGCCCAATTAGCCAATTTCCCTCCCCGGTGTCATGTGACTCATTAGTGTTACAAGGTCTCAGGTAAGAATGGGGAGCAGGTGTGTTAAATTTGGTGTTATCGCTCTCACTCTTTCATACTGGTCACTGGAAGTTCAACATGGCTCCTCATGGCAAAGAACTCTCTGAGGATCTGAAAATCTGAAATAAAGAATTGTTGCTCTACATAAAGATAGCCTAGGCTATAAGAAGTTTGCCTAGACCATGAAACTGAGCTGCAGCATGGTGGCCAAGACCATACAGCGGTTTAACAGGACAGGTTGCACTCAGAACAAGCCTCGCCATGGTTGACCAAGGAAGTTGAGTGCACGTGATATCCAGAGGTTGTTTTTGAGAAATAGAAGGGGTGGGGAGACAGCCTGTCAGTGCTCAGACCATACGCTGCACACTGCATCAAATTGGTCTGCATGGCTGTCATCCCAGAAGGAAGCCTCTTCTAAAGATGATGTACAAGAAAGCTGGCAAACAGTTTGCTGAAGACAAGCAGACTAAGGGCATGGATTACTGGAACCATGTCCTGTGGTCTGATGAGACCAAGATAAACATATTTAGTTTAGATGGTGTCAAGCATGTGTGTCGGCAACCAGGTGAGCAGTACAAAGACAAGTGTGTCTTGCCTACAGTCAAGCATGGTGGTGGGAGTGTCATGGTCGGGGGCTGCATGGGTTCTGCCAGCACTGGGGAGCTACAGTTCATTAAGGGAACCATGAGTGCCAACATGTACTCTGACATACTGAAGCAGAGCATGATCCCCTCCCTTTGGAAACTGGGCCGCAGGGCAGTATTCCAACATGATAATGACCCCAAACACTCCTCCAAGACGACCACTGCCTTGCTAAGGAAGCTGAGGGTAAAGGTGATGGACTGGCCAAGCATGTCTCCAGACCTAAACCCTATTGAGCATCTGTAGTGCATCCTCAAATGGAAGGTGGAGGAGCGCAAGGTCTCTAACATCCACCAGCTCCATGATGTCATCATGGATTTGTAGAAGAGGACTCCAGTGTCAACCTGTGAAGCTCTGGTGAACTCTATGCCCAACAAGGTTAAGGCAGTGCTGGAAAATAATGGTGGCCACACAAATTATTGACACTTTGGGCCCAATTTGGACATTTTCACTTAGGGATGTACTCACTTTTGTTGCCAGTGGTTTAGACATGAATGGCTGTGTGTTGAGTTATTTTGAGGGGACAGAAAATTTACACTTTTATACAAGCTGTACACTCACTACTTTACATTGTAGCAAAGTGTCATTTCTTCAGTGTTGTCACATAAAAAGATATAATAAAATATTTACAACAATGTGAGGGGTGTACTCATTTTTGTGAGATACTGTAGATATGTGGACTTTACAATGCCAACCATAACCCCAAGGAAGAAAGGAAAAACACAATTGTCTAAAAACACATAATTGTATTACAATATATTGTTAAAAGGTTGTAAGACATAACATTTAACATGCAAGCATATGAGCAGCACAATCATTTCCTTGATAGAGCAGTAGTCCTATCTGGTCCAGACAATTATAAATACAAATATCTAAAAACATAGTAATATAACAATTCAGGGGCCAGTGATACAGGAAGGGGTGCAGCAGTCTTGACACACTTCGTAACTGTTTTGCTTCATCAGGAGATCATATGACCAATATGCCATGTGCGGACAGCGCTGCAATCAATGGGATAATATTCTGAACAGCCCAGATAAAAATGAGAAAAGGGGAAAGCAACTCTAGACTGGGGGTGAAGCAGTGGAACATCACTCTGGAAGGCTCTTTAAGTCATGCATTAAAAGGATTGTAAAGGCAGAAGTTTTTTTTTTTATCTTAATGCATTTTATGCTTTAAGATAAAAAAAAAAACCTTCTGTGTGTAGCAGCCTCCCTCAGCCCCCGCTAATTACTTATCTAAACCCCATCTTTCTCCAGCGATGTCCACAAGTGTCTAAGCCAACCAGGACTCCCATCCTCATTGGCTGAGACATGGCAGCTGTCAAACAAAGTCAGATAGCTAATCAGGAGAGATAAACAATGCTTCCGTAGATTCCAATTAATCCATAAAATATGGAATGCAGTTCAACGAGAAACTTTACATGAGGGATATACTCAGTATATAACTATATGGTAAAATTCATAATTACCAGAGATAGTGACACTGAAACATTTTGACTCATTGAAAAGAGCTGGTATAGTGTTATTATGTCAACTTTTTGATAACAAGGTTTTAAAACCATTTGATGAACTAGCAAAGAAATATCAGTTGCCCAATAGATTATTTTTTCAATATTTACTGTTACAACATGCCCTGTAGAATCAGGCCAAAACCTTTCAATTTAAACATAGTCCATCATTAATAATAGCATTGGCAGTAACTGTAAGACATTCCAAAAAGGGACTTATTGGAGATATATGCTCTTCCCTACAAAGGATAGAGGGAACAAAAACACAAGTGAGTAGTCTAGGGCAATGGCGCAGAGATTTGGAGACTCTTAGTGAGGAGGAGTGGGAAAAAGCTTTGAAGAACTTATTTAGAGTATCCTTATCCTCTTCACAATATCTGACTAAATTCTTTATTATCCACAGATCCCATTATACCCCTTTAAAGTTTTATTCTTTTGGCAAAGCAACTACATCAAATTGCCCAAGATTCACTAATGATATGGGCACACTTAAACATATGTTGTGGCGATGTCCCAAAATATTTAGTTATTGGGAGAGTATAGTTGATACCCAAAACACATTATGCTCTACACAGGTACAGCCAAATCCAAAAATAGCGTTGTTGGGAATTATGCCAGGAGACACCCTCCCAACAAAAATGCATGTGATGCGGATAACATCAATGTGCATGGCCTATAAATTAATATTACAAAAATGGATATCAAACTTCCCACCAACAACAACAGAATGGTCGGAAGCTATTAATCTTAACCTTAATCGGGAGTAATTGGCATATAGACAGACATAGGAGAAGCCCCAAAAAGTTCCAAAAAATTTGGTCTCGGTGGTTAGCATCTAATCCAGGTAATTAGCTGAGTAATTAGGTGAATAAGTAGAAGAAATAAACAGTAACTGTAAATGAGATAATCAACATAAACTGAGAGTGTGGAAGCGCTGCCAACAAAATAGATACTAAAATAAAATATGAAGGGATAGCAAATTCCAATAATGACATCTTTAATTTTTTCCCCTACAAGAGTTTATCTCATTTACAATATTAATATGAAGTGGTAATGTGCTACCAAACACTATACACTGATCTGAGATTTGTTATCAGAGCTGCTGCTGCCACCTTTAGTGTTTCACACCATCTAAAAACAGTAATCAACATAAAATGAGAGTGTGTAAGCGCTGCCAACAAAATAGATACTAAAATAAAATATGAAGGGATAGCAAATTCCAATAATGACATTTTTGGTTCACGGTTTTGGGCTGTAGAGCCTAAGCAAAATCAGGTAAATGGGAAAGCACCTAGGTGCTTACCAAAAAGTGCATATGAAACAATATAAAAGGAATGCCAAAAAATGTGCAAATAGAACACAGGTGCTTATCATAAAGTGCATACAAGTCCAATTCTTATTAGTACTACTAAATGTGCAAACAATGCAGATATAAAGCGCAGTAGCAAAGTCTATAGGCACACAGATGTGAGGGAATCCATTCTTGTGACAGATATATTAGTCTGCAAGTGAATGATCAGGCTGGAATGCTGATGTGCTCCCTTTACCGGGTAGAGTGGACCCTCACCTTTAGAGAAGACCCCACCGGCCACAAGGTCTAATCTCTCATAGGTGCTATAAATAATTCATGCAATCCCCTGGCAACACTGTGTCCTCTCCCAGATAGATTGGAGGCTCACCTCAGACTAAGACCCCAATGTGCCTAGTAGCGCATGACTGACGCAGTAAAGGATCCAGGTAGTGTCCCGTTAGAGCTTGTGGTCAGGATCCCCAATATTTTCTCTGGAAGTAAGGCACCATGTAAACAAAAAAGACACCTCCAATAGTGCAATAACGTATTTACCATAGATGGAAGGTAATAACTGACAATGCCCCACTTATAATGCACTCACATTTATTAGTAATAAAACCAGCATATAATCCAATAAAATCCACGATAAAATGCACATAAATCTCACGTATCACATGCAAGTACCACCGCCAGGCTGGACCTCTACATGTTTCACCACCCCACGTGGCTTTATCTGGAGAAATAAGCCGAGCGGGGGGTATCCGTGGTACTTAAATAGACTTTGACTGACCTTTCCTAAACAGCTGATTGTCATCTGTTGATTGGAGGCACGCTGTCTGTTCAGGGTGATCGCACATGCACACTGGCTGCTTCTAAATGGGCTTAGTGTGAAGACGGAGACCAGAGACTAAGCAAAAATGTCCACCGTATGACGTCAGCGCTGTGAATTGCGCATGATCAGAAGCAAATTCAATGTAAAGGTGTACTCAGGCCACCTGGACGCCGTGTAGTGATGTCAGCAGCGGCCGCACATGCCCAATAATGAGTGTGAGGCTGTATGCTATAAATGAACCCAGTCCACTCAAACATGGCCTCCGTAGCTATCAGTGGAGACAGCCGGGGGGCTTAAAAAGGCACAAAAACTCACTCAATGGGAGCAGCAACACTAGTCTACCTTAGGGGATATGTAGTGTGAAGTGGATGCATCAAACAAAGTGTTAAAAAAGCCCATAGAGGGAATGGTGAAAAACGGGCTACAGTAAAATGGCGGCCGGATACCTATAATGATGGTAAACATATAAGTGTGCAGCCTCTCCATGTCCCAATAGAAAATGACATAAAACGAATATTATAAACAATCATAGCCAGAAGACAACAATATTTGTCAAAAATCTATTTTAACATACTTATACATGGTGGCGAGGTAGGCATTTCTGCCATCAGTCAATAGCAAAATGTAATTATAAGTAAGAAATAAATGAGAATTGAATGAGAAGAGTCAAAAAGGTTAGGGAAGATACCAATTTACAATTTAAAAGGCGGAGGGGGGGGTTGGAGAAGGAGGTATGACTCACATTGAGACTATCCAACCCGAAGTCCCCTACTGTTGCACAATAGGTATGAAGCACTCAGTGATGAGTGCGAAAATAATCGAGTACCTCATTTTTTGGGAGATTGGAGACGGGACCGGACCCCCAGACGGACAGACAGAGACAAGAGAGAAAGAAGATCCCCACCAGGAGGAGGGGATGTAGAGCAGGATGGAAGAAACAGAAGAGAAAGGAAAAGAAACCAATAAGCGAGGGGATTTTCAACCTGACTGATGTACAAATATCTAAGGAAGAGTCACTAGTACTAGATAAAGGCTTAAAATATGCCCCAAAAAGAAATATGACCAAATTTGATATATATGTGGATGTACAAAAATTTGTGAGAAAACTGAATATTAATAAAAAAAATGTTGTCAAAACCATTGGAAAGACATACAACAACGACAGATGGTCAATACCAACAGACAACACTAAAAAATAAATCATTATTCAACCCCCCAATTAATGATAATAGCCATATTGAAGTCTTTAAGAAATTGGTGACACAGGATCTACAGAAAGTGGAACTCCGCAAAATAAAAGAAGCTCAGAATATTGAGATTGGAATTAAACGGTTGGAAAACCAAAAGAACCTTGTGATTAGACCAGCAGACAGGGGGGGGTTCCTGCTCCAAACAAAAGAAGATTATACTATAGAATTAGAGAGACAACTCGCAGACAGAGAAACATATGTACCCCTAATGGGCAACCCCACAAGGACGTATAAGAAAGAACTAAGTAAACTTGTTGAGAAGGGCTAAAGAAAAGGCCTACTAAATAGAAAAGAAAGCAGGTACCCTATTCCAGACACATGTAGGATACCTATAATCTATACGGACCAAAAATCCACAAGGACCAGACGAAACCACCAGGACGTCCAATAGTCAATGGTATTCAATCAGTTGGAGCCAGAATGGGCCAGTATCTTGACTTCTTCTTACAACCGTTGGCACAAAAAACAAGACCATTCTTAAGGGATACCAAACACCTTATTCAACTACTAGACCTGCTGAACATTGAAGAAGGACCATGTTATCTAGCAATGGTGGATGTAAACTCCCTGTACACGGTAATAACAAGGAAAAAGGCGCACAGTGTGGAAAGGAACCCTCCAATACTTACAATACCAGTGGTAAGGCACAGGGAATGGAGGGGGAGGGGAGAAACAGAGAGGGAAGCACCAGTCCACAGGTAGAAGCTGCACTCTAGTGGGGAAGCCGCTGGCCACTGTGAAAAACAAACAAGGACAGAGGCGCTTCTAAATGCAGACTGTAAAACATTTTAATAACATCTTTAAAATCTAGAGCATGGCAACTCACAAAGGCATCTATTAAAAGTGCATGTAAGTGGTCCCAAGAGGGAACGTCAGCAGCTCACCATCCCCACCAGGAAGCATCGAGTACAGTCAGGAGATGTATCTGTGGTCTGTAGCCGGCAAGACGCTGGACTGGACGATCGGAGCTCACTGTGGAGTGTCGCGGCGGCGTGACGTCATCAAAAGTGCGACGCTTTTCTGAGCGTGCGGTTCACACAACAAGACGTGACCGCGCTCTTTCATCAGGCACCAGGAAGTTCAATGTCGGCCATTTTTAATAGTCCAAGCAGAGCTAGGAGGCAGATCACTCGGGGCGAGATGAGTGCGGACAGGAGCTGATAGAGCTAAAACTTAAACTAAAATCAGGAACTAAAATCAAAGTCAGTGAGTCCATGGTTTCATTTAAATCAAGGAAGCTATGGTAAGCCAGTGGTAATAAGAGCGAGTGAATGGTAATAAAAAAAAATTATTCAAACGGACGGTGGCAAATTACATCGTATAAATGGATGGTAATTCATAGAAGTACAGAAATAATAACATTGTAAAATGGAATGGGAAGGGAAACTGGGAAAGTGGGGAGGAGGGGGGGGCAGAAAAGGGGGGGGTGG
>BLSH010418940.1:630545-642530 GCA_018402905.1 Glandirana rugosa
GTGGTGGTGTGTGGGCCGTGGGTAGTCAATGGTGGCGGTCAGTGGGCAGTGGGTGGGTGACTGGCGGTGGTAACTGATGGGTGCCGGGTGTGTGGTGGTGGTGGTTACTGATGGGTGACTGGCGGTGCACAATGATGGGTGCCTGGTGTCTGGCGGTGGTCACAGATGCGTGACAGATGAGTGGCGGTGGTCACATATGTGTGACGGG
The DNA here is from genome assembly GCA_018402905.1 of Glandirana rugosa. NCBI lineage: Eukaryota > Metazoa > Chordata > Amphibia > Anura > Ranidae > Glandirana > Glandirana rugosa. Next base: position 630,754 of record BLSH010418940.1, read on the forward strand.
TGACAGGTGACTGGTGGTGGTCACTGATTGGTGACGGGTGACTGGCGGTGGTCACTGATGGGTGACGGGTGGTGGTCAGTGATGGGTTATGGGTGACTGGCGGTGGTCAGTGATGGGTGACGGGTGACTGGCGGTGATCAGTGACGGGTGACATGCCACGGTCACTGACGGGTGACAGGTGCTCTTTATGATGGCAGTCTGAGGACAGGTACACTTTAGGATGACAGGTACCCTTTATGGGGGCATATGTGGTGACTGTTGGGTGACAGGTGCATTGGGGGGCAGGGGGGGATGTGTCAGTGTGCTTTTACTATACAGATCAGTAACTCACTGATCCCAGCTCTTCTCTCCTCACACTGGACACTGTGTGAGGAGAGAAGAGCTGGTAACAGTGAGTTACCGCTCTGTTTACACTGGAAGTGATCGGCTGTGAAGTAGATCACAGCCGATCACAAGGTATCAGCCGCCGGCCGGCGCCACCGACACGCAAGCGCAGCGCGCTCCCGATCGCGCGCATGCGCCGTGCGAACGGCGGACGTGCCGTTTGTGATCAGCTGTGACTTCGTCACAGCCGATCACGTGGTGAACAGCCATAACCAATGGCTGTTCACCCCTGTCGGTGAAGCGGCGTGTCCTGGGGACAGGCCGACACCGACAGAGCCGGGATGCGTGCGCCCGATCGTGCGCAATCCCGGCTTAAAGGGAGGACGTCATATGACGTCCACCCGCTGTGAGAGCAGGACCGCTCCGCCGTCATTTGACGGTGGGCGGTCCTGAGGCGGTTAATAATCATGTGATATATTAGCTCTTTTCCATGTTTTTTCCATAGTTTTTATGTTTTTTCTTAGCTTCATCATTGCACTGTATCATGTAATCTGAGATCATGAAATGTTTTACTTTGAATGTTAATACATTTCATACTTTATATACTGTTTGTATTATCTTTTTCAATGTGACATACCTAATGCAATGTCCCATGACCAATTCCCCTCGCTTCCATGTGTGTTTATATTAGGGATAAAGGTATGTCATTGTGGTTGTGACAGGTCACATTTTGCTTTTTCAATGGTTTTTATATGAAGAGAGTGCCATGGACTTTACCCTTGTTAGTCGGATGCTGTAGAAGACAGACAAATAATATGCAATTCCCTACTGCCTAGCACATTATTAGATCAGTTAAGAAAGATTTCTTTGTCAACACTCAGCAATTAAAGCTGATTTCCAACTTTACACTAGAACTGAATGGAATGATCAATCCCAGCATAGATCATACTTCTGTACCATGTTGCTCTGTTGTCTGCAGATCTCCTGATATTCTGGGTTTCGTTGTGGCTTTGTATCATGTGACACACTGCATTTCTTGCTGATAGACTCTGTCCCTTCCACAGTCACTACCTTCAGCAGCTAGAGTCTGTAACACTCCCATTTGTAGTCTTTCAGACTCTGCAAATGATGTAACTTCCTTCACAGCTCTGATAGTGGGTGGGATGGAATACATCCTAATTAGCATTCAATCCCACCCAGTCACACCTACAGGAAGAGTCCAAGCCTCCCAAGTCCCGCCTCTCAGATCACAACGTCATTCAAAAAGGAAACCCCTTCAAATACGCACATACACAGCCTGTTCTGAAGGCTAACTGTGCTGCTGCTGGGCAGGTTTAAATGGATCACAATTAGAATTCAATCCTGCCTAGTTAAATATGGTGACCAGTGCACAGGGAGAGTCTCATCCCTCAGATCACACCCTCCCAGAGCCCTTCATGAAAACCTCCCATAGTCCTTCCTGTAGTCTTGCAGTAAGCTATTATTTTTTGGCATGCTGCAAGACAGGAACGACACAGGAGGATGTATGACACATTTACACCTTTCACCACCCACATGAAGGTCCAGAAACACCCACAGTAACCCTACGACCCACCCACAACAACTCCCAGAACTGCTACAAGTGAGTCCTATACCTACAGAGGCTCAAAAGATCATGGGACATGTAGTATCATGACTAGAAAAGGAAGTAAACAGGAAGTCAGAGAACTTTGAAATTCAGCCAGGAGGAGGAGTGACATCACAGACACAGAAACCTGCTGTATCCAGCTAAAGGAGGTAAATTAACCACTTCAGCCCCAGAAGGATTTGCCCCCTTCCTGACCAGAGCACTTTTTGGAATTCGGTAGTGCGCCACTTTAACTGACAATTGTGCGGTTGTGCGACGCTGTACCAAAATTGATGTCCTTTTTTCCCACAAATAGAGCTTTCTTTTGGTGGTATTTGATCCACTCTACATCACTTATGATCACCGCTATAAACAAATAAAGAGCGACAATTTTGAAAAACAAACCATATTTTTTACTTTTTGCTATAATACATGTCCAAAAAAAATACAAAAAAACAAATGTATTCATCAGTTTAGGCTGATATATATTCTTCTACATATTTGTAATAAAAAAGAAATTGCAATAGGCGTATATTAATTGGTTTGCGCAAAAGTTGCCATGTTTACAAACTATGAGAATTAATTTATGTTTTTTTTGCCTTTTTTTTTTTTACTAGTAATCTGCGATTTTTATCTGGACTGCGACATTGCAGCGGACATATTAGATATTTTTGACACTTTTGTGTGACATTTATACAGCGATCAGAGCTAAAAATAGCCACTGATTACTGTGTAAATGTCACTGGTAGGGAAGGGGTTAACCTGTAGGGTGGGCGATCAAGGGATTAACTGTGTGGGGGCTGGGCTGGCAGGGACATGACAGATCAAACTGATCCCGATTACAGGGATCAGTAGATCTCTGTCATGCCGCCAGTTAGAATGGGGAACCGCTGTGTTTACATCCGCGGTTCTCCATTCTTCCTCCCTAACAGGTGATCCCGGGTCGCCGGCGGACATCGAGTCTGCCTGACCCATGGCCTCATTTACGGAACAGACGTCGGGCAACTGTGGCTGCGGGGATCGCCGGTTATAAACGGCAATCTGCTCAGCGGAGCCATCCAAGCAATATGGTGGTCGGCGAGTGGTTAAACAAAATGACAGTGAGGTCATGATTCATTTACATGCACAATGCATCTGTTGTTTTGTGGAGGAAAAGCTGGAGTTCTTCTTTAACCACTTCAGCCCCGGAAGGATTTCCAGCTTTAGGACCGGAGCCCTTTTTGCGATTCGGCGCTGCGTCGCTTTAACTGACAATTGCGCGGTCGTGCGACGTTGTACCCAAACGAAATTTGAGTCCTTTTTTTCCCACAAATAGAGCTTTCTTTTGGTGGTAATTGATCACCTCTGCGTCATTTCTGATCGCCGCTATAAACAAAAGAAGAGCGACAATTTTCCAAAAAAACCCAAATTTCTTACTTTTTCCTAAAATACAAATCCAAAAAAAAAATATAAAAAAAACATTTTTTTTCACTGTTTTTGGCCGATTTATATTCTTCCTCATATTTGCGATAAAAAAAATCGCAATTGGCGTTTATTGATTGGTTTGCGCAAAAGTGGTCGCGTTTACGGATGATGAGAATTCATTTTTGGGGTTTTTAATTTTTTTTTATTTTTTACTAATAATGGTGGCGATCTTCGATTTTTTGCGGTACTGCGATATTTCAGCAGACATGGCGGAACATTTTGACACTTTTTGGGACCATTGGCATTTATACAGCGATCAGTGCTATAAAAATGCACTGATTACTGTGTAAATGCCATTGGCAGTGAAGGGGTTAACCTGCAGGGGGCGCTCTAAGGGTTAACTGTGTTCCCTGGGCGTGTTCTTACTGTATGGGGGCTTGCCTAGCTGGGGAAGGGAAGTGGTCACAGCCTTCACGTAAAGGAAGGCTGTGATCACAGCCCTTCCCCCTCACACAGAGCGGAGGACCGTGTTTACATACACAGACCTCTGCTCACTCGCTCCGGGGGGGCCATCGCGGGTAGCCGGCGGCAATCGAAGCTGCCGCACCCGCTCCCTGGCCCCCCTGGACACAGTGAGCGTGCGGGCGCGCCTCCGGCAGCGCGCGCGCGCTCACTAAACTCGTTCCCGCACCCGCCGTCGTATGACGGCGATTTGCGGGAACGAGCCACTTTGCCACTGTCAGATGCCGATCGGCGGTCGGCAAGTGGTTAAACACTTGCTTACTGGGCACTTAAACCCCCCTCCCCTCCTGCCCGGACCAATTTTCAGTTTTCAGCACTGTCACTCTTTGAATGACAATTGCGCAGTCGTGGGACATTGTACCCAAATAAAATTGATGTCCTTTTTTTCCCACAAATAGAGCTTTCTTTTGGTGGTATTTGATCACTTCTGCAGTTTTTTTTTTTTTTTTGCGCTATAAACAAAAAAAGAGCGACAATTTTGAAAAAAGAACATTTTTTTTTACTTTTTGCTATAATACATATCCAAAAATAAAAAATAAAAAAACACATTTACTCCTCAGTTTAGGCCGACATATATTCTTCTACATATTATTGGTAAAAAAAATTTCAAGAAGCGTATTTTGATTGGGTTGCACAAAAGTTATAGTGCCTACAAACTATGGAAATTGGTTTATGGCGCTTTTATTTATTTTATTTTTTTACTGGTAATGTCGGCTATCTGCGATTTTTTTCGGGACTGCGATATTGCAGCGGACATGTCGGACATTTTTGACACTTTTTTGGGACCAATGACATTTATACAGGGATCAGAGCTAACAATAGACACTGATTACTGTATAAATATCATTGGCAGGGAAGGGGTTAACACTAAGGGGGTGATCAAGGGGTAAATGTGTTCCCTGTATGTGTTCTAACAGTGTGCGGGGCGGGGCTAACAGGGACATAACAGATCGAACTGATCCCGATCACAGGTATCAGTAGATCTGTCATGCCCCCCCTCACAGAGCATGGAACCGCAGTGTTTACATCAGCGGTTCCCTGTTCTAGCTCTCTGTGAAGGGATTGCGGGTCTCTGGCAGACATCGAGTCCGCCCGACCCACAGGCACGCTCACGCAGCATGCGGCGGCGCCTGGAGCAAGCAAAGGGACGGACGTCAATTGACGGCGCCCCGGCAATTCAAATCTGCGCTGTAGCCGTCAATCGGCTACGGCTATAGCGCAGATCTGAAGTGGTTAAAGTGGTAGTAAAGCCAGCTTGGGGATTTTTACCTATAGGTAAGCCTATAATAAGGCTTACCTGTAGGTAAAATGAATATCTCCTAAACGTACACCGTTTAGGAGATATTCACCCTGGATGCATCCGCTGACGTCACCCTCGCATGCGCTTTGAAGGTCCGGCATACCATGCGATACATACTAGCACATTATGATATTGTCTCACAGTTTTGTTGTTTTTTTAATTCTGCAGCGGTTTACTGCCACTTTAACTAAACCTGTCCCCACTCTATATACTTGGTACCACATTTGGCAGATTGGGAAAATCGTTATCACTATGCAAAGATATGTAGTAGATTTCACATCTGAAAACCAGAGATGTACAGTTTGTATCAGACACTCATGGCGTATGAATAATGTTTTTCTAACAAATTAGGTCAATTTTATATTAGACCAGGAAGGAAATTTCTATTGAATAGAAATTCAGTGCACCTGCTGAGACTGAATGGATATAATCCAGTAAATGTATGGTGGTTTTGAATATATTTTCTATATGTATTATGGTTAAGACTAAAATAAACAAACACTGATAAAAATGCAAATGTTTTTGTTCCAGTTAAATACAGATACTATTGATTATACATTTCTTATCATTTATTTTCAATTTCAGGTGCAGCTTCAGGATCCTTTTCACATGTTTGCCTGTCTATTCTTAACTGCTCTGTATTTAACCACTTCAGCCCCGGAAAGTTTTACCCCCTTCCTGACCAGAGGAGTTTTTGAGATTCGGCACTGCTTCGCTTTAACTGACAATTGCGCGGTCATGCGACTTTGTACCCAAACAAAATTTACGTCCTTTTTTTCCCACAAATAGAGCTTTCTTTTGGTGGTATTTGATCCCCTCTGCGTCATTTATGATTGCCGCTATAAACAAAAAAAGAGCGACAATTTTGCAAAAAAAAAACATTTTTCTTACTTTTTGCTAAAATACAAATCCAAATAAATATATAAAAAAACATTTTTTTTTCATCAGTTTTGGCCGATTTATATTCTTCCTCATATTTGTGATAAAAAAAAATCGCAATCTGCGTTTATTGATTGGTTTGCGCAAACGTGGCCGCATTTATGGATGGTGAGAATTAATTTCTGGGGTTTTTATTTTTTTTTTTCATTTTTTTACTAGTAATGGCGGCGATCTGTGAATTTTAGCGGTACTGCAATATTGCGGCAGACATGTCGGATATTTTTGACACTTTTTTGTGACCAATGACATTTATTCAGTGATCAGAAATTGAAATGCCCACTGATTACTGTATAAATGTCATTGGCAGTGAAGGGGTTAACCTGGGGGGGGAGCTAGGGGTTAACTGTATTCCCTGGGTGTGTTCTTACTGTGGGGAGGCTGGGCTAACATGGGCATAGGAGACCTAACTGATCCCAGTGACAGGGATCAGTAGATCACCTATGCCTGCACTAACAGAGCGGGGAACCGCCGTGTTTACATCGCCGGTTCCCCGCTCTTTGGCTGTGGCCGCTCATCGTGGCTCGCCGGCAGACATCGGGTCCCCCGAGCCGCGGGCACACTCCTCCGGAGTGCGGCAGGAGCGCGCGCGCGCCCCCTAGTGGGCACCCGCAGATCGCCTCCTTTTTACAGCGATTCGCACCCAGCGTCCACACTGCCGCAGTAAATATACTGCGCGCGGTGTGGAACCGGTTAAAGAGATCAATACCTCAAGCTGAAATTTAAACACACAGGTGTTTCAGCCTCTCGTTCCCCCTCCTTGTCTGTTCTGTTCAGCCTCAGTCAGAGAAACAAACAGCTTCCCTTGTGTATGCTGTCTAAAAAAACAATGATGTACTGTATAACTCGTGTCACGGGGAAACCTGTATTAAATGTTCATTTGTGATCAAAAGATATTGATATATATAATGTAATGCATTAGTATTATTAATAATATATTATTATTATTATTACATAATAATAATAATATAATATTATAATATATTGATGTTAACAAATACAAAATACCCCTTTAAAAAAACATATAAATAAAAACAAATGCACATAAAGTTCTGTAAGCTATTCCCTGTAAAATGATATATCGCAAATGGAGGTGTCAAGAAAAGATCTGGTCTAGTTGGCTTCAGAATCCTTGAACATTCACATAGCTTGATCACTCAAGATTTGGAGAACTGTAAGCAACTGACTAAATAATGTGACTCTTACTATATCATCCTATAAAATTTACTACATGGAGATATTGAAGAACATCTTTGGAGCCTTTTTTGATCTTGTGTGCTAAATTGATCTGTTACATACTGATCTGTAACTACACAAGACTCTGGGCTAGCTGAACAGGAAGGTGGAGAGCCCGCTCCAGGTGTGGAATGATGTGTAATCCTTGAGGCTAGGTGCAGGTCCGAACAGCCGCCAGTCCAGGTAAACATGAGTGAGAGGAGAAAGACCGCACAATCAAAGTCCCAGGACAGGATTTATCATAATTAATCATAAGCGGACTACAGAGCCGTGAAACGCGTTAACCCTTTTTGGAGCTGTGTTGTCACCTCTGCCTGTTACTTTGTTTATTTTTGGATGATTCACAATAAATCCTTTCCTGGGACTTTGATTGTGCGGTCTTTCTCCTCTTACTCAAGACTCTGGGCTAGTTTATCAGTACCGTATATACTCGAGTATAAGCCGACCCGAATATAAGCCGAGGTACCTAATTTTACCACAAAAAACTGGGAAAACTTATTGACTCGAGTATAAGCCTAGGGTGGGAAATGCAGCAGCCATAACACAGGGACAGCGAGCCATTACACAGGTATTGTAGCCAGAACACATTGACTCAGCCATTACACAGGGATTTCCTAATTGGTCAGAGAAGACAAGCTCTTTTTCAACATGGACTCAAACTTGTGTGCAGTCTCCTCTGGACAATTGTATATGCAGGGCCGGCTACTGTAAAGCAGAGTAAGGTCAGAGCAGTCAGATAAATCTATGTGAGGTATACACTAAATGGGCTAGAACAGTCATTGAGGATTGCTGCTCAGCTGTGGCTGTGTCCACTGCCCTCAGTAATTCAGTACAACCATACTGATTGTATGCCGTCTCCCCTGGACCTATTATGTATACCAGGCCGGCTGCCGTGGAGCAGAGTGGACACAGAAGAGTCAAAACTTAATGCAGAGATATACACCAGACAAGCTGGAATAGACATTCAAACTCACTGTTCAGACATAGCTCTGTCCTATACCTTCAGGGCTGAGAAGGTACAGCTGCCTCTGGAGTATATCAGAGTCCCGGGACAATAAGGTACTCACATGTCCACCATGGAGAGAGAGAGCTGTCAGTGTTTCATTGAGATTGGAGGTGGGCGGGACTGAACAGCTAATACCCACCCAGCCCCTGTTCTATTGGCTGGCGTTTGATAGCTGTTCCGTCCAGCCCACCTCCCGACATCAACTTGACGATCTGACAGCTCTCTCTGCATTCTAGTGTAATTCGGTCACAGTTTCATGTACAGAGCGGCTCATAGAAGCAGCGCGCTCTGTACAATGTGAATCGGCTCATCTTTTCATACCACCCACAGAGGCTGACTCGAGTATAAGCCGAGGGGGGCCTTTTTCAGCACAAAAAATGTGCTGAAAAACTCGGCTTATACTCGAGTATATACGGTAAGTTAAAAAAAATGGGTTTTGTGCAAAAAATATGTATATGAGTTGCAAAGTTAATCAATATTCATGAAACCATGGTCTCTCTACACACATACTCTCACTCCTAGCTTAGGTAATATTTTCTAGGCCCTACATAATATAATACATGACCTATTTCACTAACTATACCTGGTAAAAAACTTAAAATGATTTTACAGATTGCAAGGTGGGAGGGTTTTTTCCATAACGTACAGGACTGGTATACTAAAAAAATTACATCTCTTATTCCATATCCTCTAAGAAAGGTCATGAAAATCACTCTATTTCATATCCTTGGAGTAACTACACGCTATAATGACATAAAACAATAAGTGACAAAAAGACATTGATAGGTCTGCATGCTTACCTTTGCCCCAGCAGTCATAATTCACCCTACATAAAGGTCTCACCCTAGGCCTTGCTGTTTCTTAGATATACTTGGTCATGTTCACATCAGCGCAAGTAATAAAGTAGCCTATTATCTTCTTCTTCCCAAAGAGATGTGTTGCATCTTCAACATATATTTTCCCTTGATGAAAATCATCCATCCTCTTTCTTTGTACACAGACAAAAAAGAGGTTATAATGGTCTGTCTAATTGAGAAAAGATGTCCTTTACTTGTCGTTCTTATTTTTTGTGATCACACGGTTCACTTAACACCATATTACTTACCTCTACATTGAGAATAATGCATTCAGGTCTGATGCCATGTGAGCAACACAGTCATATAGTTGAATTTTTCTGAAAGTGGAATTGAATTCAAAAAGTGAAGAGTTGTTATTTTATAGGGGAAAATGTATAAATGTTAATTGTGCCAAAACACTTCCAAGAAACAATGTATCTTTTTGTCAGGATTTTTTTCCGAAAAATAGCAATATACCTCCAGTTGTGTGAGTGAGATTGGGTGATATCACCACTGTGCTGTTCATTGTTCTCTGCCTTGACATGAGAAAGCAAAGCTCTGCCTCTACCACAATGACCACCTCCATATAGAGACACAATGCAGAACAAGACATTGTCAGCTCAGTCAGTAATGGGGGAATATCATCTGTAGAGAGACCACAGGCAATACTGGTTACAGTCCTTTGCCTTCTGACTGCGTTTTTCCACATCTTCCAGAGTTCATTTCCTCTTTAATCTGTCATTAGAGAGATGTAGGACCTGTGTTCCTCTTGGGAATGTAAGCAGGGTGACTTCATTCCAAATACCCCACCCCTTCACCAAGAACCTACTGAGATGTCCACTTACTAGAAAGAGATGGCCACACAAGTGTAGGTCTGTTTGCACATGTAAATGTTCTCAAAATCCTTCTACATCCCAGTGTTCACTAGCTTCTGGTTGGATCCTGGCTTTGCATGCACACTGGCTGCTCTAGTTCTTTTTTTTTTTACTGGCTCCCAACAGATAGAAAGACAAATCATATAAAGAGCTCCTTCTTGTGTACTAAAAGCACATTAAAATGTCAAAGTAATCATGACCATTCAGGCACATCTCCTCCACTTTTGTCAGTTGACTTTCTCAAGGGTTCAGTACAAATGTTCTATTGCTGGGTGTCCAGTACATTGCTATACCTTTTAAAGAGGGATGGGCTCCCTCCAGGGATACCTGCCCTTAATCTATCCATTATTATATATGTGCTCCAATTTTGGAAGCTCCCAAAATTTATAGAGGACTGCAGTACACTAGAGTGCCTTGAAGTGGCCCTGCAGCTTACACATATATTTGCAAATGTGTGCAAATAAAACCCCTGGTTTTAATGCAAACTGTTAGACAGGACAATTCGGTTTGTTGCAGGCTGGTTGGTAAGTGAGCTGGGAATTTTTCTGTGTTAATTGATAGTCTTAAAGTGCCACATGCCTAAATAGTCTTAATTAATGGCCTGGGTTTTTAGTTGGTACCAAGAATACCAACAACTGAATTGCTTAAAGTTTACAAAAAATAAACAACGCGTTTCAACTCAAAAGTTGTCAGTCTGCTTTAGGGGGTTGATATAGGGGGTTGGTATAGTGTTATGATACATAGAATTACTCAGCATAACAATATAAATCCTCTCCAAATGGCAAGATGTAATATTAAAGGCCTTAATAGAGTTTACCCGAATGGTCTCAACAAGAATTCCAAAAAAGAGGAAAAAGGGAAAGATCCTGCAATCACAGCCACAGCACCACATTCAGTGGCGTAACTAGAACCCTCAGGGCCCCGATGCAAGAAACCATGAAGGGCCCCCCTGACAGGGCTCTTTCCTCGGAGCCTGGTGGCGGAACGCCAGGGCCCGGTCGCAAGTGTGTGGCTGCATATAAAAGGAACCGATCTCTCCATTTCCCCCCACACTTCTCCTCCACTTCCTCCCACAGGCATTCAGCGGATGCAGGAGGAAAATGGAGAGATTGGTTCCTCTAAGCTGGTGTTTCTCTCTTTATAGTCAGGACTCCCTTGAAGGTTACCCCTAGGTGAATGAGGATGCACTGCAACCACTTCACAACTGTGTGCATTGCACACAGTTGCATCATAGTGGTGATTAGAGTTGAGCGAACCTCTGGAAGTTCGGGTTCTGCTGGTCCGTCCGAACTTCGGGACAAAGTCCGGGTCCGGGTCCGGACGGAACCCGAACGATCGCACGGACAACGAACCCCATTGAAATCAATGGGGACCCGAACTTTTATGCACAAAAATGGCTGTAACAAAGTCCTGGAAAGCCCTAGAGGGCTGCAAAAGGAAGTAAAATGGGGGTAAGGGTAGGGCAAGTGCCCTACAAAAAAATGGGGACAGGGAAATAACTGTAAATATTTTTAAAAAAATAAAAACATAAAAAAAGCAAAAATGGAGGTGAATGTGGATCATCTTCAAACTGTGTCTGAAAATGATTAATTAACGGTAGAAGCCATATAACTGTTCTAAAATCATCTTCAAACTAGGGCAAGTGCCCTACAAATAAATTGGGATAGGGAAAACTAAAATTAAATAAAAGGGATAGGGTTAAATAAACATCCCGTGAACGGGATCAAACTTC
>BLSH010418940.1:649301-663172 GCA_018402905.1 Glandirana rugosa
CGTACACACACCGACGTACACACACCCACGTACATACACACACCGACGTACACACACCAATGTACACACACCGACGTACACACACCCACGTATACACACCAATGTACACACACCCACGTCCACACACATACATGCACCCACACACATGCAGCCACACACATGTACCCACATACATGCACCCACACACATGTAACCACACATATGCACCCACACACATGCAGCCACACACATGTAACCACACACATGCAGCCACACACATACATGCACCCACACACATGCAGCCACACACATGCACCCACACACATGTACCCACACATATGCACCCACACACATGCAGCCACACACATGTACCCGCACACATGCACCCACACACATGCAGCCACACACATGTACCCACACACATGCAGCCACACACATGTACCCACATACATGCACCCACACACATGTACCCACACATATGCACCCACACACATGCACCCACACACATGTACCCACACACATGCAGCTACACACATGTACCCACACACATGCAGCCACGCACATGTACCCACACACATGCAGCCACACACATGTACCCACACACATGCCGCCCACACACATGCAGCCACACACACACATGCAGAATTGCAGAAAGTCTCTTAAAAAAAATGGCAGTACCTTCTCTCTTCATGCCGGGTACTGCACTGTAGGGGGAGACAAAGAGCACAGCACACACTGCTTTCACTTTCACAGTGACTGTAAACAGTGTAACGAGGCTCCGTGCAGCGCCGATTGTCTGAGGAACGGAGCGCTCCATCTCTCATCCCCCTCCTAATCTAAGCACACAGGGGGCCCTTATGGGCCCCCTTCAGCATGGTCCTGCGACCCCTATCTGCCCGCCCCTGACCACATTGATAGGCATCCAGAATCCAACAGCAATGGTATTAAAGTGGCTGTATCCCCTGTTTATTGATTTTTTACCTACAGGTTAGCCTATAATAAGGCGGCATATTGCACCGGACCTTGCCGGAAACCTTGCCGGAAAGAAGGGCTCCCGCACGCCGGAGCCGCAAATCCAGAAGAATGACTGCACGGAAAATATCAGCTCCCTCTGTGTTGACCTGGAGACTGTGCGGGCACTTCATTTTAAGGTAGTATTTCATAATGATCTAGTATGCGGTGCATACTAGCTCATTATACCTTTGCCTTACAGGTTTTTTAATGTGGGCATACAACTGCTTTAACCCCTCCCTCACTGAAGAGTGTCTGGTGGAAGCTAGGAACTTAGCAGTTGTCCTGAGACATAGAGATGTCTGGAGTATACTGGAGGAGTTCAGCTGTCCTGGAGAAACATTGTGAGAGTAGACCTGAACTCAAGATCCAAGTGACTGTGTGTTATTTTGGAGGATAAGTGCCAGCAGTAGCCCTTTTCGGAGACAGGACTTGCAGGCTCTCAGTTCTGGCCATTCCTTTTAACCCTTAAAAAAAAGACTGTTCGGACAAGCCAAATCTAGTCAAAAGAGTCCTCCTGTTACAAGTCAGCACCTTTGGAGTATCCCATACCACCCCAAACTCTCTCCTGTTACAAATTCATCAAGCAATAAATCTTTAAAGGACAAACCCCTAGACTGTTTATTGGACCTGGAGTAGTAATTGTGTGATTGGTGGACTTTACACTGTTACACTGAAAGGACCTGTTAAAATCAGTGGCTCTTTAGGGGGGCTAGCGCTACAGACGTCACCATGAGCTAAAGGTCCTACACGGAGGAAGTGAATACTGCAACTTGCTATAATACTGCCAAGCTGCTGAGCAGGGATCCAGCTCCTTTCTGTATTGCTTTTCAGGATAAATAGTGTATATCTTAATATCTCAAGCCCCTAGCTATCAGCTCTCATTTACATGCACAAGGTTTATGGCACACTTTGCTCTAGGTCTAGGACAGGAGCCTAACATATAACATGAGTATTTTCAAGGACTCGCTAAGCTTGTGATTGTAGATTGGGTCCACCTCTCCATCAGAACTCACTGTCACCCAGCCACCACTGTTTCTGTCTCAAGGTGGCTGCATTCCCTCAGTCTAACCTCTTTATTTGTACTATAGACCATCTGCAGCCTAACACAGGTCATGTCTATTACTCTGTCAGACACAGAAAGAGAGCGAAACTAGTAGGCAATAACTTTACTCAAATTCCAAATAATGGTAGATTAATTAACAGAGCACATAATATCCCCAGGCTGATACAGTGTGCTTCCCATGTCAATCAGAGGGGGGCTGCTGCGGTGCATTACTGTTCTCAATTACTCAAATGTGAAACACTCCAATACAGGTAGATCACAGTCTCAGAAAAAATCAATATCATGGAGTCTCTAACCCTCACGAGGGAGGGCCCCCAAACAGGAGAAAAACCAACCTACATGTTGATTGCAGGAGACTGACTCCTTCCCGTGTCTCTCCCTCTCTCTAATTCCTACAGCTTTTAATATAGCCTCAGGCAAAGGGTTAAAAAGGTTCACACCAACAGAGAGTGGAAAAAAAGCACCAGCAATGCCACACATGTAAAGTAACTCAATTGGCCCCTCTTACAGACAGGGAGTATACAGTATCTCACAAAAGTGAGTACACCCCTAACATTTTTGTAAATATTTTATTATATCTTTTTTCATGTGAAAACACTGAAGAAATTACACTTTGCTACAATGTAAAGTAGTGAGTGTACAGCTTGTATAACAGTGTAAATTTGCTGTCCCCTCAAAATAATTCAACACACAGCCATTAATGTCTAAACCACTGGCAACAAAAGTGAGTACACCCCTAAGTGAAAATGTCCAAATTGGCCCAATTAGCCATTTAACCTCCCATGTGAGTCATGTGACTCGTTAGTGTTACAAGGTCTCAGGTGTGAATGAGGAGCACGTGTGTTAAATTTGGTGTTATCGCTCTTACTCTCTCATACTGGTTGCTGGAAGTTCAACATAGCATCTCATGGCAAAAAACTCTCTGAGGATCTGAAAAAAAGAATTGTTGCTCTACATAAAGATGCCCTAGGCTATAATAAGTTTGCCAAGACCCTGAAACTGAGCTTCAGCATGGTGGCCAAGACCATAAAGTGGTTTAACAGGACAGGTTCCACTCAGAACAGGTTTCGCCATGGTCAAAGTTTAGTACATGTGCTCAGCATCATATCCAGTTGTTTTTGTGAAATAGACATATGAATGATCCCAGCATTGCTGCAGAGGTTGAAGGGGTGGGGGGTTAACATGTCAGTGCTCAGACCATACGCCACACACTGCATCAAATTGGTCTGCATGGCTGTCGTCCCAGAAGGAAGCCTCTTCTAAAGATGATGCACAAGAATGTCCACAAACAGTTTGCTGAAAACAAGCAGATTAAGGACATGGATTACTGGAACCATGTCCTGTGGTCTGATGAGACCAAGATAAACGTATTTGGTTCAGATGGTGTCAAGTGTGTGGGGGGGCAACCAGGTGAGGAGTGCAAAAACAAATGTGTCTTGCCTACAGTTAAGCATGTTGGTGGGAGTTTCATGATCTGGGGCTGCATGAGTGCTGCCAGCACTGGGGAGCTACAGTTCATTGAGGGAACCATGAATGCCAACATGTAGTGTGACATACTGTAGCAGAGCATGATCCCCTCCCTTTGGAGACTGGGTGGCAGGGCAGTATTCCAACATGATCACGACCCCAAACAAACCTCCAAGATGACCACTGCCTTGCTAAAGAAGCTGAGGGTAAAGGTGATGGACTGGCCAAGCATGTCTCCAGACCTAAACCCTATTGAGCAACTGTGGGGCATCCTCAAATGGAAGGCGGAGGAGCGCAAGATCTCTAACATCCACCAGTTCTCTTATTTTGTCATGGAGGAGTGGAAGAGGACTCAAGTGGCAACCTGTGAATCTCTGGTGAACTCCATACCCAAGAGGGTTAAGGCAGTGCTGGAAAATAATGGTGGCCACACAAATTATTGACAATTTGGGCCTAATTTAGACATTTTCACTTAGGGGTGTACTTACTTTTGTTGTCAGCGTTTTAGACATTAATGGCTGTGTGTTGAGTTATTTTGAGGGGACAGCAAATTTACACTGTTATACAAGCTGTACACTTACTACTTTACATTATAGCAAATTATCATTTCTTTAGCGTTGTCACATGAAAAGATATAATCAAATATTTATCAAAATATGTGGGGTGTATTCACTTTTGTAAGATACTGTATCTCACCAATGGTGAAGATACAGACAGCAATAAAAGTGCGGTTCTATTCCTTCCCTATTGTGTTCAAAACTAAAAGAAAAAAGGTTTGGGTTTTAAGCTGTTTATATAGCTTACTGGCTCAACATTCTGCTTCTCTGAAGCCTTTTTCACTTTATAGTTGTTTGATGGTACGTGTTCACTGTGGAAGGTAATGCCCTTTGTGTATTCATTCAGCAATGGGTAAAGTTGTTATATTTTTGTAATGTGTGTGCCATTTCTAGCCTGAAGGCTTATCACCAGAAAGTGTGCGGAGGAGTAGAGGTCACCCTGCAACCTGGCTTATTGTGTGATTCATCTTATACCTAGTTATAACTCCATTTACTTTTCATCATGGTATATACTAAAGTATGCAGTACACAGAACGATGATTAAATGTAAAGTGCAGTAACCCATACAAATCAGAATTCTGTTTACTTGAGTAGGATAAGAGAAATACTAAATATAAATGGGTCCTATGAGTTTGTACACTTTCAACATTCCTCTTTGCACAGGTAAATAAAAACTTGATCCTCAAACTTTGCATCTAATCTAGGAAAATATGCATAAAAAGGAAATACACCTATAAACTGAATAATATAATTTCTTATTTTCATGGTGATGTTAAACTGGTGATTAGCTACCATTAGCACAGTTTAGTAATAGCACTCATAAATAAAATCATACTAACGTCATGCATACCATAGAATGCTTTCTAATTTGTTTTCATTTTTCTCTATTGAATTAGTTAATTGAAAATCATTTTGCAACCAGTTTCTTTTCGATTTGAAACCCTTTCAGCCATGTTTTTCTTTTTCACACATGAGAATAGACACTAAAATACAAAGCTTTTTAGGCAGACTTTTTATATTTAGGTATGAGATTCAGATTCTTCCAACCATGGTTTTGCCATTAATCTGTTGAATTCTGATTTGCAGATGAATGATATACTATGGTCAGTATGCTTAAAAGAGCCATCAACAGGGTAAATAGATAAGCAAGCCGGGCGTGGGCTCACAGTAGCCACATCGTCAGCATTTGTTGGAAATTTTAGGGAGAGTTAACAGTTTGTAAAGGAAGAACAAAGGGTGATCTGTACGTAAAGCTGAACTACCATATACTCATAACCACTTCAGTGATGCAGTGTCCCTTAGCCCCCTAACCGGCAGCTGACATCTTCAGACAGTTTTCCGGGTTCCTGATCTTTAGTCATTTTATTTGGCCAGGTCATCTTGCCAGATGCAGACAGACATGCAGGTAAGGTAAGAAGGCAGGCAGGTAAGAAACTTTAATGCAGAAGAAACATAGTATGTTCCATGTTAACTATTATATTCTATGCTATGGATTACAGTGGTGGGCTATATTCAGTTGTACCTCCTGTGTTCACTGATTTATTTACATAACCTCTTGTTAGGACTACTATTGTTATTCTAGTAACAAGTCCCATTGTTTGTTAGACACTGAGCCCTTCCGTGGTGACTTTAATTTTTTTGGGAGGTGTCCCCAAGAAATAGATTTGGCCGATTTTTACCATTATAATCTATACATCATAATCATATATAATCATGATCACATGATAATCTGTGTGAATCTGTGAATTTTGGAAAAAACAGTCCTTATCATGGTGATGATGTCAACAGTGAGGTGAATCCAATAGTTTTCAATGATAGTCCATCACAATGCATATAATGTGCACATTAGTGATCAATAAAGTGATTATAGTGCTTTTAAAATAGATGACAGTGCTCCAAAAGTGCTCCAAACCGATCCGCAGTGCTCAGTGCCAGCCCCCACATGTAGCCCCACTCACCAGAGATAATGGACCCCCTAGCTTTTCAGTCTAGGGGTCAAACAGACTGGGTACTGGTGATGGCAGGACCGTGACCCACAGCGGAGATGGCCTTTCCAAAATGAAATGATATGACACTTCCACTCCACAATTTCTCAGAGAAATAGAAAGAGCCTCATAGTGCAAGTACTGTAAAACTGTTTGTTTTATTTGCGCAGGTATAAATACTACTTACAGGAGATACAAGACAAACTCACAAATGACTTACTAACAGCTAAAACCAACAGTCATTATTCCATACTCTTACTCTTGGACCTCTCCGCTGCCTTTGATACAGTTGATCACCTCCTCCTCCTCAAAAAACTCAATATGCTTGGTTTCCATGGCTGTACTCTCTGTTGGTTTGAATCTTACCTATCTCACCGCACTTTCAGTGCCACTTACAACTCCACTTCCTCCTCTCCAACTCCTCTTACTCTTGGGGTCCCCCAAGGTTCTGTCCTTGGACCTAGACTATTCTACACATCCTTCCTGGGTCAGTTGATAGCCTCCCATGGCTCCCACTATCATTTATATGTCGATGACACCCAAATCTCTCTCTCTACCCCTCAGCTCACACCATCAATCTCCTCACACATCACTACTTTACTAACAGACATATCAGCCTGGCTATCACACCTTTTCCTCAAACTGACTCTATCTAAAGCCAAGCTCATGATATTTCCTCCCCCATGTGCCCTTTCCCCTGACTTCTCTGTTAAGATCAATAGCACAACTATCAGTCCGTCCCCACATGCCAGAGTGCTAGGGGTAACCCTAGACTCTGAACTGTCCTTTCAGGCCCACATCCAGCCCTGTCCAAATCATGCCGCCTTAGCCTCCACAACATATCTAGAATAAGCCCCTTTTTAACCAATGACACCACCAAGCTTCTAATTCCCTCTATGGTTATCTCTCGCCTTGACTGCTGCAACTCTTTCCTTATTGGATTACCGTTACATACACTATCCCCCCTTCAGTCCATAATGAATGCTGCTGCAAGACTCATCCACCTTACCAACCATTCAGTGTCCTCCACCACTCTGCCAATCCCTCCACTGGCTTCCACTCACCCAACGAATAAAATTCAAAGTAATAACAATAATTTACAAATCCATACAACTCTGCCCCCAGTTACATCACTAACCTAGTCTCAAAATACCAACCAAGCCCCTCTCTTCGGTCCTCCCAAGACCTCCTGCTCTCTAGCTCCCTTGTCACTTCCCATGCTTGCCTCCAGGATTTCTCCAGAGCTTCTCCCATCCTTTGGAACTCCCTACCCCAATCTGTCCAACTATCTCCTAATATATCCATCTTTAGATGATCCCTGAAACCCTTCTCTTTAAAGAAGCCTATCCTGCTTCTAACTAATACACTGTTTTACTTCCTACATCAGCTCACCACCCACAGCTATTACCTTTTGTATCAATTGACCCTCCCTCTTATATTGTAAGCTCTAACGAGCAGGGCCCTCTGATTCCTCTTGTACCAAATTGTAATGTAATTGTAAATGTAGCGCCCCCATAGTGTAGGTGCATTTTTCTAGCAGGGTTTTCTAGGTGAGGTAAAATCTAGTCAGGCCTGAGTATAAGAGCAAGCCTGAATGTTTTGATCTGGGCCAGGAGGAGTGGCTCAGGGAGGATTGAGAGGACTTGACAGATGAGGTCACCAGAACTTTCCACTTCTTTCTAGAAACCTTGAGGAGGGTTTCTGGTCACAGAGCTGGGAGATAGGTGGAGCTATCTGGAGTATTCTAGGTAGCCCTGGCCAATCCCCAAGCAAGATTGGCAAGGGGCAGGCCTCCTTAAATACTCTGAGTCAGCCCAATCTGGGGGAGAAGTGTCAGGTGGAAGTCTGTAGATGTAGCAGAGGCACTGTGGAGGCCTCTAACTGGGAGGTCGTCCCAGTCTGGGAGGGTGACCTTGGGGCCTGGAGGTTCGGGTGCAGCCAGGGGTGAACTTTGATTCCTGGAGTCGCACAGGGAACAGGAGAACAGCAGAGGTGCTACACAGTGAAAGACTTTAAAGTGATCCACCGGTTTGGTGAGTGACGGTCCCTGGGAACTGCAAGAGAAAGTGCTGGAGCAGGCTGGGAGAGGAATAGTGGACAGTCTGTGGAAGCCTTGGGAGCCAGTCCAGGGAAAGGAGAGTTACTGAGGAAAAGCAGGTCGTGGGACCTGGAGGAAGGATGGGCCGGGAGTTGTAGTCCATCAAAGGCCCGGCAAGCACTCAAGTACTTTTGCTACACATTCAGGGGTCCCTCATCCCTGGCCTGTAATGGGTGTTTCCGAGGTTCTGCTGAGAGTAGGCTTTGCCATGTGCTAACCGCGGTGAAGAGAAAGGAACAGAGAAGCTTGATAAATTTCCTTTCAAGTTAGCAATTAAGTTCAGTGCTGGAAAGAAGTAATGACGTGATGATTTACTAAGTTCAGTGCTGGAGAGAGAACTACAAGAGAAACAGTCAGCAAGTTGAGTGCTGGGGAGTTGTGAGGAGTAGTAGCCTGCAGAGGGATAGTCTGCAGTGAAAGTGTGCATATACAGGAGTGTATAAGGAGTTCATTGGGCATCCCACAGTCATCCCTTATCCCCATCCAAGTTATTTCCCCTAAATAAAACAACTAAAACAAGAGCCGGCCTGGTCAGTGTCTACGGATGGGTGAAATATGGAGTGATTGAGGGCAGCTATTAGGTGAACCACTGCTACCAGCCACTCTGAAGGGAGCACATGGCTACATACTGTCTGCCTTCATTTTGTAAAGTGCTGAGCAAACTGTTGGCGCTATATAAATCCTGTATAGTAGTAATAATAAATAATATCACATCATGTGTTTGATGTAATGAATGCATTTTTTTTTTCATTTTTGGTTGCACTATTTCACTATTTGTGGACCTTCTTTGATTTAATCTATTTTTTTTATCTTTCATTGCACATGTTATTGCATGATTATTAAGTGCGGCACATGTAAAGTCTTACAGTTGAATGCATGCTTTCAGCTTTTCTTCATGTTTGCGCTAATTTCCACAAGGGCAGCTACATCGGAGGTTTTAAGTGAAATTAGAGTATACAAAAGGAAACAATATGGTTTACTAATGAGGTAAGTAAAGGATAGTAAAGGAGAAAACAATGGCATATAGAAGATTCAAGGAAATAGAAAGTGTAGCTGTAGAACTGTATAAAAGTAGACAAAAAGAGGCCAAATACCTTTTCAGCTCTGTCAAAGCACTGACAGAGGGGAAAATGGCTAAATCTATTAAGATAGGAGACTAAATATTTTTTTAGATACATCAGAGATGGAAGAAAAAAATACAATGGGGGTCACAAAAATGAAAACAGGGCACAACACTTATGTTGAAGGAGACCTGGATGTAGCAAACCTAGCTGACCCCTATAGGAGACTAGAATTTATGGCCCCTAACATTATGATTGCTAAGGCTTAATGGAGGATAGTGAAGTATCTATTGCTATTCTCTGCACTGTAAAGTAACTCTTTAATCGGTACCCCAACCATGTATCTAATATGTACTACCTTGTAACAGGATAGGATGCTAATGCATATATCTGGGAGGATGTTGGTTTTAGTTTCTGCAGGCACAACTGGATGTCATTGTTTGCCCTGGTTTTGCCTTTGTGTAATTATGTGTGTTTCCTTTTATGGGTAGTTCCACCAAGGGGTTGCTAGCATAGGCGTGCACAGGGGGTGTGCCAGGTGTGCGTGGGCACACCATGATTACTAAGTGCAGTGCCGATTCCCTCTACTGCAAGGGCTTCCCCCATATCATCCCGCCTTGCAATGCTGCTGGCTCTCCCCCCAGTCGCTGCGGGGGGATTTTTCAGAAAGGAGAGTGGGGGAAGGGGCTAGTAAATATATCATCTACCAGTGACTTCCTTTTCTAAATGAACACAGTGAACACACTCACTGTGTTCATTCATAACGGAAGCATAGTAAATTGTTTACTCTGCTTAATTTTGTGAATGAACAGGAAGCCGGCACAGAGCATTTCCTATTCATTCGCTGCCCCATGCACAGTGCCAGGACAAGGTCATCCAATGCCCAGGGCAAAGATGCCAAACTGCACCCCCCCTTTCCCTAGGGTTAGCAGTGATGTCACTGTCACTCCTGTCAGCTTTGTAACAAAAGCATCTGGCACAGGGCACCCCCATCCCTGCAATAAACCTTTGCGTCCAGGCCAGCCGCCCCTTCTGCCCACCCCTTGTCTCGGTCCTGCCCGTGCAGCTGAGGCTGCAGAGAAAGGTATGTGTGTTTGAGCTTTGTGGTGCACACCCTAATGCAATAGGCTACGCATACCTATGGTTGCTAGGTATTCTATCAGCCATGTTCCTTAAGAAGAGATAAAAGGACCAGGTGGTTGAAGTCAAGGGGTTCTTGGGAAGAGAGACAGAAAAGAGACAACATTCTTTCCTGCTCAGCAAAAAGCATTGGAGTATTGAAACCTCTTGAATGGGATAAAATGGAAACAACAGTGATGTGACTTTAATCATTAATCTTCACCTGTATTTTATTAGAATTTTGATGTGTGTATATGGCTCCTTTTCACGTCTTGCATTGCCTACACAGTGAAGATTAATGTTTCTGGTGGTTTTTAAAGAGTGGTTTTGTGCTATTACCATTTCTTTGGGCATGTTTAATATATCTTAGGACTTTTCATCTTTTGTTGCAAAGAAGTTCAATAAATTCAATAATAAAATTGAAGCAAGACTCTGTCCCTTTTTCTTATATTACCATTATGTAAACGGCCTATACCTGGAGAAGTAAAGAAAGTAAAACCAGTTCTGGGTAGGAACAAGTAGTGGTCTAGTGCAGAAGGATCCACCTGCTTGGTGGTGATTGGAAAAGTTCCCCTAGGTACACATGTCTGGCAACCAAGTCATATGGCCCCTCTGTGGACTGGGCTTGGAATTACTGAGAAAAAAGGAAGGTCATTCATAAATTTCGAAGTGTGTGATTCTCAACATGGCCCCATGACACTTCCACATCTTCTGGATCCAATAAATGACTTACACTGTGATCTCATTGCTTAAAATGGAGTTCCACCCAAAAGTGGAACTTCCGCTTTAAAGGAAGGTGACCCCCTGACATGCCACAATTAGCATGTCATTTTTTTTGGGGGGGGGGGACCGGATACCCTGTTTTCACAGGGTCCGAGGTCCACTTCCTCTTATAGAGCCACAGCTTCCTCCCCTCCCACCTGGTGATCTTCTGGGACACGTTACAGGTCCCAGAAGATATGCCGGCCATTCACAAGGCTCAGCGCGACTCGCGTATGCGTGGTATGCACCCGGCTATGAAGCCAAAGCCGGGTGCCCACACTTATGATGCTGACGCCGTCGAGGGGACGGGGAGAAGAGTGAGCCCTCGGGCAACCGCATCTTTGGAGACTGGGACAGGTAAGTGTCCGATTGTTAAAAGTCAAGTATACTTTTTCTTTTAACTGGGTGGAACTTCGCTTTAACAATACATTACTAATAACACCCCCACCCATCCAACCCTTATATACAATAAAATGAGCAGAAGAACTAGAGATTAGTGAACCAGAAGACTGGTACCAAATGTGTAAATTTACAAAATCTTGCTCAAGTAATGTGTATGCACTAGAGTCAAACTACAAGTTACTCTCACAATGGTACCTTGTTTCAACCTGCATATGCAAATATCTGCCTTGAGCCTTCCCTAAATGCTTTGGGTGTGTGATGACCTAGGTACTTTTCACCACAACTGATTGTCCAGTACATATCGAATGATATCTACAATTTAACAATTACTGGAAACTGCAAAGCCCTCCTCAACTGAAAACCAGAAAGTGTTACTAGCACCTTAAATTACTGCAAACCCTATTTACAGCGACAAAACAAAAACTTATTGTTGTTATTGACAAAAATAAAAACTATTGCATAATTGGTATATCTAAAGCTAAAAGGTTTATTTTAGTTTTCTATAGTGTAGGAAATAGTGTTTTTTTTTTTTTGCTGTCTGTGCTGAGATTTACCTTGACTTTCTGTCCTGAAGACACAAGGAAATGAGAGCAAGCTTTCCAAAGTGAGGGGAACAACTTGCAGAAGAGCACATGCCCCCCTTGTAGATTTCCATCTGTAATATTTTGAACTTTCTATCACTTTCTCTCCAAGTGATAGTGGTAAGTAGGACACATGGAAATTATGAGTCTCCCCAGCGGGGACACAGGCAACAATATGAAAAACCTTTGTCCCTCGTTCCATGGCTGGCGATTCTCTGGGGACCTGAATCCTGTTTCCAGCCAATGATGTCATAGGAATGTGTCCCTTAAAGGAGCTGCATCCATTTAAAGAACC
Organism: Glandirana rugosa; assembly: GCA_018402905.1. Taxonomy (NCBI): domain Eukaryota; kingdom Metazoa; phylum Chordata; class Amphibia; order Anura; family Ranidae; genus Glandirana; species Glandirana rugosa. The sequence goes on from BLSH010418940.1 coordinate 661,685, forward strand.
CATGTTTACATATCTGACACCTGATCAGTACTTTCCCCTGATTCTGATCCTCTTACCTGTGCATTTTTTTAGATTTTTCTTCCTTGGATTGACTTCTGTGTACCAAACTCAACTGCCTGTCACCTACCCTGAACCTTTTCATCTAGTACACTTCTCCACTGAGGTCAGCAATCCAATTGTCTACTCTACTGTTTATACTGTATACTCCTGCACTGAGGTTCACAATCCTGTTGAATGGTCTGGTCCACTGTTTAAACAATATGCTCCTGCAGTAAGGTCTGCAGTCCTGCTGCCTTGTGTGATCCAGTGTTCTTCTGCTGCACTCCAGATCCGTGTTTCAGCCTGCTCCGATGTACTCCACACAACTGCCACTAAAAATATTTCTGTGCTCAGTGACTTCTGTAGGTTGTTTTTTTAACATTAGCACACTGCCAAGTCCAAATCTTTGTGAGGAGGTGCCTGGTGGAACACCAGTTGGCCATTAAATTCCATGCCTGTGGAGATCCTACATTACTGCTCACTGGTGGGTTCACTATATTCATGTTTGTGACAACTCATCAAAAAAGCCATCCTTGCAAATATAACAGCTAAACAACCGATTTCTTTTTTTCTACAATGGAATTCAAATATTGTTTGAAAAATTCTTCCCAACACTGTAGCAGAAGTTCTAAAGATGTGTTGCACTTTTCCATTGTAGATTTATTTGTTCTCACCCATCTTTCCAATTTATCCCAAACCAGCCCAATATAAGTCTGAAGCCTGTGCTGGGTATTCTATTATTGAACGCCTGTTATTATTTTGTTTGAACACTGGCATAGCATGGAGGTATATTTATGGTTATTATCTTGCTGTAGGATGAACCCTTGACCAACTATATCTAGACTAAAGGTTATTGCACGATGATGAAAAATACTGCAATAGGCCATTTGGTTCAAAGTTCCAGTCAGTCCAAACAAGTTGCTGATTCTGGATCCAATAAAAAAAGCCCTGACCGTCATATTGTCTCCTACATGTTTATCAGTAGGTGTCACATATTGCAGGACCATCCTTTCACTTAACAGTGTACAGAAACACTGTGCGAAGAACCAACATTTTCCCTTTTTTATTTACTGGTCCTAGATCTTTGTACAGTCTTTGGCAGTCCATTGGCAGTGGTTCCTGGATGAAGCAAGACTTGTTTTCCTGTTTTGCCATCTTAGCAATGGATTTATTCATTTATTTTTTACTGCCACTTAAACCTGTGTAGCCCTGTTATAGGGGGGTAGAGTTGAGCGAACCTCTGGAAGTTCGGGTTCTGCTGGTCCGTCCGAACTTCGGGACAAAGTCCGGGTCCGGGTCCGGACGGAACCCGAACGATCGCACGGACAACGAACCCCATTGAAATCAATGGGGACCCAAACTTTTAGGCACAAAAATGGCTGTAACAAAGTCCCGTGTCACAAAGACATGTGACAATTCACTTTCCTACCAGGACGTTATACACTGTGG
>BLSH010418940.1:667954-703329 GCA_018402905.1 Glandirana rugosa
GCAACCAACATACATTACGGTAGTGAAATAGTATATATTTCAATGTGATTAGTGGACGACCATACAGACGTATATATATGAGAATCTTTAGATACGACCCAAATAATCATGGTGTCGACAGTTAATAAAACCCACTCAATTATCAATAACAGGATCTTTCCCTAGTAGAGATGTATTCGACCTCGGGACTAGATCCACCTCCGTGGCGGTTAGTATACAAGTATCAGGTGAGAAGGAAATCTTTTCCGTGACCGAGTAAACCAATGGACGTCCAATCGCGGTATCAGACACACCTCTCCCATTGAAGTATACTGGGGGGATATCAAAATAGCAGAACCCCGGACCGAACCCGAACGATATTTGAAATGTCCGGGTCCGGGTCCGTGCCACGGACACCCGAAAGTTCGGTACGGACCCGAACGTTACAGTCCGGGTTTGCTCAACACTATAGGGGGGTCATATGAAGTTACCCTCTCCACACAGACTATGGCGCTAACCTGCAGGTAACCAAATGAGCCAGTGCCTTTTCTAAAGGAAGAGTGGACTATGAACATATGATTGGCGGTGCCTCCACCTAGATCAGGGCTCCAGCTTATGTAGAGATGATCCCTTTCTAGGACAATAACTATTAACTCACCCAAAATAATTGACAGCTGTGGTACTAATAAACCCAGCATAGATTTCTAAGAGTATATATATGCAGACATACCAGCAGGTGATTAGTGTAACTTTATATATGATAAAGTGATGGCATTACATACAACCAACGCAATAACAAGAAGAATGTACATACTGTATGTCTTAGAAGAACAGTATATACTGTATATATGTATCTATATATCTGGATATATAACTAAAGGCCTTTAACACCAATACCTCCAATTAGGCGCTGTGGCACAGTTCAGTTGCAGGGGCCCTTGATGAGCTGACTTGCAAGGCATAACACAATCCGGCTTGAGAGGATGAACGCTGACACATCTGTGGAGTGGTGGCTGCCTGGGGATGCACACACCAATGGCAAAGAAGTCTGGAACGCGCCACCTGCAAGGCAAATCAGGCCTATCTAGCCTATCTCTTGGTCCCTAACCTAACCATAGGCTATCAATGCTACTGGACCGATAACTATCTAAGCGGCCATTGGAAGCCTAACTTGTCACTACTCTGAGCCGTTTACTGTTCCCTAGGCTAATACTAGCTAGGAACCCCCAGACCAAAAAGGGACACTGTTGCTTTAATTAATGAAGTGGCAGATATACACTTCAACACAAATGAGTCAAATGAGTTATAATCAAATGAGCTTTGCTCTCACACGCTTGAGAATAGCCCAAGTATATTGCAGTACGCAAATAGAAAGTAAATCAGAGCAGCCTCTAACACAGGGATATGCAGATACAGTATCTCTGGTTCCCACACAGGAGTGACAGAAATATAACAGTGAGCTAAACAAGGCAGTAACACTTGCCTATATTGTATTGTCCATTTTTAGCCTGGAAAGAGATATCACAAAATCAATCTGCAGCACCTCTTGCTGGCATAGCATGTGTCTGGTCTCTCTCTCCTTCCACTTCCTGTAAGACATTCACATATATAGCCTTGGGGGGTTTCTTGACCTTTTAGCAGGGGCAGGAAACAACCTCTTAACAGGAAGAATCTGTTTGTCATAAAAACTCTATGGTAGGCACCAGGTATTAGTGTAAACAAACCTACAGACAGTGCACAAAAGAACACTTCCCTACAACTGCATTTGCAAATATTTACTGCATAGAAAAAAACTTAATTATTTTGAATACTATTAGGCTGTGCTTGAAGCAGTTTTCATGTGACAAGCCTATCACACAAGCTATTGACCCTCGGAAACTTTTCTTGTAATGCTGTCATGGTTTTGGGACTACTAGACTTGCTCCTGTATGATTCAGTATAATTCAGTTTCCAATTCCCTTTTGGTGACATGGAAAACTGTACTTACTGACACCTTGGATTTCTTTCTGGATTTTTCTAAGATAAGACCCACATTTGTATAATTCTAAAATTATTTTTTTTTCAGTTTTTAGTAACCTAAGCCTTAGATCAGGGGTAGGCAACCATGGGTCTCCATCTGTGGTGAAACTACAAGGCCAATGAGACATTGTAAGACCCTGGCAATCACAGGCATGACTCTTGGAGGCAGAGGAATGATGGGATTTGTAGTTTCACCACAGCTGGAGTGCCGAGGTTGCCTACCCCTGACCTAAGGCTTAGGTTACCAAAAACTGAAAAATAATGTAATTTTAGAATTATAAAAATGTGGGTCTTTCCTTACAAAAATACAGAAAGAAATCCAAGCCTTAGGTCAAAAAAAACCCAAGCCTTTTTCAACCCTGACAGTTTGCCGCTTACCTTTGTACTATATTAGGTTATGCACTGGACTTGAGCTGTTTTTTAGTAAAAAATGGAAATGCAATGGTTTTATTAAACTTTTCCCAAAAGTATACATAAACAGACATCTTTTCTTCCATACGAAGTATGAACAGCCTTAAGGCTGTGACAGTAAGTATAAACAGATTTGTGGCAAGAATGGATTGTATACCTTTGCAAAGGTTCTGCGTTAAACTGTTTCTATGTGTTCTATGCCTGATCTCCGACAGGTACACATTAGTCAAATTGTGGAAAGGAAATGGTGTTTTATTTTATGCACAACATCTCCATTCATTGTGCAGGCAATTGCACTTGTCAGCTACTATTACCTTTCGATAGTACACACGATAACAATATGAAGACTTCACTCTAAATCGCAATTTTGCTAACACTTCTACTAAGACGCCCTTACTCATTAACTTTCACAGATTCCTGCTGCTTTCCTCTGATGTTTCTTTCTTTGTGGCAGAATCTGTTGTCAATGTCATTATTTACTTGCCTGCCATCTGTGCGGCTTCCCATTGCATTTCAGATGTCATACATTCTGCCTAGTGCAACCCATACATGTTTTCTTCCAAACGACAAAAACATCAACTAATTCTGCATCACAAATGCATTTAATTTTACAATTTTTTAAGTAATTTGTTGTGTACACATGGCTTATTTTAGTATGCTTGTCTATTGCGTTGCTCTTCAAAGATTTACTAGCTGAACATTTGAAAAAAAGACATGATTGCCAAAATTAGCACTGATAAAAATGCAGTACTGTTTTTAGCTGATTTTAGCTTTATCTGCTTTTTGAATTTCTATCTAAGTCTTGGCTCGCTCTGCCATGGCAGGTATGGGTAATCACCACCTTTGAGCCATTCTATAGGATTTCACTTAGATATATTTTGCTGCAGATATATTTATGCTCAGTGTCAGATGAGCTATGATGATTTACAGATATAGCAGATACATTTACAATACAGCAGAACTTAGGAGTTCCTGGAACTCATAGGCCAACTTTGAAGTGGACCTAGCATCAGATATGCTAAGTAATGTGTATTTTGTATTTCTTACAAAGATCACAGTATTCTCCCTCACAATGCCTTCATCTGTATTTCTCATCATAAGGATGGCACCATCTTTGGTTGGGCATCATCCAAGATCACCATCTATTTCCTGGGGTACTGGCTCAGAGAGGACACAGTTATGTAAATGCAGTGTAATTACACAGATTATTCCCTGCGACAGCCTCTCATATTGTGACTTAGCACAAAGTTAGCCTAGGGCTACATAGGTTATTACTGTACATCTCTTTACTATTGACATATTTAACCACTAGTTGGTAATCATCTCAATTACGTTTGAAATTAATGTGATGTTCATGCAATAACTGTCAACAAGCAATTAAATCTGTCAGTAGTAGCAATTTATTTACCAGTGTAGCCCTAACCTTGCAATAGTCCTCAGTGATTACTGGTGGAGAGAAATGAGGAAAGAAGACCCATCTCAACCTAAGTCAGGTGACTAAAGTGCAAGAGCTGTTTTTCAACTGAAAAAAATATACTGTTGATGTATTTTGTGGACTATCAGGAATGTATTGATTACTGAAAGGTCCACATTGAAGTGACAGTAAACTCTGGACTAAAAAAATATATTCAAGTATGTATTCTTAGCTTTAAAGTACCTTCTATCACTATCATGCACCTCCAAATCCAAATCCATTTTTTTCTGTTGCTGTGATCTGACTTCATGTTAGAGGGTGGTTATGTTCGCTATCCATGGTTCCCCCATATGTAGGAATGCAGCCACCCTCTCTTTGTTGCTTCCGAGATAGAATGGGGACTATGGTCTGTGGGATTTGTAGTGCGCATATAACACAACAGAAATGATAGGTAAATGAAAAGATTCAGGAGCTCACAGAAGACTTGGCAAAGGAGGAAGAAAAGCACAGTAAGAAATCACCTAATGAAAAATAGATTACAAGATCATTAACTACTTCAGCCCCGGAAGGATTTCACACTTTAGGACCAGAGCCCTTTTTGCGATTCGGCGCTGCGTCGCTTTAACTGACAATTGCGCGGTCGTGCGGCGTTGTACCAAAACGAAATTTGTGTCCTTTTTTTCCCACAAATAGAGCTTTCTCTTGTTGGTATTTGATCACCGCTGCGTCATTTCTGATCGCCGCTATAAACAAAAGAAGAGCGACAATTTTGCAAAAAAACCCAAATTTCTTACTTTTTGCTAAAATACAAATAAAAAAAAATGTATAAAAAAACATTTTTTTCAACGGTTTTGGCCGATTTTATATTCTTCCTCATATTTGTGATTTAAAAAATCTCAATCGGCGTTTATTGATTGGTTTGTGCAAAAGTTGCCGTGTTTACAGGTGATGAGAATTCATTTCTGGGGTTTTTATTTATTTATTTTTTTACAAGTAATGGCGGCGATCTGCGATTTTTAGCGGTACTGAGATATTGGGACGGACATGTCGGACCATTTTGACACTTTTTTGGACCATTGGCATTTATACAGCGATCAGTGCTATAAAAATGCACTGATTACTGTGTAAATGCCATTGGTAGTGAAGGGGTTAACCTGCAGATGGCGCTCTAAGGGTTAACTGTGTTCCCTGGGCGTGTTCTAACTGTGTGTGGGCTGCCCTAGCAGGGGAAGGGAAGTGATCACAGCTTCCATATAGAGGAAGGCTGTGATCACAGCCCTTCCCCCTCTCACAGAACGGAGATCTGTGTTTACATTCACGGACCTCCGTTCTTTCACTCTGGGGGGGCATCGCGGGTAGCCGGCGGAGATCGAGTCCGCCGCACCCGTTCCCTGGCAGCCCGGACACAGTGAGCACGCGAGCGCTCACAGTGCTCGATCTCGCAGCCGCCGTCGTATGACGGCGTTTTGCAATAACGAACCACCTTGTCGCCGTCAACCTGCGGTTGGCGGTCGGCAAGTGGTTAAATAGCAGATGTATATGAAGTATTTTTGGAGAAAAAATACATAATTTAGTATTACTGTAAGGGCAAAGGTATAAATATAGCTATAGCATAGCAACAACTTGCCCTGGGTCCAACAGAACAAAAAATATTTTTTTTCAAAAAGTTTTTTCATAAAAAAACTTCAGAAATGTATTACAAACGTTTAAAACCATTTTATCATCAACATTGAAGGGAATGTGTACAATAACCATGCAGTAGATTTATTTTTTTCTCTACATGTTTCTACATGTTTTGCCAGGCTATGGCTTCTTCTGGAGCCTCTACAAGTCATACAGGTGAGACTAGTTTAACTCTAAAGTATTGGTGCATGATGTTTCCCCTTTAGACATATATCCTATGATGAGATATTTATATCTTTTTTAGGTGAACACCGGATGCCTTTGTGACATCCCTATATATTTATACATATACTTTTTGGATTAAGTAGGGGTTTGCTCCCTTTGGTATAGATCACTATCATTCAAGTGACTTCAGGCACTCATTACAAACAATACAGGTACTTATTGAGCTTCTCTGCGCCCTCTATTGTCTGAATTGAGAAATGACAAGTTCTCTAAGATGTGGTATTTTCTTTCTTGATTAGGCCGTCTTAAGGACGGTGATATCTTCTCCTCTATGGTCTCATCACCCTCCTATTCATTGAACCTTCTGTGGCATTGAAGCCCTATTTATTATTGCCTATATATGCTCTATATTTGAAGGTAATTAATGATTACTATGGATAACAATGGATTTGCAATATATGGAGGATTTGATTTAATAACAAATGGTAATTGAGCTTGTGTATATGCGCATGTAATTTTATTATATTCTAAAAATTGTTCTTTTGATTGTAGTGTCTTTCACATGCAGTTAATCATTGAAGTCTCCAGAAGAAGCCATAGCCTGGTGAAACATGTAGAGAAAAATTAAATCTACTGCGTGGTTATTGTACACATTCACCTCAATGTTGATGATAAAAATGGTTTTAAACTTTTGTAATACATTTCTGAAGTTTTTTTATGAAAAAACTTTTTGGAAAAAAATATTTTTGTCGTTGCACCATCAAAATCCCATTGTTTCTATTCTGGTCTATATAATGCCTGTGATTTTAGTTTAAAATGTATGTATAACTGCAGCGATGTGATCTACTGACTGCATGATATGTGATTATTTTTTATTTCTATACAATGGGGTTGATTTACAAAAATTGGAGAGTGCAAAATTTGATGCAACTGTGCATGGTAGCCAATCAGCTTAGAACTTCAGCTTGTTCAATTAAGCTTTGACAAAATACCCGGAAGCTGATTGGTTTCCACGCAGGGGCAGCCCGTGCATTAAGGGTGCATGAGCGCCACCCCCCATCCCTGCCACCGCCTTCCTATCCATGCGCTCCTGCCCCTTTCAGGGGCAGGAGGAAGGTTTTTTTTTTAAGCACCCGACTAGAGCCTGAGGCTCTAACATGCTTCAAAAAAGGGTGGGCTCGGGACACAGAGAGTGCACCCCGATCCCACCCAATTGTGTGGCAATAGTGAATGAATTTTTGCTATTTTCACACTGCAGTGCCTCCCCGCAAATCAGGAGGCAGGTTGGTGAGACCTGTTTTCCGATTAGCCAAAGTGCCAAGCGATCCTATTGGATGCCTAGGGGCTTTGGCAAGGAAGGGGAAACATGAGGAGTGGACATCTTCATCCGCCCTCTCCATGCACCGCCACCGCCGCTGCATGGAGGAGACAGGAGGATCCTCTCCACTCCAGACACACAGTGCCGGTGTGTGCTGTCAGTGCCGCCCGCGGAAGCGGGGGGTTTAGTGCAGTGTACTCCTATCTGGGGCTCTGTATACTCCTATCTGGGGCTCTGTATACTGCTATCTGGTGCTCTGTATACCCCTATCTGGTGCTCTGTATACTCCTATCTCGGGCTCTGTAAGTGTATACTGTTATCTGGTGACTCTGTATACCACTATCTGGGGCTCTGTATACTGCTATCTGGTGCTCTGTATACTGCTACCTGGTGCTCTGTATACCCCTATCTGATGACTCTGTATACTCCTATCTGGTGATGCTGTATACCCTATCTGTGATGCTGTATACCCTATTTGGTGATGCCGGGCTGTATACTCCTGACACAATGGGTGGAAAATATAAGGGGTGGGGCTAATGAGAAGTGGGAGTGGTCAAAAAGGAAGGGTGGGGTCTGGCGCCCCCATCCTAAAATTTCACCAGCTGCCTCTGTTTCTACACAGAGCTGCACCAGATTTTACACTCTCCAATTTTAGAAAATCAACCCCAATGTGTAACAGTTTGCTTGACTGTTTATTAAAAAAAAAAATTTGAAATGATTCACCAATACAAATCCCATGTAAATTACTATAAATGCTTATTGTCCTAATATTACTGATTGAAATATGCCACCAATGCCCTTGGTTGTCATCTGCTGTTGGTAATGTCCTAAAAGAATAATTAGAAATGATGCATATAATAGATCACTGTCTGTGAAATAACGCTGTTGGTTACCACTGGATTTTTTATTTGAATATCAATTAACAGAAGGCAGGGAGGGAGTAATACAAAAAGTATAGTAATTTAGTCGACATTGTCTGCAGCTGGGTTCTCCCAAAAAAATGCAGAGGTGAACTTTTATTTGCTAAGGCACATAAATATTTTCCACAAGGGATAACCCTGGAAAAATTGGGACTGTTTTTGGAAAACAGAGACATTTTAAAATATGGCATTGGGGCTTACATTGTTATCCCAAGCAGAGATATAATTGTGACTTTCCTAGATGCATTACATTATTCTAGGGTATTTTAACATGCATACAATTCCCATGGTACAGTAGGAGCTTTCTTTGCTCTTCTCTTGTATCAGCTGTTCTGTCAGACAGCAAGTTGTAATGATAAGAATAGTCTCAGGCAGTTTGTGATGGTTATTGAGTACTGGAAAGCTGCTATTTGTAAAGTACTTCTGTACCCATGTTTACTTATCCTGTAGTGAAAAAGTATGTAAGCTGCCATTGTTGACCTCTTTAAAAAAAAATTAAATTTTTTCAGAACAATACCGAATCCATGTTTCCCTATTAATACAAGAATCAAAACATATTTGGTATATATTATTTGTATATCACACAAATGTACACAATTTAGAACAAAGCATTAAAAAGTTACAGGTTGATACCAACAAGCATCAACAGGGAATATCCCCAAAGAGAACCTAGAGGCACTGATAGTCACTATACCCAAACCAGGAAAAAATCCAGATAGCCCAGCTAACTATCGACCCATCTCATTGCTCAACACTGACACTAAACTTTACGCCAAACTCCTGGCACAGCATCTCTCCTCCGTCATTCCTCAAATTGTCCATCCTGATCAGGTGGGCTTTGTGCCAGGGAGACAAGCAGCAGACGGAACAAGAGGCTTCGTAGACCTCATACAATGGGTAGAAAATACTCGAACGCCTTCTCTCTTCCTTTCATTGGATGCGAAGAGAAGGCGTTCGACAGGGTCCATTGGCCATATATGGAAGCGGCACTCCGTAAGTTTGGAATATCAGGGAAATTTTTAACAGCCATACTAGGCCTCTACACAAACCCAAATGCACGGGTGTGGATCTCAGGGGTAGCATCAGGGGTAGCATCTGACCCTTTTATGATAACAAATGGCACAAGACAGGGCTGCCCACTTTCCCCGCTCATATTCGCATTAATCATGGAGCCATTAGCACAGGCTATTAGGTCCTCCCCTGCAATCACAGGAATTACGGTCGGAGATGTAGAACACAAAATCGGCCTATACGCTGATGACGTCATTATAGCTATGACCAACCCGATAACATCCCTTCCCGCAGTCCAACAACTACTAGACTCCTTCAGTGCAATCTCCCGGTACAAAGTAAATCACAGCAAATCTCTCATGCTGAACCTAGGCCTCGATCCACAAACCACCAAGCATATCTATATCACCTCCCGGTTTACCTGGGCCACCGATGCCTCTTTCCCTTATTTGGGTATTCGGCTGACGTTTCCCAGTGAAACTCTATTAAAAATAAACTATGATGACCTCGTGAGTAAGCTTTTGCGGCAATCCAAAGAAATAAACCACATAACCTCCTCTTGGGCAGGCAGAATCGCATTGGTGAAAATGTATCTACTTCCGCATATTTTATATTTATTCCGCACGCTTCCTCTGCCCTTCCTACAAACCAGACTGAGCAAACTGCAGAAACTCATCAATGACTTCATTTGGCAGCAAAAACGACCTAGAATACACAGATCAGTGCTTCAGACGCCTGCTGAACAAGGTGGCCTAGGTGCACCTAACATACAAGCCTACTACCAAGCGACAATCCTAGACCAGCTGAAAACCTGGTGGCTACCTGACAACCCCAACACCTGGACACAAATAGTAGCCACCATTCTCTCAAAAGACCCGAGACTGGTCCTTGCTGCCACCCTCATCAACCCTAAAGCTGCACATTTCTGCCTAGGGACCATAAATGCCTCACTACGGGTATTAGTGGCAATCATACAAAGGAATAAGGGAATCTCTAGGGATACCCTAGCACTCATTCCCACTGAAGCGATACAACATCTGTCACCGGATCTACCGCTCACAGAATGGCTCAGAGCCAGCATCTCAAACCTAGGCATACTTCTGCTGCCTTCAGGAATACACTCCTTTTTGGAACTAAAAGAGAAGGACAACATACCACAGAGGACGTTCTTTCTCTACCTTCAAATTAGATCCCTACTATCTAAGATAAAATGGTCATCAGCAGACTCCACAACCCCAAAACTCTTAAAATTCTACAACGCCAAACATCCCTCATCAAAAGGGATTTCCTATATATATAAGATGCTCACCTCTCCAACCCCAGTGCTGCTCTCTCCATCCATCAACCATTGGGCCACCCTCACAGACAACCCACCACCACTTGAACAATGGCAAACCGCCCTCAATACCCCACGGCGCTTGTCACGCTGTATCACACACTGGGAATCCTTACAGAAACTGTTCCACAGGTGGTACTTCACACCAACTAGACTAGCAACAATCTACCCCTCCACCTCACCCAAATGCTGGAGAGGATGCGATATCAATGGATCCTTGAAACATATATGGTGGGACTGCTCACACATCAAATCCTTCTGGCAAGACATTGCAAACCTCATTGCTACTCTGTGTGACCTCCCCATATCCATGGAGCCATTAGACTTATTATTAGGCCTCTCGGTCCCTTCATGGCCCAGGCACATACGAACCCTGGCGACTCACATTCTAATCGCAGCAAGACTTGCACTAGCAAAAAAATGGAAATCCCCTCAGCCTCCTCAACTATTGGAAGTCATCCACCTACTAAACTCACAATACCAGATGGAGTACTCCTTCGCTAAAACCAACATGTCTACGCAAACCTTTCACAGAGCCTGGGAAAAATGGTCCTCAGACCGGAGAAGCATCCTGAACACCCAATGACTGGCTATCACTCCCCTCACCCAAGCCTATAAGTCTACGCATCAACCACCTAGCAGCAGCAAATTACCCACGCCCATCGATCTCTGATAATAAGTCCCCATACCACAGGTGTCAGAACTCTTGTCTTTTTTTTTTTTCTTTTTCCTTTTATTTCTTTTTTTTTTTATTTAGCCTATTTCACTAGCCTTCTTAAATAAGTTGTCATTGACCACAAGGAATGTTCAATCTTGTATATGCGTGGGGGTTGCGCCCCTCCCCCGCCACAATTTGCGCCCTTTTGGGGTGGCGGGGGTGTGACGCGGCTCCACACAACACGCGCTTCTTCGCATTTATGTTTGTATACAACATCTTGACGTACTGTTTACTTATGTCATCCTTAAAACAACATACTACTAACCTGAATGATCAACAAAGCTATTGTAACCCACTGTTGTTAATCTTCTTCAGAAAAATACAATAAAGACTAAAGTTAAAAAAAAAAAAAAAAAGTTACAGGTTGATAAATGATTCTCTTAATAACACTATAAATACTGTTTCGTATGACCATTCGCAAAACCATTACCTTGGTGAGCACTTAATTAAACCTTTATTCATTAGTACAATATCATCCTGTATGTATCAAGATCACGGCCAACGATGAGATGGCATCCCATCTCAATGCGCTTCACAGACTTGGTCCACTTCCTCAGGATGGAACGGTGGAATTATTGAGGTATAGTGCTGTGTCTACTGATATCATACCAAGAACTGCCTTAAAAAACATATGGGTGGTTTCTGGCCAGGAATCTGAGGACTTCTTCCACAGGGTGAGTCCTTGGCTACCGTCGAGCCGATCTCAGCTCCAACCAGATACAAATGTCATAAAAGACAACCAACTTTTGAAAGACCCTGCAAACAGATACCAGCAGCCCTGAGGAAGGGGGAGTCCGTGATCCCCCGAAACGTGTTGGCTCCACCACATGTTATTCACTACAACCAAAATAAAATCCAACCTACTTTTTACTGGACTTTGGGCGCTCCTTTTACTTACTACCAAATTTTTACACTTGGTATAATAAAAATGAAAGTGGTTGAAACAATCACCTTGTAAAACAACCCATTCAGTTTAAAATAGAAGTGAAATGCAAAATATTTTTGTATAGATATAAAAAACATTATAAATACCCTTTTTCCCTTTTTTATAAGGTTCCATTCTCACCTGATCGTGGGGGGAATCACCGCAATTCCACTAGCAATTTCAAATGAATGAAAGACGCGATGCCATTACATCCAATGGCACCCCAATCGTGCCACAATTTTGCCAGGATTGTCGCATGCTAAATTGCACTGCAATCATGACAAATGGCAACGTGCAACGCTGTCGCCCATGAGAAGCTCATGTTCCTTTTTGAGCGACAAGCGATTGCAGATCGATTTACCATGCGACAATCACAGAAAAGTTGTGGGGTGATTGGGGTGCCATTAGAGACGCGTTTTGCAGTGGTTTGAAAACACTGAGCTTCCCAGTGAATGGCTGTGCAGCAGGGGGCATGTCAGGACAAGCCTTATCATTGAAGGAGAGTACACTGAGTTCCCAGCATAACTAGGGAACTGACCACACTGTGCTCCCCTGTTTAGTGTGTATTAATCAGTTATTAATAGGAAAGCAGAGGGACTGACAGGAACACCAGGGATTTCACATAAAGGAAGCAATACAAAGAGAACAGGATACTATCCCATACAAGTACATGGTACAGCAGCCACATATCAGGAATATGCAATGTTGGGGTAACATACACTTTAAGCAGTTTTATGTATACGTTATTCCCGTGTGGTACCTATAAAGTCTGAATATATTTTTGTTCTTGTATTGACTTTGGCTGATAAAGTGCATAAGAAACTTACCACAGTTAAAGCCGTTATACTTTCTTTTCCCTTAAAAGTGTTGTGGTTGTGCCTCTGCAATCACAAAACACAGCATGACGGACATTATTTTTGATGTTTTGATGATTTATATTATGAATGGCCAGGAAGAGAGAGAGGAAGAGACATTATTGCAGCATTGCAGTCTTCAGCACTTACATCAGAGTGGTCCAGAAGTACAGTGGGAGCCGTACTTCCTCCAACATGTAAATGAGCAGATTTGTACAAGGAAGCCCGCATGATGGTGGTTTCTTTTGATTGAAATAAAAGAATAACTGCTTTAATCATGGTAAGTTTATCGTGCGTGGAGATAGACCGGCCATAGACTGTTTGAATCTTGACTGGTTCAGCAGGAACCAGCCCAGAGTCAAAATGTACGTGGGCAGGCTGAATATACCAAGTTGATCAAATGATCAAGTTGGGTACATCCAGCCTTCTTGATTTACTTGTGACTATCGCTAGTGGCTGCTATAGCCACTAGCAATAATCACTGTCTTCTCCCAGCTGGTACGGATTCTGTGGTTGCAGGAAAGAATTTTGCACCGTCTAAGGCTTGCCTTAAACACATCACCATAATTAGACTGGGGTTCTGATTTGACAAATAAAGCCCTCAACACTAAAAGTTAATGGGTGGTAAAATGAGTTTAACCATGTACCACGTAAGAATTCCCCTGAAGAGAAATGGGCAGTGGGGCTGCCACACTATCCACTGACATACTTACATCAGAAGCAGAATTTGTGGCACAATCAGGAAATAGGGTTTTGAATATGAAATTAAACATTAACTTCAACTAGTACATGATATTATAAATATGGCTGAAATGACAAAGTATGACTTTCTAAAGGTTTGTTTCTGCTCATGAACTGTTGAGGTGGGTCTAAATATGCCCTGTGATTATTACATCCTTTTTTATGCAACACAATCCACATTCACCCCAATGTCCAAGTGTTACCCTATAGTGCAAAACCTAACAATTAACTTTTCTTATTTCCTCCCATTTGGTCTGTTAAATATACCATTGGACGCCTTTGGTTCTTGCTAGAAATTTGGAGAGTTTCTTATTTCCTGTGCCTGTGCTGTGCTAAAATCCCAAGCAGTGTTGTCATCCTAGGACAGAAAATATGTAACTGTATGTTCCCCAGGTCAAATTAAAGAAAAAAAAAGCCTGAAATAGAAAACCAACTCAGCCATCACATCTATGGACTGACAAGCTTCAATGTGTTATATTTTTCTTCTTGGGTTTAAATACACTTTAAAGTGATATTATAAATTTCTTCCCTAGCTCCAAAAATGCAAGTCTGTGTATAGTTTAAAGCTGTAACTTTCATAAATTCTTACCTCTCCCAAAAGATTCATTCCCACAATACACATAATTAAGTTTTCACAAAACGCACCCACAGTGCTTGTCAGTCGGTTTGGTTTAGTGGTAGTCAGGGACATTTTACATTGCTTTCAGTCTTAAATATGTTTTTTTCTCTTCTTTAATCGCATATTTTCTACATCACTGAAAAAGTCTGATATGGTGTAAATCAGAGAGAATAGCTTTGGTAAAGCTTAACGCTGACTTCCAGGCATATCAGCTACATGCACAGATAAACTACCTACTGTATATAGAAGAAGCTTTATCTGACAAATAATTTGTATTCCTATCCCACCATTCCTGGTGTCCTCTCTCCACCCCAGCCTCCTGACTGGACAGTGAAAGAGCAGATGCAGACAGAAAAGACCTTTTCCTGACACATGTGCTGTCTATTATTATCTGCTTGTTCTATGTGCTGTCTAATATTATAAGCATGTTCCTTGTCAACACATTTATATGCCAAACACCTAAATTTTTCTTTGTATGAAAGTTTTATGCTCCTTAAAGGGGTTCTAAAGGCAGATGTTTTCTTATCTTAATGCATTCTATGCATTAAGATAAAAAAAGTTCTGTGTGCAGCAGCCCTCCTAAAATTTACCTGAGCCCATCTTGATCCAGCGATGTTGCACGAGAAACTCGGCTCGGCTGTCCTGGAATCTCCCTACTGATTGGCTGAGACACACAGTGAGCGTCATTGGCTTCCGCTGCTGTCAATCAAAGTCAGTGAGCCAATGAGGAGAGAGGAGGGCGGGGCCTAGCCATGGCTCAAGTTCTGAATGGACATAGAGAGCAGCGGCTTGGCTCAGGTGCCCCCATAGCAAGCTGCTTGCCGTGGGGGCACTCGGCAGGAGGGAGGGGCCAGGAGAGCTGGTGAGGGACCCAAGAAGAGGAGGATCTGGGCTGCTCTGTGCAAAACCACTGCACAGTGCAGGTAAGTATACCATGTTTATTATTTTAAAAGAAAAAAAATCAAGACTTTAGTATCACTTTAAGATATACTGTATGTAATCTGGCAGGTGGCTCATTTGCCCTAAGATTGTGCTTATACATCTTGTGACAAACGGCCCCTGTCTGTTATTGATTGAGTATATCTGCCACATAGACTCTTGAGATGCTTTAGGTAAATGGGTGGCAGTGAGAGGTCCGTAGTCAGCAAGGGGTTAAGTACCGGCCACACCTTGCTCCCCACCTGGGGTATAATTTTGCCTTACCTGGGTTTAATCAGTGGTGGTGCTGAGAGAGAAGGAGCAGGCTGTGAGCAAACATGCCTGCAGGACTGAAGTAGGCCTATCTGTTAGCCAGGAGGCTTATATTCGTTCAATGGACTTTTGTTTTGGGACTGTTTTATACCAATGTGAGGGAAGCCTTTCTGTTTTCCTTATTTGCTGACCAAATAAACATGGGTAGGAAGCCCTTAACATGGCATATGACTGGATTACCTGTTTGAAAACTCTTCACTTGGAGCTAATCACCTACAATTGGTGGAAATGGATGCATGCAATCCCTCTACAGATTCACGAAAGGCAAATTTGCTGGCTACACTGTCTACCTGTTGTTAAAAGACTGCATTGAAATAAACTGTGTGAACATTGTGTCAGCGGTGTTAAAAGGACAGCAATGTGTGTCTATACAACTTAAAGATACAGTGTACTGCAGTGTAACTGTAAATCTGCAGCATGGAGGACTTGATAAAGGCCTTGCTTCAAAGTAATGTCGCACAGCAACAGGCTTATAAGCAAGCTACAGCTGCACAACAAGAGATTAATAGACTGTTGGCTGCTCAGCAGCAGCAAGCCCAAGCAACCAGCCAGCAAGCTGTGGCTGCCCTGGCTCAGGCCACAGATGTTCAAGCGACTGCTTTGGCACAGACAACTGGGGCTCAAGTGGCTGCCTTGGCTCAGGCAGCCGAGAAAGACCGACGGGTCTTAGCTGAAGTACTCTAGCGGATGCCAGCCCAGACTGCAAATGTCTCCACAGGGTCCCCTGGTAACGCCCTGCCAAGCACCACAAGCCACCTTCTATAAAAGATGACATCCCAGGATGATGTAGAGGCCTTCCTGTGTACTTTTGAGATAACTGCTGAGGGGCAGGCCTGGCCTAAAGACCGCTGGGCTGCTCTTGTGGCACCACTGTTAGCAGGGGGCTCCCAAAAGGCATACTTTGACTTGTCCATGGAGGATGCCCAAGATTATGACAAACTAAAAGCTGAGATCTTGCAGCGTTTAGGTGTCGCTGCGGCAGTGAGAGCACAGCAAGTACACAGCTGGAGTTTCAAAGCAGATGGATCCCCCTGCTCCCAAATGTATGACCTAATCAACCTGGTCAAACGGTGGATGCAGCCTGAGATACTTACAGGGTCCCAAATAGTGGAAAGAGTTGCAATGGACCGGGTCCTAAGAGCTCTATCTCCTGAGCTGTAGAGATGGGTGAGGCAATCTGATCCAAATTCGAAGGATGTTCTGGTTGAACTGGTGGAATGCTATTTTGCAGCAGAGGACATGGTTGCTGGGTCTGCAGTTTCAAGATCCCTAATGGTCAAAAGACCCTCTCTTGTGACCACACGGTCAACCCCAGTATCACAGCTGGTCAGGCCCAAAAGGGGAAGCCCTGAGAGGCCAGCGAGAGTGGTTGGAAGGTCACCCTCGGTTGAAAGACACAGCACGCTCCCACAACAGAGCGTGCTGTGATGTTGTGATTGGCCAAAGCCTGCAGGTCATTATGCATTATGAGGCATTCCACCGAGCTCCAATTTGCCGCAAATGTCCCATAATGTTCTAAATTTTCCAAACGGGCAAACGCCTAATGTTCAAGTCAAACTTATATTCGACTCAAACATAGGGCCCATCCCTAGAGCCGCGCTATCCATGACTACATTATATACAAGCTCCCAAGAATGTTGGTATTTTACCTTTTGTTTGTAAATATTAAATCAGAATCTTCTTTTCTTACTTTTATTATATTTGCATTGCTTGGAATACATTTTTAATATTTACAGGGCTTACATATTATCGATATGCAATGTATGTATGTATATATGTATGTGTAGCACCCTCTAGTGTGTGCTGAAAGTAGTGTTAGAGTTTAGAGTAGGTAAATTTAGTTTAGCTCAGGGCTAAGCCTGAGTTATGGAATCTGGGTCAGGATTCAGTGAGTCAGGGCTGGATGACTCACCCTGATAGACCTCTGGTGACTCCCACTGTTTCTAGAACATTGGAGAATGTTCTAGAGCTGGTGTGGAGGTTAGCAGGAGCTGCCTGGAATATTTATAAGGCCTCGGCCAATCCCCAGTAGTGGGCTGGCAGGGGCAGAGCTTACCTTATAAATAGACATGGGCCATGCCAGCAGGGCAATCGGGTGGAAGATGGAGATGCAGTGCTGAGGAGGCTTTCGGAGTCCCTCAGTGGTGCCCCCTAGTCCGGGGGGGGGTTTGGGTGCTAGAAGTATCCTGCCACAGCACATGGGAGGAAGTCCTTCCTGGAGGCATGGGAGCAAGAGAGAACAGCGTTCATCTTTCCCTGAGAGATCTCCTGAGAGTCAGCAGGGTGGGCTGGTGGAGTGTCAATTCAGTTGTTAATTCAGCTGGAACCTGGAAACAAGTGTGTGCAGGAGGAGAGTAGAAAAGACTGTATATAGACTGTATATAGGAAGATGTCCCTGAAGTTGTTGCCAAACTTTTGCTGAAGTCAACTGATCATCCCATAACCTCCCATTCCTATCCAAGTTATTAACTCTCAATAAATAACAAAAAACAAAGTCACGTGCTGTTCTCTGACTCTGGAGTGCCTGTGAAAATGTAGTATTTTCCCCCACTTCTGTGCAGAAGTGGGGGAAGTTCATCTTTGGTCCTAAGTGGGTGTGCTACATTTGTATATATGTATGTGTAACAATGCATATACATTATACTATATGTATGTGTGGATAAATATATGCATGTATTTATTGCTGATTTCAAAGAGTTACCATGTAAAATGTTGTTGAATTGAATACAATGATAATAATGTATTGAATCTATTGGCCATTGTGTTTGAACCCTTTTCATTTTAAGGGTCTTGAATATATCAAATTGAAAAACAACATCAAAAAGAAGCAGACAGTGGCTACTAACAATATATTTCTGCCTGTCTATAAAAAAGCCTCATCTTTTACTCATGCATTATTAAAATTATAAGAATGTGTTTAAGCATCTGAGTTTGTAAAATGAATCAAGGGCACAAGCTTGTTTGATAAGTTTTTTATTCAAAGCAACTCCTTGGCAACTTCATGTATTGCTCCCAACCGCATAACAATTTGACCTCCGTAGGCATAATTTTAGTGGAATCTGTTTCAGATCATTTATTTAACCACTGCCAAGGAAGCTATATGGCATAGTTCCCTTGGCTGTAGTGCATCTCATGGGCTGTGATCAGCTGTTAACTTTTCAAAGAGGCTCAAGCCAAAGAACTCACATGCAGTTAAGAGTCAGCCAAAGGAGAACTGCTAAAAGCTAAATACTGCCAGTTCTAGTAACAGTTAAACGGGATTTCTTTCACACAAAATGCTGCTATTATGTTAATTATCCCTGATACTAGTGCTCTAACTATAATAAGAATATATTTAAAACCTCAAATAACTATGGATTTAAAATCTATCTATCTATCTATCTATCTATCTATCTATCTATCTATCTATCTATCTATCTATCTATCTACCTATCTATCTACCTATTTATCTATCTATCTCTTTTTTTCTAAAAACAATACACATAAATAACTACACACTCTCATTTTAAAGTGACTTTTTTAGGAACAAAAAAAGTTACAGGTAAAACAGAGTTAAAGCCCAACAACTGTCTTTCCATTTTTTTCTTTTTTGAGGTGGATGGGGTTACATACTCTTTAAGCTGGGTTCACACTATTGCGAATTTGATGCTGGCTTCTCTATGGAGCCGGTTCACTCATGTCCGGAGCGGCTCCAGTGCGAATTGCGCAGGATTCCTGTGCGTCTTCTGGTCCATTTAGGGTCCAAATTCAGCCAAAAATTTGGTGAACACAAACGGTGAACAGGGACGCACCGGACCTCTGCTGTGAGCCACTCCGTACTTCGGTGGGAACCCAGCCTTAAGCATACATAGTTTTATTTGAAAAAGGATACAGTATGTGTTCTGTTCCAAACACTGCTTTATGTAATTGAACATACTTTCTGAGACCCAGTCTGTGCTGACAATATGACAACTTGCTGAGATAATGGAATTCACAAGCAGCAACAAGTCACCAAGGAGACCCAGTGTAAATTATAATATTATATAAATAATAATAATATGATAATAGTTGTGACTTACCTGTATGATCGTTTTAATGGAGGCTTGAGGTTTGCATCTGTGGTAGGTTCAGATAATTACCCAACCTAGGCCAGTCTTTTGAGCACGAGAGTGTTGTTCCAACCATTGTGCTGATAACATATCTTGTGTATTCTCAGGGTGTCTACCCAGCAGAATCATGATTTTTTTTCAATGTTGTCAAGTGGTGGAATGCAGTCAGCTAAATATCTTAAAGGAGGTTTGGAAAGTATATCTTCTGGTGTAGGGATTTCTACCTTTAGAACTCAAATATTAGCACTCAAATATATACCCTCACTATGTGTAACTGTAGTGTACAGTCACATAAATTCACAGCTGCTGTTACAAAGGTGTTATATTCCTTTAACAAATAAAGAAAAAAAAGGAATAAAAATACTCCATGAAAAATCAATATAAAGTCCAACACATTATTGCAGTTAATTCATATGCTTCATAAAGTGCTCCATGTTCAAAGGTGCACCTTCTGCAGATCTACCGTTTCCTCTTTGCATCTATGTGCACATGATGATTGTGCCCCCATCAAGTGTCCCCACACTCACCGGAGATATGAATTCCAGCTATCCAGCTACAATCAGCCTTTGTATGCCCCGCATCAGTATGGGAAACCAGACAGAGACACTACCCGAGCGGTGGACAGACACGGCGTGGCTGACATGAGGAAAGATTTGAGGGACTGAGAGAGAGATATATATGTGGGACCGTGGGCAGATCCCTTTGGTCGCCTTGACAGACGCCCATGTGAGGAACAAAGTCTGGAAGTTTTCCTCACTTGATTCTATTCCCCCTCTTGAATATTCTATTAAATAAAGACTTCTTGATGAAATACCTGATGACCCTTTGCAAGACTTTTTGATCATATCATGCTGTCCCTCTTGGACAGATCTGTCCACCCGACAGCGATACTATAAATTTTCTCCCCCCACGGGCGTGGGGTGTGTTTGTTACCATTCTTACCCAGAGAAGAATCTTATTTTTAATGCACACCTGTATGCCACAGCTTGTTGTACAGCTACCCCTGATGATGGGCTTGTAAATGCTCCGAAACATATATGTTGGGTAACCGCATTCCATCTCGGACAATGGACATATCAGTTATGCTCTCCATAGCACTATTCTATCAAGGCAATACTGGTGCAATGGATTTGTGACATTTTTATTGTATATGTGTTTTGATCTTTTCTTGATTTATAAGATGATTTTTTTGACCTTTTTGTACACAAAGAATAAAAGTATATTTTTTTAGATGTATGTGGTTGGTGTACCTATTTAAAGACCCTTTTTTGGGGGGGGAACCTTATTTGTATACCAGTATATCTTTGGGATGAGGTTGCCACCACATCTTTTCCTACAGACTGTATGGTACATTTTCAGTATGGGAAACCAGATTGTTCCTCCTCAAGCTCTTACCTGATGTCTGCTGGCCTTTACTTCTTTATTTATGGTTTCCTCCTCTGTGGATCTCCAGCCAAACGTACCACTGTTTGGAACTCATGGCTCAATACATAAATACAATATAGTGTATTAAAGATTTATTTAAAACACATATACCAAAATCTGCACTCACACTGATCAATAACAAACGTAAAGTTTTCACCTTGTCATCAGGCAACTGATTGCATTCAATGGGTTTAAGAAGTTCCTTCTATAAGAGAAATAATGAAATCAGAAATCAGAAGTTGTTCTTCCTGGAATTTCAACTAAGCCAGCATGTGTGTCTAACTAGCTAAGGCCTGGTAAATGTGGGTTATTGTATGCAATTTATAGTTCAAGAAAAAGATAACTCATTTCCTTGAACTTCTGGTTTTCTCTATTAGATAATTTGGAAAGGGCCTTTTGAAAAATGCAATTTTGAAGACTTTAGGCTTTCATAGGTTTTCTCTAATCACTCCCATGCAAGATTGAGGCAGTGGCATATCCTTATTGTGTGCAGTGCATGCAGGGCATAGGGGTCGCAACACTCAGGGATTTCCTGTGCAATCATTGCACACATTTGGGATTAGATTCAAGAAGTTCTCCTTAAGGATCTTCGAGGCTGGATTCATATCAGTCCCGATGCCTTTGAGGACAGGGACTGCTGTTCAGCGCCTCCTGTCCGATCTCACATCACATCGGCTGAGGGAGAGGTTGAGGTGCAGTGAGCAGGGGGAAAGATCCCCGTTGAGTGTGGAACACATCTGCATGTCAGATGCGTTCCCATTGAACATAATGGGCTGGGAATTCGCACCGCAATGCAAAGAAAACACACGTTTTCTGTGCAATGCAGACTGCGAATGCACCGCACCTATATGAACTGGACACATTGAAAACAATGTGTTTTCAAGTGTCCTGCGAATTACCGCATCCAATTCACATAGGTGTGAACCCAGCCTTAAGCTGCAGCCACCCCTGTCACTTGTGACTGTAGCTCAAAGGAGTACTGTGTATGGCTTGGGAAAGCATAACCCATGCATAGTGGTTGCCATGCTGGAATCCTCTGCCCTTTGCTTGGAAAAGGGGAGTGGTGAGAGGGATGGAAGATATTATACCATTTGATGGACAAAGGCAGAGAAGAGAGTGAGAGCCTCAGAGCATGGAAATTGACTCCTCAATCTGTTACCAACTGCTAGGAGGTGCCCCAAGCTGAAGGATGGGGTCAGTGCAGGGCAAAGCTGAATGACAATGAGATTTGGAGGGTGGAATGATGGAGCCTGTGTGCACTGCCTGTTCCTGACCTCTGTACTGCCTGTCCTCCACTCCATTGCTGACACAAAGTATTTTTTACAACAGTCAAATGCCTCTTTCTGACAAAAAAAACAACAACATTTTGACCACGCTAGTAATCCAAAAATCGAACAAAACAATGAATAAACAGCTGCACACACAAGTGAGATATCGTCACTTCAAATTAAATATTAAGAAAAACTGTGAAGCGCTATATACAAAAAAGAGTTCATAAATTAAATGCTAATAAACTCATATAAGAAAAAAATGTCCAAGTGAATAAAAGAACGTTGTATGTGTCAATAGATAATGATATCCACCGGAATCCACCACATGTATGATCACAACACAATGACCAAACAGGGTGTGCTCTTATCAGAACCCCAAGACCACCTGTTAAGGGGGGGGTCAGGAAACACCTTGTGATATTAAACCCTCCACTTGGATGACTGGATCTGCAGCCAACAGGCCAGGGATAGGACTAGACAACGGTGGGTATATGACTCCCAATCCTCCCAGCTCCAACTTATTCAGGGCGTATCCAGTGCATTCAAAGAAATGAAAGCCGAAATAGTGTAACTCCGTTACGGTAAAAATGTATTTAAAAGGTAATGCACGTACAGTTGAGATGAATGGTTAAGGCATAACAATATCATAAACCACGCGATGACTGGAAACGGCACTTCCGTCTGGGCAATGTCGCAGTCACGCTAAAAATCGCTGATCGCCGCCATTGCCAGTAAAAACAGTAAAAAAAATGAAAAGTCCATAAATCTATCCCATAGTTTGTAGACGATATAACCTTTGCCCAAACCAATTAATATACACTTGTTAGGATTTTTTGTACCATAAATATGTAGAAGAATACATATTGGCCTAAACTGATGAAGAAATTTGTTTTTTTACAATTTTGTTTTTAGATATGTATTATAGCAGAAAGTAAAAAATATTGTTTTTCTTTTTTCAAAATTGTCAGCCTTTTTTGCTTATAGTGCAAAAAATAAAAACCACAGAGGTGATCAAATACCACCAAGAGAAAGCTCTATTTGTGGGAAAAAAAAGGGCATCCATTTTATTTGGGTATAGCGTTGCACGCCTGCGCAAGTGTCTATTGTTAAATTAATGCAGTGCCATATCTCAAAAAATGGCCTGGTCATTAAGGGGGTAAAACCTTCTGGGGCTGAAGTGGTCAAAAGCAATCTGTGCCATTGCATTGTAACTTTACCGGATTAGGACAAATTGCACAGTTTGTCTTGTAGGTTCAAACTTTAATTTCAACTATGAATGCTGCTTCCTCACTTTCTTTCTGAAGGACTACCAAATCTGTTCCCACATTGGCTTGCATTATGCTTGAGCTTGTGTCTCAACAGCTTGTGTCTTAAATGCTGCTTCTTTCTGTTTCCTCAGCTTAGCACACCCTCCTGCCTGCATGCTTGAGCTAAGGGCAGATGGAATTCAGGAAGTACATGCCACGTATATTATCTGCCCTTATTAACCGATTGCCACCCGCCCACCGTCAAATGACGGAGGGACGGTACGGCTCTTGTTCTGGGAAGACGATGTTGCTAGGACACGGCGGGACCCCGATCTGTGTAAAAAGCCGTAGCTCTTTAGACATGTGATAGTCTGTGTCCACATGACATGTAAACAAGACATGTAAACAAGGAAGTGCCGGTACTTGGCTCTCCTTGCCTCACACTGACAAAGTGTGTGGCGAGGAGTGCCGATCAGCGGCATCTCCCCTCACAGAAGACCTTGGCATGTAAAAAGGGCACTGATCATCAGTGCCCTGATTACAGCAAAGCCTTAGCAGTGCCAGCAGTGCCACCAACCAGTGCATATCAGTGCTACCAATCAGTGCATATCAGTGGCACTAATCAGTGCCCATAAGTGGCACCAATCAGTGCCCATAAGTGATGCCAGTCAATGCCTTCCATCAGTGCCTGCTCATCAGTGCTGCCCATCAATGCCCATCAGTGCCCATCAGTGCTGCCCATCAGTACCCATCAGTGCCCACCGTTGTCACCCAACAGTGCTTCTTATCCGTGCCACCTATCAGTGCCCACCAGTGCTGCCCATCAGTGCCCACCACTGCCACCTATCAGTGCCCACCAGTGCCACCTATCAGTGCCCACCAGTGCCACTTATCAGAGCACATCAGTGCCACTTATCAGTGCCCATCAGTGTGGCATAATAGTGCCTCCTCATCAGTGTCCACTAATCAGTGCCCATAAGTGCCACCTCATCAGTGCCCATCACTGCAGCCTATCAGTGCCCATCAGTGCTGCAGTATCTCACAAAAGTAAGTACACCCCTTACATTTTGTAAATATTTTATTATATATTTTCATGTGACAACACTGAAGAAATTACACTTTGCTACAATGTAAAGTAGTGAGTGTGCAGCTTGTATAACAGTGTAAATTTGCTGTCCCCTCAAAATAACTCAACACACAGCCATTACTGTCTAAACCGTTAGCAACAAAAGTGAGTACACCCCTAAGTGAAAAAGTCCAAATTGGGCCCAATTAGCCATTTTTCCTCACCGGTGTCATGTGACGCGTTAGTATTACAAGGTTTCAGGTGTGAATGTGGAACAGGTGTGCTAAATTTGGTGTTATCACTCTCACTCTCTCATTCTGGTCACTGGAAGTTCAATATGGCACCTCATGGCAAAGAACTCTCTGAGGATCTAAAAAAAGAATTGTTGCTCTACATAAAGATGACTTAGGCTATAAGAAGCTTGCCAAGACCCTGAAACTAGAGCGGTTTAATACTCAGAACAGGCCTCGCCATGGTCGAACAAAGAAGTTGAGTGCACATGCTCAGAGGCTGTGTTTGAGAAATAGACATATGAGTGCTGCCAGCATTGCTGCAGAGGTTGAAGGGGTGGGGGTCAGCCTGTTAGTGCTTAGACCATACTCCACATACTGCATCATATTGGTCTGCATGGCTGTTGTCCCAGAAGGAAGCCTCTTCTAAAGATAATGCACAAGAAAGCCCACAAATAGTTTGCCAAAGACAAGCAGACTAAGGACATGGATTACTGGAACCATGTCCTGTGGTCTGATGAGACCAAGATAAACTTATTTGGTTCAGATGGCTCAAGCGTGTGTGGCGGCAACCAGGTGAGGAGAACAAAGACAAGTGTGTCTTGCCTACAGTCAAGCATGGTGGTGGGAGTGTCATAGTCTGGGGCTGCATGAGTGCTGCCGGCACTGGGGAGTTACAGTTTGTTGAAGGAACCATGAATGTCAACATGTACTGTGACATACTGAAGCAGAGCATGACCCCCTCCCGTTTGAGACTGGGCTGTAGGGCAATATTCTATCATGATAGATGGACTGGCCAAGCATGTCTCCAGACCTAAGCCCTATTGGGCATCTGTGGGACATTCTCAAATGGAAGGTGGAGGAGTGCAAGGTCTCTAACATCCACCAGCTCATGGAGAAGTGGAATTGGACTCCAGTGGCAACGTGTGAAGCTTGTGGAAGAGAGTCTTGTAGGGGGAGGGGGGAATCAACCCCTGGGGTTCAGGTTGTAATGTACGACAGGCTTTAGTCTGCATTTAGCATTTGTTTCCTATACCATTTTTGTAAAATAACTGGTAGGAGTTTCGAGTCACTCCGACACCCCTGTTGGGATCATACTGTGGCGGACGTTCCGGTCCCCCCTCCACTCTGGGAGAATTTATGATTTCTTGGCCATTTTTCAGAGAATATGAATGAAAATACAAAAACATTTCTTTCACTAATGGTTAGTGTTTGGCTGAAGCCATTTATTATCAATCGTGTTTACTCTTTTTAAATCATAATGACAACAGAAACTACTCAAATGACCCTGAACAAAAGTTTACATACCCCAGTTATTAATACCGTGTATTGCCCCCTTTAACATCAATGACAGCTTGAAGTCTTTTGTGGTATTTGTGGATGAGGCTCTTTATCTTCTCAGATGGTAAAGCTGCCTGTTCCTCTTGGCAAAAAGCCCCCAGTTCCTGGAAATTCTTAAGCTGTCTTGCATGAACTGCAAGTTTGAGATCTCCCCAGAGTGGCTCAATGATATTGAGGTCAGGAGACTGAGATGGCCACTCCAGAACCTTCACTTTATTCTGCTGTAGCCAATGACAGGTTGACTTGGCCTTGTGTTTTGGATCATTGTCATGTTGGAATGTCCAAGTATGCCCCATGCGCAGCTTCCTGGCTGATGAATGCAAATGTTCCTCCAGTATTTTTTGACGACATACTGCATTCATCTTGCTATCAATTTTGACCAAGTATTCTGTGCCTTTGTAGCTCACACATTCCCAAAACATCAGCGATCCACCTCTGTTTCACAGGCCTTCTTGACTCCTCTACAAATGTAGCGTTTGTGGTTGTGGCCAAAAAGCTCAATTTTGGTCTCATCACTCCAAATGACTTTGTGCCAGAAGGTTTGAGGTTTGTCTCTGTGCTGTTTGGCATATTGTAAGCTGGATACTTTGTGGCAGATCCTTTGACATATTCTTTTGCTTTCCCCATGACTCAGAATCCAGAAATGTCAGTGAAGCACTGGATGGAAGATGCAAGGGTCTGTCAGGAGTCCAGAAAATCATTGATCCTTTATACACACACACAAATTACAAGCAAACAGATCACATGTGAGGATGGTTACCTTTAATAGCCATTCAAGCCCTTTTGTGTCAATTTCTGGAGCTTATTGCCTTCAGATGACCCCAAAGATAAAAGTCTAAGGGGGACAGATCGGGAGACCTTGGGGGCCATTCAACTGGTCCACGACGACCAATCCACTTTCCAGGAAACTGTTCATCTAGGAATGCTCGGACCTGACACCCATAATGTGGTGGTGCACCATCTTGCTGGAACTATGATGTCAGTGATAGGGAATTGCTGGTCATCAAGTTGGCTTTGGAGGAATGGCGGTACCTCCTGGAAGGAGCAGCTCACCCGGTATTGGTTTTTACTGACCATAAAAACCATAAAAAAACCATATGCTGTGAAGATACGAGATGTGCAGCACCTGAAACTACGGATACTGGAAGCCTGTGCTAGCATTTCTCCTGCGGTGTTGCTATCAGTGTGTGAAGAGAGGGAGAAGAGGGTTGCATTGACAATCCAACACAATGGGCAGCACATTGAACACATTTTATAAGTGGTCAGAAACTTGTAAATAACTCATGAAAGAATAAAGTTACGTTAAAACCAAGCACACCGTTGTTTTTCTTGTGAAATTCCCAATACGTTTGATGTGTCACATGACCCTCTTCCTATTGAAAAAACAAAAGTTGGATTCAAAATGGCCGACTTCAAAATGGCCGCCATGGTCACCACCCATCTTGAAAAGTTTCCCCCCTCACATATACTAATGTGCCACAAACAGGAAGTTAATATCACCAACCATTCCCATTTTATTAAGGTGTATCCATATAAATGGTCCACCCTGTACATAGATTACCCAGAGGGGAATATTTTTTCTCAACAAAAGTGGAGTTACTCTTTAAACATTCTTAAAAATCACTGCTCCCTCAATACAGAATTAATTTTTTTTTTGTTTTTTTTGCATTAATACATGTTCCTCAAGGCAGTGCCCAACCTCATGCCATTTGTTTTGCAATTCCTTGCTTATTAGCCTAGAATAACCATTACTTATCTGTGGCTCCCATTTACCTCAATAGGGTTCAGATTTGACACAAACTTCAGTGAAGTTTGGTGTACCTACCCCAAACTAAACTTTAGATCTCTTTTAACTCTTCTTAAAAAAAGAGGTTCAGTCCACTAAATTTCAACATGTTTACAGTTACCCAATGCACTTCCATACATGACAAACACAATAACCTCATCTTAAAAAAAAAAATTCAGTCCACTAAACTTTAGCATCTACACTTTTCCTATGCATGGCATATACTTACCTTTAGCAGCAGTGAGCTCAAGCAGGACATATGAAAGCATCTGCACCCTAGCAGCTGAACCCCCTTCATCCCCAGGCATACCTTTGCCAGTGCCTTAAGCTCCAGAAATTCCATGCAAAAGAATATGAATCAGATATTGACCCAAGTACAAGAACAACTTGCGCAAGCAACCACTAAGCACAAAAGATTTTCCAATTGACATTCGCAAAGGGCTCCTAGATTTCAACTTAGTGATAAGGTTTGGCTAGCAACAAAGAATATTCACCTTAAGGTGCTATCTATGAAGTTTGTTCCCTGTTACATCAGCCTTTATATTGTCACTGCAAGAATCAATCCTGTTTGTTATACTGTAAACTTTGTTAGCCACGACATCTGAAGATTCCAAGCTCCTTACATGTTCTTCTGCTTAAGCCATTGGTTCTGAACAAATTTGCTCATCCTTCATCTTTGGCTACCTCTCCTGCCAACCCATCCCAAGAGTGCAAGGTGCACCAGATCCTGTATTCCAAGTTCTCCCATGGGAAACTCCATTACCTCCATTACCTAATAGACCAAAAGGGTTTTGGCCTGAAAGTGCCTTGGATCCCAGCTTCTGATGTCTCTGCTCCATTCCTGGAGAAGAGGTTTCATTCCCATTTTCCTTTGAAACCCGGACCTCGGCGAGTGGGGAGGCCCTGTAAAAAGGGGAGATAATTTCCCACCCACATGCTCCAGTGCCAGGTCTTTTCCTCTTTAGTCACTGACATCTAGCCAAATCACAGATGGGATGTTGCCCTAAAGGGCTAATCTTCAGGTTGGTCAGTGTTCAAGTAATACGTCAACATGCCAGTAACTGGACCCCCTTTGTTTATCAGCTATTTATCTAGTGTCTTCCCAGTGTAGTTTCCATGAACTTTGTGCTTTCAGTGTCATTCAGCTTTACTTAGCTCCTGTGTGTCTCTGTATCCCAGCATTCCCAATGTCTTCAGTTTCCAGACTGCATCCAACTTTGTATTCTCCTTCCTGGGACCCTGAGCCTGTGCCCATGTTCCTCATGTCTAATCTTCCTTCACCCTCTGCACTTCAGATGCCCTGCTTGCCTACATCAGTGTGTTTTCTTGTGTGTCTCAGTTAACCCCTCAATATCAGCACCTGTGCCAGTGGTGGCCCGTGCATTAAGGGTGCACGGCGCCACCCCCCTATCCCTGCCACCGCACCCCTATCTATGTGCCCGGCCCCTTTCAGGGCGCTGGGTGCATGGATTCCTGTGGCGGGGGTAGGTGGGGGTGGATTTTTTTGAAGCACCTGATTAGAGCCAGAGGCTCTAATAGGCTTCAAAATAGGGTGGGCTCGAGGTGCAGAGAGTGTGCCCCGATCCCACCCAATTGTGTGACCATTTTCACACTAAATTTCCTCCCCGCCAATCAGGAGGCATGTCGTTGAGACCTGTTTCCCGACTGGCCAAAGTGGCAGGCGATCCTATTGTATGCCTGGTGCTTAGGAGGAGTGGAGACACTGAGCATGGAGACACCCACTGGAACAGGCACCTCCGCCGCTGCTGCTCTACCCGCACTCTGGAGGAGAGGACAGGACACCACAGCCCGGTAAGCTCCCGTGGTGGGGGTGCCTTTCTAAGTGCCGCACCCCTGGGGGGGTGGGGGTTGGGGGGTGCTGTCAGTGCCACGACAGCACATCCACCCCCCATGAGTAAGTGCCATGCTGTGGGTAGGGGGATGGGGGGTTTGCTGGTTGTTGTTTGCCGCCCCCCTCCCAAAAAACCCACCAGCCGCCACTGACCTGTGTGCTCCCAGCCTGTGTTTCTTCTCTTTGCCTGTGTATGTTCTTGTGCACTCCTGTGTTACCTGCTACTCAGTGAATTCAATACCCCAGTACTGCAAGAGACTTTTCCTGCTTTCAGTTTCAGCCTGCTCAGATGAGTCAGAGGATAGCAACCTGGATATCATCTGCAGAGAGCAGCATCTCCACCTCTAGGAGCTCTGATGAAGTCCAGACGATATTTTAGACTCTAAAGCTTGGCCCTTCCTAGGCCTTTCACTATTGCTAAGGGAGCGGCCAGCCGAGTCCTCTGTGTCAATGGATTTCACCACTATCTGCCCAGCTGGCATACTAAACCCCCGTACACACGGGCTGAATGCTGGGCTACATCGGCCGGTGCATAAAAAAAGGCCAACATTCGGCCCGTGTGTATGCCAGCTGGTCCGCTTCTGTTGAATGATTATAATGGAAAGCCATCAGCCAACCAGCTCCCGATCAGTACTCTCAGCCAATGGCGGAGAGCGCTGATCAGAGTGTTCTGGTGAGGGGCTGTCCCCCTGTGAGAACACAACAGCTCAGCGGCAGAGATCACTGTACTAACTTTGGATAGTTAGTACAGTGGCTCCGACCGGAGCTGACAGTTTTCTTTTTTCATTTAACCCGTTGGGTTGAATAAAAAAAAACTCATAGTGTGTACCAGATTTAAGTCCTGGTCAGCCACTCTGCCCCTATTGGGAGCAAATGCCTAATCCATGACAATTAGAGAGTGGACCTGCCATCATTTCTGTGAGTGTGGATTTTTTTTCACAATTTGATTGAGGGGTCACAACCACTAACAAGTTTTTTAGTATGCCACCAATAGTAATATTCACTCAATCTAATTATCCTGATCACCAATGTCCAATAAAATGAAAGTGAGGGTAAATCTATAATTTTGAGCTGGCAACAGAACAGGAATAGAGAGGACATTTTTCAATAGGGACACTTTTTGTTGTGCTGCTGCAACAAAATCAATGAATATGAATATTAGACATTGGGTGGTTATTTACTAAAACTGGATGGTGCAAAATCTGGTGCAGCTCGGCATAGAAACCAATCAGCTGCCAGGGTTTATTGTCAAATCTTAATTGAACAAACAGAGGTTAGAAGCTGATTGGTTACCATGCACAGCTGCACCAGATTCTTTGTGCTCCAGTTTTTTTAGTAAATTCCCCCATTGTATAAATAACTCGGTTAGGTTACACTATAAGAGGGAGAGAAGAGTTATAGTTATAGTGTATTAT
Source organism: Glandirana rugosa (assembly GCA_018402905.1). Taxonomy (NCBI): domain Eukaryota; kingdom Metazoa; phylum Chordata; class Amphibia; order Anura; family Ranidae; genus Glandirana; species Glandirana rugosa. The sequence goes on from BLSH010418940.1 coordinate 699,040, forward strand.
TTAAGAAATATTAGTCACAAACATTGTACAGTGGCTGGATAGTGTAGCATCAAATGCAAAATGCCAAATGTCTAGAAAATAAAACTTTATTTTTTTCATTCATTAAAATTATGTCCCACATATTTTTTGCACACGCCCTAAATAGTGTCTCCTTATTTAACTGGCACACATATACATATATCTATACTTGTATCTACAATACAATATAGATATATCTTTGACTCTCCAACTACCCCCTTTGCCTTATAACATTCTAAATATCTCTCCTATTCCCTGGAGTCTACCTTATTAACCCTATTTTACCAAATCATTCTGGCTTACTCTTTTATATATAACATTTTATATTCTGATCTTTCTCTGTATTCTTCAAGATCTATATAAGATCATATGCAGAGAATAATGATTATTGATTCATACTCTGAATGGTCTATGGTTATTAGAGGTGTACCTCAAGGTTCAGTATTGGGACACTTACATTTTAACATATTTATGAATAATATAGAGTTTGAGATTAAAAGTACCATTTCAGGCGCATGTGCGGGAGTTCCTGGATGGCTGCCTGAACCAGGAGCTCCACACCTTCCTCAGCCAGCGGCGCCCCCCACACCTTTTAAAGCCTCCGCAACGCACTGCTCTGGGGGTGATACAGCCCCCCAGACCATCCAGTCCGTGCAGGATCCCAAAGCTGGGCAAAGGCTTCCAGAGCCGACAATTGACAGACACTCCCCAGCCCGGGTGTACAAAGATGGCAGCCATCGAGGCCTAGCCAGCGGCCAGAGCACAGCGGGACTCAGCTGCCACTACAGGTCAGCTGGACAGCAGTCCACCTAATCCCTCAGGACCCACAGCTCTCGCTTATACGCGGCACCACCACGCGCCCCGATCCACCAGGCTGCAGCTCAAGCTCCGAACGGGTGCACCAAGATGGCCACCGGTGCGGCTCAGTAACCTGACGGTGGACAGTGTTGCTTCCTGGGCTATCAGGACACCCCAGGCTTAGGGCGATCCTGCTCATCAAGTTTACTGGCAATCGCTGGATAGCTAGGCACAAGCTAGCAGGGTCCACACTACCTCCCTATCTCCTGAGAAATATCCCCCGGAGTACCAAGATGGCCACCATTGGGGCCTTACATTGTACAGGACTCAGTGGTGCACCCTGTTGATATTACAACAGCCATGGGGTCACGGAGGATCAAATTTATCTCACAGGCTCAAACATCTTTCTGAATGCAAAGTGTTAAGGCCCAACGCTCTCTCACAATACAATTTGATGAATTAAATCAGACCAGCAACCACAGTATGGCCACTGCCACGGCCCATTCACATGCCTCAGTCCAGGAAGGATCCATGGACCATAGGCAAATAATAGCTCCCACCACCCTCACCCTCACTCCGGGGCTCAACATGAATACTCACCAACTCCTAACAATCTCACCGGCCTCCATGGAATCTCTGATAGGCCACACCTTGGGGGACCCCTCTTTTTCTCCAGTGGATTCATACCTGATATTCCACGTGGAATCCCAAATTCGATCGTTCGGGTTCTGTCCGGACCCAGACTTTGTCCCGAAGTTCGGACAGACCAGCAGAACCCGAACTTCCAGAGGTTCGCTCAACTCTAGCTACCATCCCTCCTTCTTGCCTGACCTGGTACCAGAAAGTACGGTGCCTGTTGTACAAGACATTGCTTGCTTCCTTGTGGAAAACAACAAGCTCCTGCTGGAGACATTATCCCAGTCGCAGGAATGCAACAAGCGAGCTTTTGACAAAGGGAGACGAGGGGAGTTGGACCTGCAACCAGGCAACTAAGCTTGGTTAGCCACTAAAAACTTAAAATTGTCCTGCCCTTCACAGAAGCTGGGACCAAAATTCATCAGCCCCTTTCCAGTCAAGAAGTAGATTAACAGGATGGCGTATGAGCTAAGCCTCCCTCCTTCTCTTTGGGTACACCCGGTGTTTCATGTATCTCTGTTGAAAGCCGTAACCAAGGACCACTTTCCGGGAGGAGAACGGCTCCACCTGAACCAGTTGTAGTGGATGGTGAGGAAGAGTACGAGGTTGAGGCAATTCTCGACTGCAGAGTGAGAGGGGTATATGACACAGTTCTTAATTAAGTGGAAGGGGTACGGACCAGAAGAAAACTCCTGGGAACCCGAGGAACACATCCATGCCAAAGAACTTGTCAGGGCCTTTTGGAGGAATCACCCTGAGCTGAAGGCCCAGCTGTGCATTTGGAGGCTGCCCCTTGGGGGGGCAATGTCAGAGAAGATCGGTGCTTTCTGTGGTCTTTGGCGCCGGTGCACATACCTGTGCCCATTCGCGCATGCCTGTGCGTGGTCGCACGCGCCTGTGCGCTTCCCGTGCATGCACACGCGCCGGAAATTACGCTAAACAGAGTTATTTAAGCTTCCTGTGCTCTGCAGCCAGTGCTGTCTGATCTACAGCGTATAGTGTGTGTTCCCGAGCAACCTGCGATCTCATTATCTGTTCCTGTGACCCTTCTTGCCTTGACCCTGCTGATTTCTGCCTGCACCAACCCCCCGGCTTGCCTACGACCACTCTCCTGCCTGATCCTTTTGTACCTCTGCTGCTGCCTGCCTGTTGATGACCCTGCTTGGACCTGACCGCCCACCAGTCTGCTCCTTCTGTACCGCACCGCCAGCCCGTTCACAACCCGGCTTGTACGACCAAGCTTCAGTTGCACGAGTGCACCAATGGACTTCTTACCATAACCAGTGACCCAGTCTGATCCTCGTGCCATCCTGAACTCCCAAGCCACCTGTCTGCTCTACCAGGGGCTCCCGAGTCAGGGTAGTAAGGGAGGTTGCCTTGAACAAGATTATGTGGGGTCCCCTGGCTACCAGGACCAGACCAAATGTATGGAGTGGCTATATGAGTAAATAATTTCTCTTAATAACTTGTGTCTCTATACAAATAAATGGTGAACCAATTGCCATATTACTTAGTATTTTACACAATTAATACATAGAATGAATACGAAGCAAGGTACTGCGCAATCGTATCAGAAACAACTTATTCTAGTCAGAAATATAAACCGATCATATATAATACCCGTAAAAGGTGAAGGTGCATCAAATATTAATTAAAGTGACTCAGTGCATAAATACATAAAGGTACATGAATATCAAAAAGTGTCTCAGTGTCATACACTTATCATAAACCAAAATAAATAATGCTCAAATCGTAAGAATCACATAGGTGACTCAGTGCATCAAAAGTGCAAGTGATTAAATATGTGTAAACAAACTCAATAGTAACTCAATCAACTTCATTTATAGATCCATATATTTGTTCAATTTGATATACTAAAGTATCTCTTGGAACAGTCCCAATAGTAAATATGCCTTGGGGTAAACAAATATCATAAAAGAATAACAGTTGCGCTAAATAAACATTAAAAAATGGTAAAAGTAATACGTGTATATATTCCAAATGGAATGAAAATAAATATAAATAAAATATAAGTAATGTCCAATATTGATTGGAAAATTCCTTTGAAGTCCCACACCAACAATTGAAAAACTCTGTGACTTAGTTCAAAAGTTGTTTTTAAAGTGTATAATGTCCTGGAAATCACTCCAACACCAAACAAAAAGTGAAAGTATTGCGACCCAGTTCTTCCTTTAAAGCGACACAAGGGTGAAAAGACCACCACCGGAGGATAGTGCACCTCTAAGTTAATAAAGGGTACCCTTACCGGAGGTAATGGACTTACTATCGCTAGCAAGTCATGAGCGCTGGCAGAAATATAACCCTCTGCGGGGTATCACACTCCAAAAAGGTCCTCTCTTCTTAGTGAGCATACATCTGATAGGATAGACAGCCTATTCCAGCCTCTCTCCAACCGATAATCTCATTCATAGGACACCATATACCGAAGTCATGGAAAGGAGAACAGTCTCATAGCGTGATTCCGTTAAAGAGATAGGTTTATTGTATAAAACAAGTGAATACTCACATGACAAATGATCTTAAAAACACATAGGAAATGTTTGCCGGCAAAATAAAAACGCATACTGCTTTGTACATCCCGCCTCGATGCAAACTGTAGTGGTGCGGATGTGCAAGACCTCCTTGCCCTTGCAAAAATAAAACGGCCGTTTGTAAAGGATACACAAAAATTCTAGTAAACAGTACACTCATAAGTGAACAAAATATGTTATTTGGATAGAGAAATTGCCTTAGTGCGATACTCTGACAAGAGGAAAGGTACTGAAGCCATATACCACAGGATACTTACTCTAATAGCCAACCTCTCTCCGACCTTAT
>BLSH010418944.1:0-16954 GCA_018402905.1 Glandirana rugosa
GGGCTGTGTCACTACCACCCCCAATATGGAAGTGAGCTCTCCCATGCTCCTTTGTATACACAGAGCTGAAGAATGTGTTTAATAAGTATGCATTCTCTTTGTCCCCAGTCACACACTCTAGATTATTTTGTAAAGGGCCTATATGCTCAGACCTGACCTTTAGTAATATATTTGAAGATTTTTTGGGGTTTGTCCTACTATCTTTTGCAATCTGTCGTTCGTTTTGAATTTTTGTGTCCTTGATTTCCTTTTTACATATTCTCTTATATTCTTTGTAACATTTAAAAGATGATAGTGTTCCTTCGTTTTTATATTTTTTAAATGCTCTTTTCTTATCATTTATAACTTTTTTAACTTTGGCCGTGAGCCACATAGGTTTTATTTTTAGCCTTTTAAACTCATTGCCCATGGGAATATACTTTGCAGTGAGCTTGCATTCAGTCTTTTTGAAAAACTCCAATTTCTGTTCTGTGTTCATCGATGCCAATATTCCCTCCCAGTCTAAGTCCTGGAGAGTAGCCCTCATCCTTGTAAAATTTGCTCTCTTAAAATTAAGTGTTTTTATCTTTCCCATATGTGTTTGTTGCTTGCAGCTTACATTAAATGAAATCATGTTATGGTCACTGTTACCCGGATGTTCTTTTAAATGAATATTGGTAATAAACTCTGCATGGTGTGAGATTACCAGGTCCAGCAAAGCGTCATTCCTAGTTGGGGGCTCAATAAACTGGACCATAAAATTGTACTGTAATATATTTATACATTTTATACATTTTTGCCCTTTAACTGCCCCAGCAGTGCTATTACTCCAGTTAATTTCTGGGCAGTTAAAATCCCCCATTATTATCACTGTCCCAGACCTTGCAGCTCTTTCCATCTGTGCAAGGAGCCTATTCTCCACCTCCTCTTTAACACTGGGAGGTCTATAACAAACTCCAATGATAACCTTTGTAGTGTGCACACCCATATGCAGATCTACCCATAATGCTTCAGACTCATCACACTCTCCATCAACTAGGTCCTCATTCACACTCGCTTTGAGATCACTTCTCACATAGAGACAGACACCACCACCCTTCCATTTTACCACATCTTTCCGAGAGCATAGCCAGGAATATTAATAGCCCAGTCATGTTAAGAATGAAGCCAAGATCCAGCAATACCAATTAAATCATAGTTTTCCTCATGCACCAGAGCCTCCAGCTCACCTATTTTGCTTGGCAGACTTCTGGCATTGGTGAACAAACACTTTAATTTACTGTCACATTTTGCACATGTATGTTACATAGTTACATAGTTAGTCAGGCTGAAAAGAGACTAGAGTTGAGCGAACTTGACCCCGGACCCCGAACCCCATTGGAGTCAATGGGGACCCGAACTTTTCGGCACAAAAATGGCTGTAAAAAAGTCCTGGCAAGTGCTAGAGGGCTGCAAAAGGAAGTAAAATGGGGGTAAGAGTAGGACAAGTGCCCTACAAAAAAATGTGGATAGGGAAAATAAGTTAAAATCAAATAATAAAAATGGGAAGGGGGGGTGGATGTGGAGTAGGAGCCTAGAGATTGACTAGGCCGTGACCGTGGCAGTGTAGGTGGAAGTGGCGGTGGTGGAGGAGGAGGAGGAGGAGGAGGTAGCCAACACTTTTTGTTGTTTGTTTGTTTTTTTTCTCATTGGGGTAGCCCTCAAAATATTGAGGCATATTCAAAAAAACAAGTATATGAATGGCTGTGTGAGTCCGGTCTAAATGTTTATTCTGCACAAGGTACAGACAAGTCTTGTGGGATCCATGCCTGATTCATTTTAATAAAGGTTAGCTTGTCCACATTGGATGTGGACAAACGGCTCCGCTTGTCTGTGATAACGCCCACTGCCATGCTAAACACACGTTCAGGCAATACACTGGCTGCAGGGCAGGCCAGCACCTCCAAGGCATAAAGGGCAAGCTCAGGCCATGTGGCCAATTTGGAGACCCAGAAGTTGAATGGGGCAGACCCATCAGTCAGTACGTGTAGGCGTGTTCCCACATACTCTTGCACCATGTTGCTGAAATGCTGCCTCCTGCTAAGACGTTGTCTATCGGCTGGTGGTGCTGTTTGTTGTGGCGGGCTGCTGACAAAGCTTTGCCACATTTCAGCCATGCTAACCCTGCCTTCTGAGGTGCTGGCGGTGGCACAGCTGCGTTGGCGGCCTCTTCCTCCTCCTCCTCTGCCTTTGCCTTGTGCTTCCGCTGAGCCCCCGGTATCATTTGGGAATGCCCTCAGCAGCGCCTCTACCAGTGTGCGCTTGTAGTCGCGCATCTTCCTCTCACGCTCCAGTGAGGGAATTAAGGATGGCACGTTGTCCTTGTAACGGGGATCCAGCAGGGTGGCCACCCAGTAATTAGAACAAGTTACAATTTGGGCAACTCGGCTGTTGTTGCGCAGGCACTGCAGCATGTAGTCGGCCATGTATGACAGGCTGGCCCAGAGGCAAAGACAAGCTGTCCTCTGTGGGAGGTGTATCATCTGTGTCCTCCGTATCCCCCCAGCCACGCTCCAGTGATGCCCACTAGCTGCGTTAGGTGCCACCCTGCTGCGGTTCCTCCTCCTCATGATGATCTTCCTCGTCCTCCTCATCCTCCAGAACTGGGCCCTGGCTTGAATATTTTTTACCTGGCCTATACTGGTGCAGGAACCCACCCTCCGAGCCACTTGTGAATGACTGGCCTGATAACCGTGGAAATGACCCCTCTTCCTCCTCCTCCTCATCCTCCTGTGCCACATCCTCTTCCATCATGGCCTGAAGTGTTTTTTCAAGGAGACATAGAAGTGAGATAGTAACGCTGAGAACAGCGTCATCGGTACTGGCCATGTTAGTGGAGTACTCGAAACACCGCAATACGATACACAGGTCTCACATGGAGGCCCACTCGTTGGTGGTGAAGTGGTGCTGTTCCGCAGAGCGACTGACCCGTGCGTGCTGCAGCTGAAACTCCACTATTGCCTGCTGCTGCTCGCACAGTCTCTCCAGCATGTGCAAGGTGGAGTTCCACCTTGTGGGCACATCGCATAGGAGGCGGTGAGCGGGAAGGCCGAAGTTTCGCTGCAGCACAGACAGGCGAGCAGCAGCAGGGTGAGAACGCCGAAAGTGCGCACAGACGGCCCGCACTTTATGCAGCAGCTCTGACATATCCGGGTAGTTTTTTAGAAATTTCTGTACCACCAAATTCAGCACATGCACCGGGCAAGGGATGTGCGTCAAACCGGCTAGGCCCAGAGCCGCTCTGAGATTTCGCCCGTTGTCGCACACCACCAGGCCGGGCTTGAGACTCAGTGGCAACAACCACTCATCTGTCTGTTGTTCAATGCCCGTCCACAGCTCCTGCACAGTGTGGGGTTTATCCCCCAAACACATCAGTTTTAAAACAGCCTGCTGTCATTTCCCCCTGGATCTGCTGAAGTTGGTGGTGAAGGTGTTACGTTGAGTGGATAAGGAGGTGGTAGAGGAGGAGGAAGCGCAGTAGGAGGAGGAGGCAACAGGAGGCAAAGACAAATGCCCTGCAATCCTGGGTGGTGGAAGGACATGCGCCAAATGGCTAGCTGCCTCAGGCCCACCCGCCACTACATTTGCCCAGTGTGCAGTAAGCGAGATATAGCGTCCCTGCCCCTGCTTACTGATCTATGTATCAGTGGTTATATGGACCTTGCCACAGATGGCGGTGCGCAGTGCACACTTGATCTTGTCGCCGACTTGTTTGTGCAGGGAAGGGATGGCTCACCTGGAAAAGTAGTGGCGGCTGGGAACCACATACTGTGGGACAGCCACCGCCATCAGGTTTTTAAAACTGTCCGTGTCCACCAGACGGAATGGCAGCATTTCAAAGGCCAGGAATTTTTAAAAATGCTGGCATTCAGGGCCAGGGATCACGGGTGGGTAGGGGGGTACTTCCCCTTTCTCTCCAGTGTTTGGGAGATGGAGAGCTGTAAGCTTCCATGGGACCCTTTGGAAATGCTTGGGGACCGTGGCGGTGCTGTCACATGCTCTGTTTTTCTGGGTGACAGGTGACACTCTCACTGTAGAGGTGGAGGAAAAGGCTGCGGCAGCAGCAGAGGAGGAAGCAGGAGGAGGCCGAGATCTTTCTTGGATTTTGAGGTAATTATTCCAATGCAGCTTGTGCCTTGAATTTAGATGCCTGATCATGCCGGTTTTGGTCAGGTTTAGAACATTTATGCCTCGGCTCAGGCTATCATTGCACAGCTTGCAAACCACTTGTGTCTTGTCGTCAGCACATTGTCTGAAGAACTGCCATGTGGGAGAATGCCTTTGAGCTGCCTTTGGTGTGCTAGGTCCCTGGGTGCGGTGGGTAGTAGCAGGCCTACTGTCTAGGGGATGCTCGCTCCACTTTTGCAACCTGCTTCCTCTTTTGCTGTGCTGGTGCCTCTGTGCAACCACCACCTCTTCCTCCAAACTGCACACGTCACTCGCATGACCCTCATTCCATGTGGGGTCTAGGACCTCATCATCCTCCTCCACATCATCTTCCACACACCCTTCACCACTGCGCTCCTTGTCAGTCTGCACACTGAGGAAAGCTGCTGCAGTTGGCACCTGTGTTTCATCATCATCAGAGACGTGCTGTACTGGTGTTTCCATGTCCTCATCCTGCAACAGAAGTGATTGGGCATCGGTGCACTCAATGTCTTCCACTTCTGGGGCAGGGCTATGTGGATGGCCCACGCAAAGCACACCAGGAGAGTCATCAAAAAGCATAAGAGTCTCTTGCATGACTTGGGGCTCAGACAGCTTGGCTAATTTACAAGGGGCTGAGGTGAAAGACAGATGGCCATGGGGTTCAGGTGTCAACTCTGAGCTTTCATCAAGGGACATCGAGCGAGACAATGTGAAGGCACTGCCACCCAATCTACTATCGCCTGTACTTGTTCTGGCCTCACCATCCGTTGAGCGGCATTCGGGCCTAACATATAACGTTGAAGGCTCTGTCGGCTGCTCGCACCTGAGAAAGGTGTTTCACTCATGCGTGTAGCTGGCACAGATCGACCACGTCCTCTCCTTCCAATAGGAGCTTCACCAACACCACCAACACCAGCAGCACCAGCAGCACCACGTCCACGTTCCTTATTTGACACTCTCCTCATTCTGCCCGCAAATGTACTATGTAGCACTATTTAAGTATTTATTAATACAAAAAAAATGAATAATAAATTCTTCTTCTTCTACAGGAGCAGCAGGAACCTGACCCTATAGGAGTAGGCGATAATTTTAGAACAATTATCTGTCCTTTACAGGACCAGCAGGAACCTCTCCCTTTAGAACTAGGAGATAATTATAGAACAAGAATCTGTCCCTTAAAGCAATAGCAGGAACCTGACCCTATAGGAGTAGGCAATGATTTTACAACAATTATCTGTCCTTTACAGGACCAGCAGGAACCTCTCCCTTTAGAACTAGGACATGATTGTAGAACAATAATCTGTCCTTTACAGCAACAGCAGAAACCTGACCCTATAGGAGTAGGTGATGATTTTAGAACAATTATCTGTCCCTTTCAGGACCAGCAAGAACCTCTCCCTTTAGAACTAGGAGATGAGTATAGAACAATAATCTGTCCCTTACAGCAACAGCAGGAACCTGACAACCTGCAATCTGTCCCTCTAAGCAGTAGACTCTACCTAGTCCAGTCAGATCGTTCTGTAATGCAGGATGAGATCTGCAATCTGTCCCTCTAAGCAGTAGACTCTACCTAGTCCAGTCAGATCGCTCTGTAATGCAGGATGAGATCTGCAATCTGTCCCTCAAAGCAGATTGTTCTGTAATGCAGGATGAGATCTGCAATCTGTCCCTCAAAGCAGTAGTTGTAGTCTCTACCTAGTCCACAATCAGATCAATGAGATGTTATTATATATATCTGCAATCTGTCCCTCACAGAGCTGGCAACATCCTCTCCCTACACTAGTCAGAGTCTCAGAGAGCATGTGACTGCAGCACTAAGTGACTCCAGCTTATAAAGAGGCTGGGTCACATGATGCACTGGCCAATCACAGCCATGCCATTAGTAGGCATGGCTGTGATGGCTTCTAAGGGCAAACCAGTGAAACGCTTGTTGATTCAACATGCATGATCAAATACCCAAATCCAGAACCCGAACCCAAACCCAAACTTTTTTTCAAATGTCCGGGTTCGGGTTCGGGTCCGGGTCACGGACACCCCAAAGTTCAGTACGGACTCGACCTTTACAGTTGAGGTTCGCTCAACTCTAAAAGAGACACAAGTCCATCTAGTTCAACCAAAAATAAAAAAACTGAAAAATTATATATAACCATACAATCCCATATACAATCCTTCACCCACAGTTGATCCAGAGGAAGGCAAAAAAACCCAGCAAAGCATGATCCAATTTTCTATAGCGGGGGAAATTGTTGCATTCTTTTTATTTTAGTACAGACAGTACCATTACCAATGGTTGATTGTAACATGGGGACCCTCATATCATCTTCCATAGCCCCCCCCCCATCTTTCCCCATTCCACCCACCAATAGGGGCTGACCCCTGTCTGACCTGTCTACCCCATTATAATTTAATGCACCCTCCCCCCTCAATCCTAGTTTAAATACTTCTCCAGCCTTCCCATAAACCTCTCCCCCAGCACAACAGACCCCCTTCCATTTAGGTTCAAACCATCTTTAGCATATAGGTTGTACCCCAATGAAAACCCAAAGCCCTCCTCCTTACACCAGGTCTTTAGCCATGCATTCAGGGCCCTAATCTCCCCCTGCCATTCCTGTGTTGCACATGGTATAGGCAATATTTCAGAGAATATTGCCTTGGAGGTCCTTCCCTTCAACTTGCAACCTAATTCTTTAAATTGTTTCTTAACCACTTGCCGACCGGCGTCTGATGGTGACAAAGTGGCTAGATATTGCAAACCGTTGTCATATGACGGCGGCTGCGACATCCCGCACTGTGAGTGCATGCGTGCCGCCGGAGGCACGGGTAAGGAGCGGGTAAGGCAGACTCGATCGCCGCAGGCTACCCGCGATGGCCCCCCCGCAGTGAAATAACAGAGGTCCGTGTAAGTAAACATGGATCTCCGTTCTGTTAGAGGGGGGAGGGCTGTGATCACAGGCTTCTTGTATGTGGAAGCCGCGATCACTCCCTTCCCCCAGCCAGCCCACATACAGTTAGAACATGCCCAGGGGACACAGTTAACCCCTATAGCGCCCCCTCGAGGTTAACCCCTTCACTGCCAATGGCATTTACACAGGAATCAGTGCAGTTTTATAGCACTGATCGCTGTATAAATGCTAATGGTCCCAAAAAAGTGTCAAAATGGTCCGACATGTCCGCTGCAATATCGCAGTACTGCTAAAAATCGCAGATCGCCGCCATTACTAGTAAAAAATAAATAAAAACGACAGAAATTAATTCTCATCATCCGTAAACGCGGCAACTTTTGCGCAAACCAATCAATAAACCCCACTTGCGATTTTTTTTTTTTACCAAAAATATGAGGAAAAATATAAATCGGCCAAAACCAATGGAAAAAAATGTTTTTTTATATTTTTTTTGGATTTGTATTTTAGCAAAAAGTAAGAAGTTTGGGTTTTTTTTGCAAAATTGTTGCTCTTCTTTTGTTTATAGCAGTGATCAGAAATGATGCAGAGGTGATCAAATACCACCAACAGAAAGCTCTATTTGTGGGAAAAAAAGCACGCAAATTTATTTTGGGTACAACGTCACGCCCGCACAATTGTCAGTTAAAGCAACACAGTGCCAAATCACAAAAAAAGTGCTCTGGTCCTAAAGTGGGAAATCCTTCCGGGCTGAAGTGGTTAAAGAGCCTCCACCTTCCATATATTCTGTCATTAGTTCCAACGTGGGCCAAGACAGCTGAGTCATGCCCAGCCCCTCCCAGTAATTTATCAACCCGGTCCCCCATAATGTTGTAGGTCGTTCGGGGGTGCCGAACAAACGGCTGATTGGCACGTTTGTTTGGCTGTCCGCCTAACAGGTGAACAACAGAAGTTCAGCCCAAACTTATGCTTGGGCCAAACCGTTTGCCCATCTTTAGTTTTTAGTAGAGTGAGAAACAGTTAGAACTTCTGAGAACATTTTTGTATGGTCTTACAGTCCTATTGATCACTGGATCTCCACGAGTGAGATCACAAGCAAAAATAAAAACTGACAATTTTTAACTTCCAAGAGCCATTCCTGGCAACAAAGTTAAACAAGTCAGCTACTAATATTATCCAAAAACATGTTATCTCTGGTATAACATTTGCTCACCTTACTATAATCTGCGATCATTTTATAGGGTTACTGGGAGTGATCTTCCTGAAATCTGTTCTGTGTAACATTGTCACTCTATCTGCTCCCTATAGTATCAGTCACAGAGCAGTTTTCAAAGAATTTCTGAGTAATTGCTGGCTGTAAGAAAAGTCTTCATATGAAAATTTTTTCATCAGGTTTTCTGTGTGTCAGAGACAGCGATGAGCTTGCCTTGGGTGGGTTTGGAACTACCTTTCTACATCACAAGCTGGGGTTCAACAGATTAATGACAAAAGAGATTTGGGCAAACTGGTGCACAGAAATACCTGCATGAAAGGCAGAAGTACTTAAGATGGATTTTTCAATATTGATGAGACTGCACCTTTAACTACTGTTATTTCTCAACAATGGAATGGGTCACAATTTCTGATATTTCAAAGCCATATATCTTACTTGTAAAACATCCTTCCATTTTATAAAACTGGAAGGTTTTACACAGGTCTGTAGTTGTGGTAGCTAAGCAGCACTATGACTGGAACTAGAACTTTGTAAAAAAAGGTTTATATCATAGATATAATTGTATGTTACATGGTATAAAATTACACACACAGGCTCTTTCTATGTCTCTCCTTCCCTCTCGCTCATATACCATATCCATTTCTAATTCTCTCACTAGCATTGTTTTCATTCATTCCTATTTTCATGTTTTGTTTTAGACCTTCATATTACTTGTTTTCCATTTTTTCATAAATACATCTATATTGTTTTAGCAAATGATGCGTTTTAAAATGTATGATTGATTTCTAATGAAACTGTATGGACACCAATTTTTACATTAGCCAAAACATAATATTATGTATAAAATGAAATTCATTAAGCATCTCTCCAAATTGTTTCATTTAAATAAAAATTGAGTCTAAATATTTGTTCAAAAATGTATTGTTCCAAGTGACTGCTTTTTCATTCAGATTCAGCATTTCATGTTTTGAAAGTTTTCCATTTAGAGGAAAAGCATTTATGAATTTTTAAAAAGGCAGAATTATAGTAACTTTTTCAAGGTATCATCAGCCCCAGCTTTATTTAATAAAAAAATAAAAAAAAGGGATGTTTTTTCAACCGTATCTTCAAACATTTCTTCCAAATTAACCTAAAGAAGTATTTTTGTGTGTAATATTATTAAAGCTGTGTTCAATGCTAAAGTAGAACTAGGTCTAAACCAATTGAATACCCCCCCTCGTTTTTGGATATTCTTTTTTTTTTGCATTTTGTACCATTTTTGTGATTTTCCAGCAGGACTTCCGTCCTAACCTCACCGCGGCAAGGTACGTCATCTCCGTATCCATGCCTTCTGGGACCTGTGTGTGTCTCAGAAGATGACTAGGCCATTCAGAAAGCGCAGCGCGACTCACTGCCCGTTTCCCTTAGTTGCAATGTCGCCACCTGCACCCGAAGCCCATGGATGAATCGGCTTCAGGGGGCCGACATTGCAGGATCCCTGGACAGGTAAGTGTCCTTCCATTTAAAGTCAGCAGCTACAGTATTTGTAGCTGCTGACTTTTCATTTTTTTTAGAGGCTGGACCTCCGCTTTCCTCCATGCTTTCTCAGTTTTGTGTTATCTATCTATCTTATTTTATAAGTTATCTGTTGAAATTTCCTCTTAGCCTTTTCTGTCTCTAACTTATGGTCGAGTACCACAACACTAGCTCAGGACAATTGGAGCACAGGATGCATGTTTCGTCTTGGGTCTATGGATGTATAAAGAACTGAGTAACAAGTATCACCCATCCATTATGGTGCCTCACATAATGCCACATATCCCCCCTCTGCTTAAGTCCCTGGGGCGGAGCCACTGTCCCGACAGTGGGCCTAGGATAGACCATCGGCATTAATTTGAAACCTTCTGACCCGGTGTCCTACTAAGAACTTAAATGGCTGAAGGGCCAGGAACCACCTATTTGCCCAGCTATTTTTCTCCCGGTTGTTACACATTCACTTAAGGGGGGCATGGTTGGCGACTAGCCCTATGACCTTCCCAGCAGGTAGTATTTTAGGGCATCTAAGGCCCACTTGATAGCCAGGCACTCCTTCTCCACAATGGCATAATTCCTTTCATGCCTCTTAAGCTTCCTGCTTAAGTAGATGACCAGGGACAGAACAGCACCTAGTCCCACCTCGGAGGCATCGGTTTGAACTACAAAATATTTTGTGAAGTCTGGGGTCATGAGCACAAGCTGTACACAAAGGGCTTGGTTCAACTTCTGGAAGGGCTTCTCAGCTTCGGGATTCCACATAACCATTCCTAACCTCTATCCTTCGTCAGATCGATCATAGGGAAGACAATGGTGGTAAAGTCTGTGAAAAAGGATGCAGGGGCCCCATGCAGACCAAACAGCATTCGCTTGTATTGGAAGGACCCCTCGGGGGTAGAGAAGGCTGTTTTTTCCTTTGCTGACCCCGTTAGGGGAATCTGCCAGTTAGGTCTAGGGTTGTTATGTATCTGGCACCTCAACAACCTATCCCCAAGTTCGTCAACCCGCGGCATCGGGTATGCGTCAAACTTAGACACATCATTCAGCTTCCTGAAATCGTTACAGAACTGGATCGTGCCATTGGGCTTTGGGACCAGTACTATTGGACTGGACAAGGCGCTGTGGGACTCCTCTATCATGTCTAACCCCAACATGGGTTTTATTTCTCTTGCCACAGCCTCTCGTCTAGCCTCAGGTATTCAATAGGGTTTTACATTTACACAGACCCCTGGTTCCATGATTATGTCATGTTGTAGTACAGTGGTCAGTCGGTATAGGGAAGAAAAAAAGGTCTCTATTTTTACTAACAAATTCCTTAACATCATTTTGTTGCATCAGTGACAAGGACTCGGTTATGGGGATAGCCGGGGTCCTTTTGGGGAGTGGGCATTGCCAATAAACTCTCTCTGTCCTTCCACGGTTTTAGAAAATTAACATGGCAAATCTGCTCTGGTTTCCTTTTCCCAGGCTGGTAAAATAACCCTAACCATAATAAGCCCTGTCACTTTGCTAGGAATTTACTTTCAACCGTGGGGACCAGCACCAGCACTCTGTCTCTGGGGTTGAAAGTCCGGGTTTTGGCACCCCGATTATAAACCCTTCTCTGGGCTTCCTGGGCTTGCTCCATATGCTCTCGTACATGGGTCAGAACAGCTGTGATTCAATCCTGCATCAAGGAAATTAGTTCTATGATGCTTCTATATGGGGTGGCCTCTCCTTCCCACGTCTTATTTTGCAACACCTAGCAGCCCCCTGGGATGTCTATCATGCAAGAGTTCAAAGGCGGAATACCCCGTAGACGCCTGCGGAACCTCTCGTATGGCAAACATGAGGTCTGGCAGCAAAAAATCCCAATTTTGCTCATCTTTATCCACCACCTTTTTTAGCATACTCTTGAGGGTCTTGTTAAACCTTTCCACCAGACCATCAGTTTGGGGGTGATAAACAGAGGTACGGAGATGGGAGATTTTGTACAACTTGCACAATTCTTTGGTCACTCTGGACATGAACGCGGTACCCTGATCCGTCAAGATCTCTTTAGGGAACTTCACCTGACTAAACACCTGGACCAGTTCCTTGGTGGTAGTCTTAGTGGAGGTGTTCCTCAAGGGTATGGCCTCAGGATAGTGGGTCGCATAGTCGAGGATCACCAGGATGTGCCGGTGTCCCCAAGCAGATTTTACTACTGGTCCCACGAGATCCATGCCAATTTGCTCAAATGGCACTTCAATTATGGGAACTGGGACAGGGGGACTACGGAAATGGGGTGACGAGTCTGTCATTTAACACTCAGGGCATGATTCACAGTATTCTTTGATGTCTGCATAAAACCCAGGCCAGAAGAATCTCTGGGTTATTCTCTTCCTGATTTTCTCCATACCCAGATGTCCCCCCCATCACATGCCCATGGGCACTAGCACTATCCTGCAGAAGGGTTTGGGAACCACTAGCTGTTCCACTTCATCCTTCCCGCAAGGGTATGGCCTCAGGATAGCGGGTCGCATAGTACAGGATCACCAGGATGTGCCAGTGTCCCAGAGCAGATTTTACTACTGGTCCCACGAGATCCATGCCAATTCGCTCAAATGGCACTTCAATTATGGGAAGTGGGACAGGGGGACTACGGAAATGGGGTAATGATTCTGTCATTTGACACTCAGGGCATGATTCACAGTATTCTTTGATGTCTGCATGTTTTCTCTGGCTCTAAGGAGAGTGATGTCCTGTAGTTTTTCTGTACAGAAGTGCTCTCTCCGGACCTCTAAGTCAGGTACTACATTTGGTTCACTCTCCCCATCAGGGTCAGAGACCTTGTCTGGGTCATTAGCCCCCCCCCCCACTGTGGATATTTTCCAGTTCCCCAGCCAGTACAGGAAAAGTAAGAGGGTCTCCTCCCTCTTCGGTCCTGCCCCCAGTCTGGCGAGAGGTCCCGTGCTTCCACAGCAGGGGAAGCTCTATCCTCCAGACTCCCTGTGCCTTCCCATAACCTCCAAAAATGGGGAAAATCCCTGCCCACTAGGGCATCATAAAGTAGTGAAGGCACCACCCCCACTGAATGAGTCACACTACCGCAAGGGGTGTCAATCTCAACTACTGCCGTCTGGTAGTCACGAGTGTCCCCATGGATGCAAATGACTCTGACAGTGCTAGGTGTAACCTTGCAGGGTTTACACAATTGCTTTTTACCAATGTTACCACACTATCCGAGTCAAGCAGTGCAGTGACTGGTCTCCCATCAACAAAAATCACACGACTTGAACATGATGCTGTATATGCGACCTGTGCAAAAAGAGAAAGGCGCCTATTCACATAAGTATAATCGCATTGCATGGGTTCATCATTCATGGGGCAATTGGCAGCAATATGGCCCAATGCATGGCATCAGTAGCACTGTATGTGTTCTATACCCAATCCTCTCAGGGGTCCCCAAGACCTTCCTGGCTTCTTTGACCAGTCTCCAGGTCTAGAACCCCCAGTCTCTTTAGCCGTATCAGTCTTATCAAATTTCCCCAAGACCCTGGAACAGTCTTACCGGGTCCGCCAGGCGATCTTTCACCTCTAGATACATTGGAGTGGGGCGCAGATGAGCACAAGTCCTCAGCAGCAGTGTATCTCTCCACGAGGTCCACCAGTTGGCTTGCAGTTTTGGAGTCCCCATGGCTGACCCATTTCCTCAAGACAGCAGGGAGCGCACATAGATAGCGGTCATGACCACGCACTCCACAATCTGGGGACCTGGAAAAGTCTCCAGCTGTAGCCATTTCCTGGTAAGATGAACCAGGTCAAACATCTGCGAACGGTGCGGCTTGTCGGTGCGGTAGGTCCACTGATGCACGCGTTGGGCCCGGACTGCCATGGTGATCCCCAGGTTTGTGAGTATCTCTGCCTTTAGACTCTCATAATCCTGGGCCTTATCTGTTTTCAGATCGAAATAGGTTTTTTGGGGTTTGCCGGTCAAGAATGGTGCTAGCAGTGCCGCCCACTGTTCTTTTGGCCATCCTTCGCAAAGAGCGACTCTTTCAATGGCCGTGAGGTACACCTCCACGTCATCCGCAGGTATCATCTTCTGCATGCGGTAAGAAGCACGTACCAACTTTGGTTCCACTGTCACGGGATATGTGGTCCCCTTTTTTATCTCCAGCAGGGCCTCCGCAAACTGCCAGTTCATCTCCTGTTGAGCTGCTTGCTGTGCTGAGATAGCCTGGCGACTCTCCTCTTGCTGAGCTGCAGCGGCCTCTGTGACCCGGAGGTTGGTTTCCTGCAGAGCTGCGTTTTGTGCTGCCTGTTGTGCTGCAGCGGCCTCTGCCACCTGGTGGTTGGTTTCCTGTTGGGCTACATTGGCTTGCAGCAGGGACTTCAACATTTCCTCTATCTTTGGAAGTTGCCCGCATCCTCCACCACATGTGGGAGATTAGCTTGTGGGGATCCCTTTTCAGGAAAAAATTCAGCATGGAGGTCAGTTTCTTTAAAGTCTGGCAGCTTGCCAGGTTTATTATCACAGGTTTGCAAGATCAAAACACATAAAAACAGAAAACAAAACCTTGCCGTTCAGCGCTAAACTAAACAATCAGGTTCCTCTTTATACAGTGTGGGGTTGTCCCCGACACCCACAAAACATAAGCACAGTGTAAACCTTGATCTTTAATTGAGCACCCAGAGCTCACTCAGCTTTCTCCCTCTAAGATCCAAGATAGAGCTCTCCTCTGCTCTCTTCCTGGTCATTAAATGCAAGTGGAGAGGGGTATGAATGGACCAGAAAGTCCGGGCTGGAACCAGCTCTGCCACGGTAGCTGACAAAACCCGGGTCGGTCTCTTGCTAGTCACCTCAAAGTGATCGCATGCAAGGCGACAAGTATCGCCCATCCTTTATGGCGGCTCGCATAACGTCACATGGCTTTGAATATTGTGTAAAAGGGTTAGAACCTCTATCAAGTTTTTATTGCTGTATTTTTCCCCACTGGGTTATTGTCATCTACTTCCTGTTTTGGAGACATGACAGAAAATGAGAAAGAAATTTTATCAAGTGAAAAAAACACACCCCACCAACAGTTGTCACCAGATTAAGTGTAATGTTTGGAAGATCTCTACTCTTTTCCTGTTCCAGTGACAACCACATGATTTTGTACTTCCCTCACTTTCCTTTCTTGGGACCATGACTGAAGAAACAAATAAGGAGGGTGAATCTCCTTTAAAGAGAATGAGCTAGTAATAATACAAAAACAGTCGTTTTAATCCTTCCTTCTTCAATTCAACACTAAAAAAATATTGCTGCAGTTGCACATTATAGAAAACTCCCAGAAAAGTTAAGCTAAGATAAGCTTCAACAGTCAATATCCCATGGTTAATTGGATTTTTAAAGTCAATTGAATAATATATTGGTTTAGAAGTAATTAAAAAAACCAACACATAATGCTATGTTGTATCTGGGCTTTCTCTTCAGAACCTTCATATAAAGAGGCCAGTCCAAGTCTTGGAGCACATCACCACTATTCACCCAATCATGGGAAACATGCAGCTAGTCAAGGTTCAGGGCTACAACTGACATTCAGCTGTCGTGTCCTTTTTGTCTCCTGAACTTCTTTCCATTTAAACATTCAAGAGTACTTTATGATAATGACAAAGAAATAGTCAATTGATACCATTACACTTCATGCACACAGAGACTGCAGTCCTGTTCACAACTGTTGAAACAGTCTAACATCATTCTTTGAAAGACCTATTGAAGAAGCAAGACACCCAATTTCTCTCTAAATAACACAGACTAACTTCCTTATTCCAAACATTTAGCTATGTCCTCTAATAGGTTTCCATAGAAAACTTTAATTGAGATAACAGCATCTGCATTTTAATGGCTGGCCATTTGTGTGAAACGGATGATTACCTGAAAAGCCAAGCCTCTTCTGCACTACTTTCAATACAAGTGGCAGCTGGGTATAAAGGGAAAGAGAACGGCACAAAGGATGGATTTTAAATACATGGGTTGACATTTTTGCATTAAAAAAAATCAGTTGAAGGAAAGAAACAAATTTCTGTAGAAAGAAGAAGCAGTTTGAGAATGTATTAGCACTTGGATGGCTACAGTGTTTCCTCACACAATCAGAGGCACCACCAAATTAGTCTATTTATGCCCCTCATGCTTTCTTGTTTTTATTGAAAAAAGTGCTCTGGACATAGATGTAAAAAAAACACTTTGCTCTGATCTGACATGACAAATGGAAAAAAAGCTTTCTGGCTGCATCAGCTGGACACTAAAATAGAAAGTCTGCTGGATGTCAGTATGCCAATAAAGACACTACAGTTGGGATTTCTGTCATAATGAAGTTTAAATAATTATTCTATCCAAAAAGAAAGAAAGTGAGATAAACACCAACAAAATAAATTGTTAATTAAACTATAAAGCTTCACTCTACCTCCCCAGCTGTTCTAACTTATATATTTCTATAATAATTTACATCTGTTTACTTATATGTTATATAGCTTGGATACAGATGGGGATGTAGAGTTGTTTTATGAATAACTTCAAAATGCAATAGATTAAGCTGATAATCAAGAACTACTGATCATCATGGGGGACTTCAATGTGTAGGATAGGAAAGTAAGATATGCATTTGAAGATGTAGTGGTTGGCTCAGCAGAAAGAAATTAAACAGGTGATAACTTTATACAGTTTTTCATAACTAACTAACTGTCTACCATGAATACACAATTTCAGCACCACAAGTGTCAGCCATACAACCTGTCCAAATTGCATGTATTTTAATCAAATTGAGTACACCTGCATAGGACAGAGGTGGAAATCTGCAGTTTTGACAGCAAGGACTAAAGCCTCGTACACACGGGACGACAATCGTATACAACAGGTCGTATGAACGACCATTGTATGCGAAATCGATCGTTTGTATGCGCGATTAGAACAGCTGACATACGCCGGTCATTCAAGGGGAGTTGTATGAGCAGACTAGAAAACTTGGTCGTACCAACAAGCGGTCATACGACCGTTGTATTGTGTGTACAGAGCAGTTGGTACAACAAGTTGTATTGTGCAAAACACGCATGCTCCGAAGTCAGGAACGGCCAGATGCTAATTACATGCACCTGAACGTTCTTTCTGTGGTCATACGATCGTGTAGTGCAGTCAGTATGCAAGTTACATTATCCAACA